>CM045449.1:24179862-24650515 GCA_024666655.1 Dascyllus trimaculatus | reverse complement strand
CTGATCTTGATCTAATTCTAGTCTCGGTCTGATCATGATCTAATTCTAGTCTTGGTCTGATCTTTACCTAATTCCGGTCTTGGTCTAATTCTAGTCTTGCTCTGGTCTTTGTCTATTTCTGGTCTTTGTCTAAATCTAGTCTTGGTCTGGTCTTTATATAATTCTGGTCTTCGTCTATGTCTGCTCTTGGTCTAAGTCTGGTCTTGATCTAATTCTAGTCTTAGTCTTGGTCTGGTCTTTATCTAGTCTTGGTCTGGTCTTGATCTAAGTCTAGTCTTGGTCTAATTCTAGTTTTGCTCTGTTCTTTGTCTATTTCTGGTTTTCATCTAATTCTGGTCTTTGTCTAAATCTAGTCTTGGTCTGGTCTTGATCTAATTCTGGTCTTGGTCTGGTCTTCATCTAATTCTAATCTAGGTCTAAGTCTGGTCTTGATTTAAGTCTGGTTAGGGTTAGCCAAAGGTTCCAGGTTCATGAACACGATATCTCAGCAACACCTGGAGGGAAGTTCTTCAAATTTGGCACCAAGGTTCTCTTGGACCGGAGGATCACCTGATAGTAATGTGATGGTCTAGGCTCGCTGTGACCTCACCAAAGTCCACCATGAGTCCAGGACTAGTAGACCTCAACAGAACGGTGTGTTAGCATAAGATGAGGAAGTGTAAACTGCAGCTTGACTTGCTGGACGAGAAGTTTAATTGTGTTTAGCATTTTATGTCGGCTATTCGTAAAAATGCACTTTAACAAGTGTATTTACAGTATCTCAGAAATCTAAAGAATGAAAATGATCTGAGGGTAAAAGCTCGAAAACTTTCCCTAACCCTTGCGTGTGGGAAAGCTCTACACCGAATGCATAATGTTTCAGCAGAAAACAGTGACTCATTTGTCAGTGTCTCTCTTGTCGGTGCCCTGTTGGAGCTTGTAATCTTACTGTGAGAGAAGCTCCAGGAGCTCAGTGTTGCCTGTTGTCTGTGCCAGTTGCAGCGGTGTGACTCCGTCTTCGTTTGGCAGGCTGACAGCCATCAAACCCCCCGGCTGGCAAAGCAGCAGCTCCGCGAGTCGACACAGACCCCATCTCACTGCCAGGTGGAGGGGAGACTCTCTGGGACTGTGCTCTGGAGAGGGGAGAAATAAAAAACCATTAAAAGGAAAACTATGCAGAAATAAAGGTATGCAGTAGGATCTAAGACAGCTGCTGAATGAAAGAGGGAAGTGAGATTAACAGTAAAAAAATAAACCAGTGGCAGAATGTGGGGAAAACGTAGGAGGAACCTGACATGTTGAGAACCTTGTCTTGATAACCATCTAATCATGGTAATTAAATGAAATGTCAATAATTGATTTCTTGTCTTGCAACAGCTCTGAGTCCCTCTGCTCTACTGACCCACTTTAAGGCAATAAAAGCCTTTTAACAAAGTGGTGACAGATTCTTGTTCCTGTTTCTGCCTTTTTTCTGTGTCAGTCTCAAGATATGCTCCCTGTAACTGTCATGCATCAAATCAGTTATAAGCAGGAAACTGTTACCTCTAGCAGAGTAAATTGATCCTACTCTTGACACCTTCTAATTTCTGACAATTTTGGCTTGTGGTCGAGAGAAAATTTTAATTCTAAGAGGAATGGACAGAATAACAGAAATGCTGCATTACTGTACAAACAAACAAACTCTGTAGTCATTGCCTTTTTGGTGAAGTACATGATGTTTGATTTTTCTTTTGACTGCAAAACAATCTAGAGTGTGTCAGAACAAGTGAAGGCTGTTGCAGTTTAGTGGTGTGACATTTATCATCATAATTTTTGTGACTTTTACCCAAAACACTGCAGCACTTGTGGCTGATTCACAAGCAACTCAGACTTTGACTTCAAAAAGTCGCAATTATAAAGGCAACAGCGTGAGTCACATAACGAAAAGAAGTTTTTGACAACCTTCGTAAAGGTCTGACAGTAATTACTTCATAACTGAGTTTTCAAGGAATGCCAGGCAACTTGCAGAGTTACAAAGAGGTCAGACAGATGCTGCTTGAACTGACTGTGCCTTATCTACTAAGACTGCAAAAATGTGGCACGACGAAATGAGTCACAAATTAATGTGAATCGAGGGAAAATAGAGCTTAGACTGGAGCATCTGCCGATATTGGCTTAACAGTGATACGCTGGACGATATATGTTGTCCGAATCTATCTCTGCATTGTGTTAAAAAAAACATAATGCAGAGAAGGATTCTTGGGGTAATTCAGTAATGGCGCAATCACATCTTGCATAGCCAGACCTACCAGGTGCATCTCATTATCACTGAGACTCTGGCTGGTTTGTATTTTTTTAAACCAATAACAATGTGTTGGGCAACGCTGAGCCAAGGATGCAGTGATGGTGCCCCTGCAAATAGTGACAGGGGATTTGCTTTGGTGAAGCATTTGCATGCAATGAGGCGAGAACTGTCATTAAGATGCCTAAAAAAACCAAAACAAGCAGGGTGGCCTCATTGTGCAATCCAAAATCTCTTTAAATTTGCAATTTTCAGCGTGTTGGTTGCTGCTTGAAAGTTGTTGTTGCTGTTTCCCATAGTGAAGGGGATTTTTAGAAACGCAGGTAGTGGAAAGGAAAGAGAAAGCCAACAAAAATGCATTGCAGAAATGGAAGACTATGTGATTCATGACTATGATTTGGACCATCGAATAGTTTTTCCAGCAGAACGCATCCCGACTTCACTGTTTACAACACTCATGGTGCTCTCTGTAGTACATGTATGCAGTACAGCAGACAGTGGTGCAGGGTCACAGTAAAATGCAGCAAGTGCATTTCTTGCTCTATCAGTTTACTTTTTCTATATAATAAAGAATATCCACAATTTATATCCATACTAGAATTCAATATAAAATCAAGATCAGTATCTTCCCCAAAAATCACTGGATCCTTTGAGTACTCTGGGTTGTGCAGTGGAGCCTCTGTCAATCAGACTTGTTCCACTGCATCCTGTTGATTCTTGATCAGAATGGGGTGTAGGAAGTTTGGAGGTCAAATCAACATGTTGGACCATTGTCATGTTCCTCAACATGTTCCTGATTGTTTGATGTTTTTTCCATGTGGTGGGGTGCATTTTCCTGCAGGGGTAGACCAGTGACATTTATGATTTCCATTTGGATGAGGGAGTGTGTTTGTTCTGGGACAGTGTATATTTGGGTGTCTGAGTCTCATCAACATGGATGTCAAAATCCAAGGTTTTCCATCAGAACAGCACATAGTACCAATATGATCAATGTTATTCACTTCACGTAATGTCATAATGTTAGGGCTGGTCTGTGTACTACTTGGCAAAACAACAAACATAGCCTCAAATATGACCCTAGAATACAATAAACTTTCAGTCTAAAGAAAAAAAAACAAACATATATCACAATTGATATTTGGCATATGGGGCTACTTAACTGCAAAGTGCTCCACTGTATGCCACAGTTTATTGATTCCACTGTACATCCTGTGACTGTGGGGTATTGTGGGATTTTTCCAACATGATTAGAACTGTTCCTTGTGCTACAGTGGACAATTCGGTAAGCGTTAGAAAACATAAGCCTTACAGGTGATAAAAGCACATCTTTATCCACATACTGTCAGAAAACCTGTACTTCAAAAACAGCAAGAAATTGAGCTTATTTTAAAAAAACAGAAACAATCCTGCATTTACTTCAAAGCTATCTCCACTTTAGGATTTAAAGATTCATTTTCCTTCTTGTCTGTATCCAAAAATCCATCAGGGTGCAAGTCTTGTTGAGCTACAAAGGCAGGTTCTGCAAGATAACACACTTGCCAGCAGTATGTCAGAATTTTAATGCTCAATTTTTAGAACTGCACTCATTTCAGGAAGAACATAATAATTAGGCTCCAGTGTCTCTTGATTTCGAGACAGAAGGGAGGATTTCTCCAGTTTTTCCACTGCCTTTGAAGCCCCTCTCTAGACATTGATTAAAGCCCTAAAACTCATTCCTATGTATCAGAATAATAAATTATAAATATCTAGAAGTTTTTATGTCCAAGAAAATAACTCCTTTCTTTCTTAAAACTGCATAGATGTAACTCTACACCATTGCATCCTCTAGAATGCGCAGATCTGTCTTCACCAATCTCTGCACTTCTTGCTGCAGCTCGAGCACACCAGTTCACCTGTAACTCTGCTAAAACACTAAAACAATTACGCATACTTTCTAACCCTGCAAGTTGACGGGATTGGTCTTTCAGGTTTTTATATGTATAAAGCCCTTGACTTTCCATGATGTAAAATGTTAAACCATGGCATTCACTGCTTATTTTGATTATAATGTGTCTTCTAGCATATAAAACACACCATATGACGTGATAACAAGGTAAAGCATTTGATTTTCAACAGAAGGGCTATTTAAGTTCTCCACTGCCTTCAGTAATATTGAATGCACTGTAATGGTGACTACTAAAGGAAAATTGGGGATTGATTATTGAGTCATATAAAGCATCAGCAATAGACTGATGTCATAAGCAGCAGCGTTATCAAATTAACTGCAGACATTTAGAAGGAGACGCTGCAACGAAACAGACTGCCGTAACTATATTACGGCTAAATCTAGTTTGTTATTTATGTAGGTGGCCTTCCACAAACACTGGGATCATGCAAACAGATGGTGGCATCTAGTAAACATGGTGGTCAGCACGGACAGAAGCCACACACAAGCGACACATGCACCCTCCGACTCAGATTTATTGAGCTCCGCCTCGGGCTACTTCCAGATGGAAAGACTCTATTAACCACATTACATGCTGCTTAATTGGCTTTGATGAATTTAGCAGAAGCACACATGTGAACATTGTTCACTTCCGATTTCAGGCTGGTGGAAATTGGGAATGATGGCGGAGAGTGAAGGGCAGAAGAGTTGAAGAGTTCAACCTCTTTGTATAGTACTGGCTTCAAGCTTCTAAGCTGAGGGAGGAAGTTATGACAAAAGCTGTCTCACTGACTGATCTCATTTTTGTGATTTGTTCATTAACCTACATGTAAATAATAAAATATAATAAATCCCTCTTCACTTGTTTCTCCCCAATTCAAACACTCCCTTTCCATCTGGCAAGTTGCATTGCAAAGTATTTATCTAATATTGTGCGCTATTTAAAATTTCTATATCTTTACACACGCTGTTATTATTAAAAAACAAATATCTGTGCAGGAATGCCCACAATGCAGGATAAGACAATCCTGCTCTCACCGTCTCCACTGTGGCTCCCCAGCACATTCCAGTTTTGGGGGATATCCAGGTTGGCCATGGCCAGGGCTACGCGGCGATCCATAGCCCAGCGAGAGCTCTCCTGGCCCAGGTTGAAGAGGCTGCACAGCTCCTTGTGATCAGTGGAGCTCAGGCAGTGTCCATGTATTACCAGGTGCTCTGCCAGGTCCTGAGAATAAATCAGTCACGAAAAAGATACCATCTGTGATTACTGGACTGCCATACAAAGAAGTGCTTTTTTTAACTACTACTTCTGTGTGTTTTTTAAAACTACAACTATGCAACAAAGAAGAAATTCTCTTACCTGTTCCGAATTTAAAACAAACGTGTTTGGAGACTTTTTCTTATTATATCATTTAATATGAGAAAATGAGTGATTTTCCACTAATAATTTCATCCTTTCAGTAAATAAAAAAAAATCTATTAGCTCGGAGAGATGGATGTTTTGCACAGCACACACACAGAAAGAATCAGTGTATAAACAGGTAGATTTTACAACAGGGATACTCATCCTTGCGTGAAATGTTTACGATCATATGTGCTCGTCTTCCTCACCTGTGCATCATCGTGAACATACTCTAATGAAGCCCCGCCCACCCAGGTGAGAGGTGTGGTTTCAGAGCACAGATAGGCCTGGACAGACACCACCTCAGCCAGGTTATGTCCTAAAGAGACAGAAAAAGCAAAATTTAACATATTTATATCTGTCTGATAAAAAATTCAGTTGTGTGAGACTTTTTTCTCCAATATGAGACACTGGCTCCAACAAAAGTACAGCAGACATAATGTTCCCAACGACTGATTAACCATCCCAAAGTTCCTGGACTCTGTTACAAACTGTAATTAAATGAACGGAATATAATGGCTGCCTGGGTGCAAGGACATCTATCTGAAAATGCATTTATGATTCATGATAAATGAATGAACACGATTAAAATTCTAGACACCACCAGCATGGGGCCTAGACAATCTTTGAGAATGATAAAAATGTTCGAAAATGTTCTTTTTGTACGCTAACAAAGGCGGGTTTTTTTCAGTTTTTGATGCAGAGGGAAATCTTATTCTATTAATGCAGCTCTTATGGAGAGCCTTTAGGACAGCCTGCTGTCTGTGTCAACCTACACAGAGGCTCAGTAATGTTGACATATTGTTCCCTCCTGAGAGGAAGCTGATAAGACTCTGCGCCTTCTCCAGACCGCAAGTCGTCAGCTGTGTATGTATATATGTGTGTGTGTGAAGATTCAAATAGTGATATGCCATTCGTGGCTACATCAGAACATCACAGACAACAGTGGAAAATCTAAGATTGTCGGGATGCACAGTTTAATGTCTGGTTTTGTAAAAAACTGTGAAATACTACCACATGCGTACAGTAACACATTATGCTGACATGCACATGCACATACCAGGCACGATGAAGCAGAGCATGACATCGCTCTGAGCCCGGGTGACATGGACCAGTGTGGATCCCTCCAAAACAATATAGATCTCCACGTCCTCTGGCACCGAGTCCAATCCCTCCAGCAATGCAAATACCTTCGCCTCGCCCTGAGACAAAGAAAGGTGAGAGAGGTTGAGAGGTAAGATGAAAAAAGAGAGATGCTTGACAGCAACAAGCTATATCTATTCCTAAGTATGGAGGCTCATTTTTGAGTAAGACTTTATTCTGATGCAGTCAGTGTTCTATATTTCTGTCAAGTACACCAAATCCCCTGACAGCATACCTCTAGAGGGTACAATAAAACAACCCCCCTCAATAAAAACAGGAATGTCTCAGTGTGTACCGCAAAGACCTGCCCTGATCCCAACAGACAGGAGCACTTTAGACGTCTCATCTGAGGCAAAAGAAAGTAAAACGGGGCAGAACTGATATATAGAGTGACTGGTAGCCTTTAAATACTTTCTGTAGGTCAGAAGTGGGTGTGACAACATGTTATATGTCAGCCTCACAAGACTGTAACTCCTCACTTAAAAGGCCCCAGTTGAGCTGTTCAGATTCTAGGTCACTGATTTATCCAGGGCTGGGTATTGTTTTATAGAACATATTTTAGGAGAACTGATAGAGTATCAAGATTTTGATACCAGGAGCCAAATGATAACATGACAAAGAGAAGGCAACACTAAAAAATGGCTAGATAAAGTCATGTAAAACTGTCTGAAAATTGTGATTTCTCTCTGGAACTATCAAAACAAAGAAGAGTAAAGAAAGGTTACCATATGTAAGCACTGCATTATAACGCCTGCTTTTGGCACTAATGTTTCAAAATACTGGAGGTATATTTCTGAGGTTAAACAACCAGACAGATAAATCATGCAAAATATAATAATATAGACATCTAACAAACCCTACTAAATGATGCAGTCTGCAGTTGCCCATAATATGCACACATACAGGTTCATGGTTATGTAAGTTTACATGTTTCAGTGGTCAAAAAATGCATTAAGGCCCTCTCCCCAAGGCTCCAATTGTTCAGTTGGGAAAGAACACTGCTGGTTGTTAGTGTTGACAGGTAAGGAGCAGTGTTTTCCATGGCAGAGAAAAACTCCCTTTGGCATTGACTTTGCACCTTGTACGTTGCAGAACTTTCATATTTACAAAAATCTATATAAAACACAGAATATTAAAGCACAAATGCGTTGACAAGAAAAACATTCACTTTCGAATACTTTCATTTTTGATTTATTGGTCTCTGGAAAAATGGAAAGCTGTCATGTTATAAAGCTTGCATGGAAAACATCTGAGCACACCAGGGCCGTAACTAACTTTTATTTCCACTGTCGATTAATCTCTCAGTTATTTCTTTCACTTATTCAGTTAGTTGTTTAGTCTATAAAATGTTATACAATGATTGAAAAAGTTGATCAGTGTCTGCTGAAGCCCAAGTTAAAGTCCTGAAAATATTCTGTTTTATCCACAGTCCAAAAATATTCAGTTTACCGTCTTAGAGAAGTAAAGAAAGCAAAAAATATTCACATTTAGGAGGCTGCAATAAGAGAATTTATTTTTTTTCCATAAAACATGACAGACCAATTAATTCATCATCAAACTGGTTGGCAATTAATTTATTAGTTGACAACTAATTGATTATTCAAATAATTATTGCAGTTATGACCCAAATATGAGCAACATTAGCATTCATTTGGAGCCATGTCAGTATCCACCTGAGAAATGTAAGTCCAGTATTCACACTTTATCCCTTTTTGGTTCTTTAGCAGCTGAATAAATGGCTGCATAGTGTACATATCTAATGCAAATGTAATCCAGTTCCAACATGAAGCCTAAACAGCCACTTTCTGTCTTTCAAAATAATAAAAAAGGAAAACATTTCCCTGGGCTCCTAGCCATTTTATATAGCTGCTGCCTTCCACCACCATCCAACAGTCACAGGGGAAGAAATCCATTGTAGAAGATATCAATTTGTCCACCTACAGCAGCCTCAATAGGCCACTGAATTGAGGCCACAAGACACTCAGCGTGAGTTATTCTTGGAAACATGTCAAACGACTGACTGAGGCAGGAGTAGAGGAGACAGGCTGGAGGAAAAAAGGTACAGCAAGAATGTAGAATAAATGTGAAAGGCAAAAAACCCCATCACAGACTAGCATTTAATGGTAAAGCAGTATCTCTATCTTATCTCTTGAGAGTCTGTCTATTAGCCTTGCATCACCTCAGCAGCTGACCTGGTTTCTCACACTATAAAACTGAGAGGCTTTTCTCTTTACTTGTCTTGCTGTCTCTGGTGGAGTCTGTGAGTAATCCTGCCTCCAATTCTCTCTGCCTCACCTAATCCATACTCAAATACCCACTTCGTTATCCCCAGTCTTTCACTGTTTGACAAAGAGAACCACAAATTAAAACATTTCTACACAGCTTCTCTTGTGTCCTCATTAAGACTCCTCACGTCCGGATGATTGACCAGATGGCGACCACTAATTATGCTGTGGCTACTAGATGAAATACTGGACATTAGAGTGGGGACCACCAGAAGCAGAGGGAGAATGGATTGGAACAGACTCTGAGACAGTTTATGTTACATTAGGGTGATATGATGTGTGCCAGTGTGGCCATATGCTACTTTTTACTTTGTCATCCACTTTGGCACAGATGCCCATAAACTCTTGAGTGGATGTTTGCACATACAGTTGAGCTCAGAAGTTTGAATACACTTAAGTTGAAATCAAACGCCAATATTTAACCACTCCACAAATTTCATGTTGTCAAGTCAGTTTTTGCACAAGGCACATGTAATTTTTCCAGCCATTGTATACAGAGAGATTATCTCACTTTTAATTCAATATATGACATTTACTCTAAGCTAACTATGCCGTTAAACAGTAGTGAAAATTCCAGAAAAGTGTGTCACATCTTTTGAAGCTTCTAACAGGCTAATTTCAGTGAATTGAAAGTGTACCTGTGGTTGTATTTTAAAAACTATCTTCAGTGCCTCTTTGTTTGACACAACAGGACAATAAAAAAAAGCCAATACCATAATAATAAAACATGAACCCCCATAAATCTGGTTCATTTTTGGAAAAAACTTCCAAACACCTGATGGTACCACATTCATCTGTATGAACAACAGTACAGAATCATTGTACCGCTCAGAAAGGAGACATATTGCGGCTGTCTTCTAAAAAATTGCAAATTAAGGACGTACAAATCTTCCGTCAACATAACCTGAAAGGCTGCTCTGCAAGGAAAAACAGCCAAAACAGACTACAGTTTGCTGGTATGCATAAAGGCAAGTGTAAGTGTTACTTTTTAAAGAAAAATCATCCAGTCTGATGAACTCTTTGGTCATAATGACCATTGCTGTGTTTTGGAGGAAAAGAGTAAAAACTCCATCCCCACCATGAAGCACGGTGGTGGCAGTATCATGTTGAGAAGGTGCTTGGTTACAGGAGGAATTGATGCACTTCACAGAATAGTTGATATTATCTAGGAGGGAAATTATGCAGGCTATGTAGAAGAAGCATCTTAAGACATGAGCTCAGATTTTAAATCTAAAGAGTGGGTCTTCCAAATGGACAATGACCCAAGCATGGCTCAAGGACAACAGAGTTAAGACGTTGGAGCAGCCATCCTGACCTCAGTTTTAATAAAATGTTTGAGCAAGGAGAATGAAACCTGATTCATGTACATCAGTTCTGTCATTAAGATTAGGCCAAAAGTCCCACAAGTGAGGATGAGGAATTTGTCAGAGGCTCTCCAAAGCATTAAACAATTTAACCCCTTAACGCCGGTTGTCGCAAATTTGCAACGTACTGCTGCAGCCGAGATAGCGCATGCATTCCACCAATGCTGGTTCATGCATATTCAACACATACCTAGGAAGCTTTTGCAAGCACTGGTTTCTCTTAGGACTGGTTTGAATGGCATTTGTGGCATCAACAAAACATTTTTTACCATTAATGCCCGTTGCATTACACCTTTATATCTACTATATGTGCTACAGACAAATTAACAATCGCCACTTAATTGAACATCAACTTGAAATCAGAAACACATAAAATTATTGTTTTTATTGTATTGTAAATAAATTCAGGCGTCAAGGGGCCAATGATACCAAATACTAACAAAGTGTATGTAAACACCTGACCCACTGTGACTGTGATCAAAGAAAAGAAAAGCAAAAACAAATAATTCTCTCTATTATAATTCTGGCATTTTACTTCCTTAAAACATAGTAGTGATTGTAACTGACCTTAGACGGGGAATGGTATTAGGATAAAAAGCAAAGAAAATGTGGAAAAACTGAGCCTACATGTATTAAACTGTATTAATTGCTATTAGATGGACTGCCATCCAGTTCGGCACAGATATTCATGTTACACAGTGGAGTTAATGGAGATCATCTGTCATTTCATACAGCACTAATGGCAGGTAAATGTTTCCATAAATGTAATAAAATACCTCAGCTTCAATAGATAGCTTGGTCTGCAGTGTATCAATAACTTAATTTACTTTGTCCAATTACTGATTTTTTCTTCAGTGACAAAAACAGGTGGTTCTAAGCGAAATAGCTCAATAACTATTTGAGGGATTGTCGTGAAAGTTGGTGCAAACATCAAAGTCATTTATTATCTCAATACTTTGTTTTGTGGCCAAATACTTTAAAAACTCATCACATTCCCATTGAAGTCATGGACATGGTGAAGTTTACCTTATAAACATCAGGAGATAAGCATCATCAGTGTGAGCATTTTAGCAAGTTCATGTTCACAATTTACTCCAAAAAAATTACTTCAGACTTGCCTTGTTAAAACAGAGTTGGCTTTCTGCAGTTATAAAATCTACTCCCTGCTTTTAAAAATGAGCTGTCACACAGTATTGGAAAGGACCAGATGGTTTGTCCACAGTGACCGTTTGACGACCTTTTGGTAACCTTGTGTGATAGGAAAACAGTGCTGAAAACATGTCAGGTTAGAAATGATTCAATTGAATTGGAAACACTGTGAGGAATGTATTCTTCCCTTTGATCCTCAGAGAGGCATTAGTTCTCATCAGTGTTTGCTTACATTGTTAAGATCCCAAACTGAAACCAATAATGTTTGATCGCAGTCGTGCCCTGTTTGACTAGAGCTAAATCACAGACAGCAGAGCCATTCAAAGGTTTACCACAACCAGAAACACCACAGATCAAACGGATGGCAAATACAATGTGAGTAAAGTACAAATAAAAAACATCACTGCGGATGAATCAGACAGTTACTGATTTGCTAGCTACATACTCAAATGCCAGGCTGCCATTGTCCGAGTGGCGCTGATGGATTCGTTTTTCTGAGAAACTTTGATTCACTGCTCAAATAATGCAACAGCAAAAAGCAGAAATGTTTCATTCAAAGACAAGTTAAGCCGACATCAAGTTTTCTGTTTAGCACAGTGACTCTAGTCTGACGATTGATTTGCCATGTGGGGTCACTGAGGGCGTGTTATAATAAACTCAATAAACTTAAATTACTGTCCTGATGCATGAGCAGGACACATTTGTATCCACTTAAATTCACCATTTGTGGCATTTTCTTTAAACATAACGGTTTAGTCATGAGCACAAAATCTCTGACAATGAATTTAATTTTTTTTAAATGAGGTTGCTGATCTCTCGCTACATTCCAAACTCTATTTGTAGAGATTTTCCACAGGGATAACCAACTCCTGAGATCAATTGAAGAAGCTGATCTCAAACTTGACTGCAAACTGGAGCGCATACTTACATACAGAGGCACTTTCCTCCTGCTCAGCTCCATCCACACAGAAACTGGAAGCAAAGACAGACATTAAAGTATATCTAAGAGTCAAAAATGAACAAAGAGGGGGCAAACACATGCTCAGTGTAGCCATGTGACCCCTCATTACCTCTTTGGTTATTTTGGTTATTCTGCCTTTTCCTCTGATCTCCAAGAGATTATCAAACCTTTTATGTGCCAACCAAAGTCAGGGATCCTCTGAAGAGACAGGATAATCTTTTGATCCCAACTATGTGAATAATGATTTTAATGATACTTTCTGCCTGAGACTGTACCAGAACACCAAATGTGCTCAAATCTGATATGCAGGCAGTGTAATAATATGCGTGTGTGTGTGTTGGGAGGAAATCGATTGAATTTGTGTGCTGCAGGGTTCAGATCTGTTCTTTATCAGTGGCCACTTCCTAAACTGGACACAACAGCAAGGTCTGAACATACTCCAACAACCATTTTTTATAGCAGTTGCAATGACATTCTGTTTTGCATTCGCTTTTCTACATTTAGAGTTACAACAAATCAACTGCTTTGTCCAGTTTTGTAAGTGTGAAAGCTGTATGACACAGCAAAATTGCTCATCACAGTTGGGATATCAATGGCTCGAAAGTTGCTATTTTTTAATCAAACACCACAGACAGTTCAACTTTAGCTGTAGCCTATTTATGTGCTTTTTCATGATGAATCAAAGTATTAAACTCCTATTTTAATGCTGACCTATTTAGGTGCAGAATACATATGAGGCTGTTTCATAACGTTGACATATTTGCAAGAAATCAGAGAAATAAAGATATCAGCTCAAGGAAGGATCATTGATTCACCTACCTTCACAGGAGATCAAACTCCAGCAGAAGAAACCTGACAGCACACTGCAATTCTGCACAAAAAAAGCCTTTAATTCAGATTCATCCTCCGTGTGCAAGCTGCTAATTCAAGTGTCAGTGTTAAGGAGTTAAGCAACAGCCTCCATTCGCTGCTGTCTGCAGTCTGAGCTCCAGACTCCTCTGACACAGCAGCATCTCTCTTTCACAGTTGATGCTTTCTGCTTTCCGCCTGCTCAAATGCTAATTCCTCCCTCCAAGTGAAAGTTAAGTTTCTTTGAGGTTACAGCGACCTCCAGTGGAAGAAGAGTAGCAGAGAAAAATCCCTCAACCTTTACCATCAATGGAAATTTACCAACCACACAAGTGACCCCATTTTTCAACCTGTTTGAACAATCACTCATTTTCAATATGACAAAGATTTATTTTCATTTGCTTATAAAACAATGCCAGATATTCGAAGTGACCTCATTCATACACTCAAGCACACACGCATACATTTACAAATTGAAAGTGTAATTACAAGACTTCCAACAAAAGCAACACTTTGCTTTACATCCTCACGTTCAGAGATACTTCATACAGTAAATGCATGTTCTCTTTAAGTTAAAACATCAGAGTAAGAACATGGCTTTGTCAGTCTCTTAAAACCTGTACCGAAATGTTTCTGTCTGAAGTTCATGACATGTAGCCTGTCATGTCAGGAAATGTGTGTCTGATGTTTCAATAAGAGTTGTAAAGGCACTGTAACCCAGTCTGAAGCAGTCTGTCCCTCCATTAGACTCAGGTGACTTGAGGCTGTGGTCTTGAGGTACTTGCTTCTCCCTGAGACAGTCCGTTGGACCTGCTGACAGTTGAGCACGGCACCTCAATCTTCGGGAGGGAGGACGCAAACATCGTGTCCAACATCCCCAGCACCTCCAGCAGCTCCTTCTGGTAGTCGATCTCTCGCTCCAGCAGGTCCTGCAGATGTAGCAGCTGTCGGTCTATGACTGGGGACTGGCCCAGTATTGACCGATAGATGTCCAGGATCATCTCAGCCGCTCCTACGAGGACAGGAGTGAACCTCATGTCTACCAAGTTCCTGGAGGAGGAACAGAAAAATGTATTTATGTGACAAAGTATTCCTGCACGATCTGATACAGAAATGCAAATAACACATTGAAACCATCCAATAACACATTACACTGATGTGCCAAAACATTACGATCACCCCTGCCTAATACGTTGTTGGTCCTTCATGTAACACCAAAACAGCTCTGACCTCGGACGTTGGGAGCAGATTATGTCATTTAAAGGTCCCATATTATACTGCTTTTAATCAAATTAATGCAAGTCTCATGCATCCCTAGAATACCTATTTCAAGTGTTAGCTCAAAATCTTGAACATATTTTTCACAGTACCATGCTTTTGATGCTCCTAGTTTTAGCCCTGTTCCAGACTGGCTGTTTCGGGGTCTGTAGCTTTAAACCCAACTAATTAGTCAGAGGCCAAATCCCAACTTTAACATTCACAGATTTTGAGGCGCATCTCCAGTAAGGGCTTAAGCCTGTTCCACTATCAAACTGCCATGTGCATGAGGGCTCTGATGCCGGTTTTTTAATCCTATTATTTGTGGGATTAGCCCGAGTTGGTGACATATAATCGTGGTTGTTCCACTTCCCACAATATGTATGCAAAACAAGCATGGATTGTGTAGGGAAGAAAGCATCTAGGAATCTGTAAGTGACAGCATCTGGCTGCTTGCCGTTGAGCATTTTTATTGCAAATTTGTGGAGCTGCTTTCAGTCAAACAGGATTTACAGATGTTCATGACTTTCCTGACTTTGGGTAGTTTCTTAAAATGTATGAACACTAACGTCACAAACAGGGAGCAAACAACTGAGCAGCTGATCCAGTGTTGTCATGAAAGTGCATCCCTTTTTTCCTTTTCATACCATTTCAAACCTTCAAGAACTCGCACTGAAAAAATATTCATTAGTATTGTATATTTTGGCCTGAGTTAAGTTATTAGACCTTAGCGTAGAGACTGGGATTGGCAGAGAGGAAGTCAGAGAAGTAGGAGAAACCTGTGGCGCTCATCCTGATGTGACAGCACAACAGGATGAGAGGAATATTCCTTGATCGGTGGAGAAAGAAAAGAAACGAGGGGGTGATCTTTTCTGATTTTTTGTGCGTTTCCAGACACACTGAGGATGCATAATTATGTTTAAAGACAACAGAAAAACTAGATTTTGTATACCATGGCCCCTTTAAGTTGCAAGCTGGAGCCGTCACAGGTTAGAGTTGTTCCAATAAATCCCCCAACACCCTGTCACTGGTTTGTCCATTCTCAGATCACTGTTGGTATGTGGTCGGCACTACTGGCTAGAGAGCTCCCAACACGACCTGCAATTTCGTCAACAACTACTTGGCCTTTGTCAGAGTCACTTAGATCTTTACATCTGCTTGTTTCCCCCACATACAGCATTAGGACTACACAAGCCAACTGTTGAACCAGATCTTGATATGTGCTGCCATTGTTTCTACTTATTTATTTCATCTGTGAGGGATCAGAACGTTTTGGTGCATCGGTGAATGTGAGCCCCTGATAAAGTCAACTTGAGCAATGCGGTCTTATCTGCATCTTACCCTATGAGGAAGTTGAGTAACCGAGAGAGCTGCTGTTCATCTCTTCCTGCCAGTGCATTCTTCAGCGTTCCTCTTCGATCCAGCTCTTTTATAACAGCCACGGGGACCTCGGGCTTTCTCAGTCTCATCCATTTCTAGAAACAAGATCGATCACACTTGTGCATTAACAAACTGGAAAAAGGACAACATAAAAGTTAGAAGGAACCGAGAGAAAATTGTGATCTTGTTGCTAATGCTACAAATGCATACCTCCAGAGCCGTATCCAAAGCCTTGGATACATTAAATTTCTTGAGCTGCTTGTCATATTTGGCCAAATATTGTTTCACTGGTTTACTGACAAGATAATCATCCTGGAAAAAGGAGTGAGAAAAAAAGAAATGTTGAGAAATAAACAGTCTTATAAGGCAGAAAGAAAAGGCTTCAGCTATCGTTGGACAGTTTCATTTGTTGCATCTCTTGGGGAATAATGTTTACAGCTACTGCATGTTACTGAATATAAGCTCACCTGTTTGGGGATGTAGTTCTTCCCTTTTACAAAAACACGATATGACGGCCGCCGCCTCTGCTGGCCAGTTATTTCCTTTGACTCTTCAGGACTTTTCCTGTGTTTGATACTCAGAACACTGTTGGTCATTCCCACGACAATGGACGCATCATCCGGCTGAGGAGGAGGACACATTCATAGTTCTATCGTTAGGATTTAAGACTCCTTTTTTCCCCTTTCTCACATTTCTTTTAGGACCAACTCTAACAAAGTTCATTTCAGGCTGTGCTATGACTGATGCAGCAATATGGTAGCAATATTATCAACTTGGTATGAAACATTTTAATATTTATCTTGCTGGTTAAAGCTGTGGCAGCGTTTCTTTTTTATGATGAATGAAAGGGAAAAACACCGAAAGGTCACAGTGAAAGAACACTTTATGAGTTCACTATCTGAGGTTGTGCTCTTGAAAGCCCAAACCAAGAGGAGAGGATGAACGGTTTCATCTCCTTTTGATTTAATTCACAGGCAGGACCTGATATTTCTGGAGGCTGCCTCAGAAACTGAACCCATCTTTGCAGAGCTGATCTCTCAAATCACAGCTCGCTCTGCTTTTCTGAATGTCTGCAGGGCACAATAAGTAAAATAAGGTGCTTCCCACACTGGATGACTATAATTAACTACCACATAATGATCCTAACTATTGATTCACTTATCTAAATGTATCTTCTTACGTTTAATTAATCTTGAATTGCAAAAAAAAAATAAAATGCAAATAATGGTTGAATGTGTTTCTTACAGCTAAAGCCAGACTGAGGATAGAGGCAGCATAGTCAAAGTTGTGGACCACTTTGTAGTTTGTTGTGTTGTACACCTTTACATGCCTGAAAGACAAACAGAGGCACTGCATTAGATCAAATTCATTCATTCATTCAGTCTTTATTTATACAGAGTGGTCCAACGAGAGCAGTTTGCATGGACGTCCTATGCACACAGGACTATTCCTATAAATACAATTCATCAAGTAAGTAAGTATTCAGCAGCCCTGACAGATACAGTGGCCTCCGATTTCCACAGTTTAGATTTTTTTGTTTGTTGTCTGCTATGTTAGAAATGCTTCCTCTACATACAACTGTGCTGTTACCTGTCCAGAGATGCTGACAGCAGTCTCTGTCCGCTGCTGCTGAGAGACAAACAGGTGACGGTCTTGTGATGGTTCCTCAGTGACACCAGCGGTTGGCCTCCTTTTAGCAGATCCCACACTTTCACATAGCGTCCACCTGAAGAGATTAATGAAAAAAACTGAATTTAATGGGTTTTTTTTAACTACCTGGATACATACTAGTAAATATAAACTAATATATGTGTGTATTCATGTGCAGTCCTTTTCTTACTGGTGTAGTTTGTAATGACCCATTACACTTTTTACATTTCCTACTTGTGTTAAGTCCTACACATTAACCTGTTTGTAGGACGATTGATCCTCCATTATAATAAAATGGTTAAAGACTGTTGAGACGACTCATCTCATTTTGTGGATGTGTTGCCTGAACATGATTATACCGCCAAATACCTGCAGAGACCAGTAGTCCCTCAGAGGGGTAAAGGAGGAGGCTCTCTACTGGCTGGCCGTGGTTCATGGTCATCACACTCTTATCCACTCTGGCATCAAACACTTTCAGTGTGTGGTCGTATGATCCTAGGAAAATGAATAAACTTCTATTGTTAGTCACACAAAAACACAAACGTTTTCATCCTAGTATGCATCCTTCCATCTGCAGTGCCATTGATTCAACAACTCAAGAGTAGCATTTGGAGTTTGATTACTTAGTTTGTTTCTTCTGCAGACACTGACTTTGCATATTAATTATTGCAGTTATTCTAGTTATGCAAGTTACTTGACTTGTCTTAAATGTAGAATGTTGAGATTATTATTCCTTGCATAATATTTTCTTTACAAACATATTGGTGTAGCCTGCAGTGCTAAATGTATGCTGCCAATATAACAAAACCCTGGTAGTAAATAATACTGGTTTACTGGCTACAAAAAGGGTGTAAATACACAGATAATTCAGGGAAACACCAAACATTGTTTCTAATAGGCCACAATGTTAACTTCTGGTCATCCCCTTTCACTTTCCCCACTTCATTTGAAAAAAACTGAGCTTCCATCTCACCAGTGATGAAAAGGTCTTTGTTGAGTTTGCTCGTGACACCACAGCGAATGTAATCTGTGTGTTCCTGGTAAACATTCAGCTCAGTGGCATTTGGGATGTCCCAGAGTCGGCAGGTGTAGTCATCTGACCCTGTGAAGATCTGATAACGATCTGAGGTGAAGTCTGTCACATGAACAGCCCTGAGAAAAAAAATAAAATACAAGACTAAATTTTCCATCAGTTTGTGTTTATGACCAGAGAAGTATAAGCCAGTGAGACAGTTTATAGGTTGTCAGAATCCTTGGGATCATCATGAACTTCAGTCGATGGATCACTCAAGATATCATCATTCAACAATTCCTTCACTACAATTCAACTCCAAACAACAGTGTCACGTAGCTGAGCTTAGAATGATGGCTAAATGGACTGAAACCTATTTTGCAGTTTTGACGGCCATCTGATGCAGTGTGTAAACTTACTGAAACTCTCCTAAACTGGTTCTACAAATTGAGTCAAGATCTGGAAAATCAAACTGGATTACGCAGTAGTGACTAGGCTGCTGAAAACTCAACAGAACTGTCACATTTTATTACCAAAGTCCAAGTGCTTCAGTAGAAGGTAGCTGGACTTCTCTTTGGTTCTTGAGAATGTTTTTCTCATCCAGGGGGTTTTCTCAGCTCTAACTGGGGGCGGGGGTAAGTTCCAAGTATTCATTTATGGTCCCCTGTATGTCTTTTCCCATCAAAATTCTCATGAATCAAGGTTAAGTAAATACTTGGAACTCCCCACCAGTTAGAGCTTAAGGGAAGCCTTTTGGATGAGAGGTAAAAGATCTTTAAGAGCTAAAAGGAAGTCGAGTTATTTTTACTTATTAAGATTACCATGACCTTGAGAGCTGAGAATTTACACAGATAAATTATTAAATGCAAATATAGTATAAAAGAAAAACATTCTCAGGCACAAAATAACATCATCATTGATTTGCCTTGATTTGCTAAGCTTTAGAAAAATAATACTGACAAAAACAGAAGACACATCTTTTCTGGAAAACCCTTACTAATTGAAGACAGAAACTTCCGCTTAAAGCGGGCAAAGGATATGTTTTCTCACCACCAGCAGCACAGCTCTGGCCCGAGACTGCAACTTTCCACACATTTTCTCCTAACTTAAATCAACATAACCTCTGCAGGTGCTCAAGGTGTAGCAGGACTATTCTGTAACCCTCATTGTCCAGTCTAGGGCAGGACAACTAAAACACAATCAGAAATCAGTTTGTATGATGCTCACTTTGTGTGTCCTCTAAACATCCTGAGGGCCACCTTGCCGCTGACGTCAAACAGCCGGACGACAGAGTCCTCACATCCGGCCACCAGCAGTTGACCGTCTGACCTGAACCTGCCACAGTATGCAGTGTCTTTAAACCGCGTAAATGCCTTGACAGGCTCCTGGGAGAATGGCCCATAAATGTGGATCTGTACAGGAACAAGAGTAAGAATGAGAAGAAATCATAAACACATCTTGAATAAATATTTCTTTATTACTCATCAAGGACTGAACTGACTTAAACCAGAATTGTTTACAAAAAGAACACTGATTAAATTGAGTGAACACAAGTAATCCAAATGAATACAAGTAAAGCCAACATACTCTTGTGAATGCAGTCACAGCAAAGTTATGTGGAGCGACAGGGGAGAAATCTACGTTTGTGATCGCTCCAAATTCTTTTATCTGGACTGGAGCCTGTGAGAGAGAGAACAAAGTGACAATGTTGAGATTGAGAAACAAAATTAAAGATGCCACAGTAAGAGTCAGTATAGTACAGGACATTTTTTCCATCATATTAAAACGGCATACGAAAGTAGAGATTTACCTTGTAGTTTTTCCAGTAGAGTGTGTCTTGTGTGACTTTCTCTCCTAGTTTTGGGTAGACTGGGATTTTTGTAGGTTTAAATGAAGCCATTTCTGTGAAGATCACAGAATAGTTTTTTTAATCTGTGGGAATACAGAAAACCAAAACCACAATATTTATATATAGAACTATGATACCTGTGTTTGTTAACCTCTTAAACTCTGTGGGTACTCCATTTAAAAGAAACTCTACAAAGGAGTCTAATAATATCTCTTTTCTGACTTTAAATATTCTAAACAGGTCAGGCTAAGTATTGGGGAAGTGATACAAAATTATAGATACGTTACCATGTTTAAATTTTATTTTAAAGAATTAGTATTGCCTAAAAACAAAGTTTTAAAGAATTAATCTTAGAGAGTAAACATGATGTTGCGTCAAACGTGCAGCTAAGACAGGCCAACGCAGAATATGACACTGTGAGACTGATTCCAACCGTTAAGAGAAAATGTGATTGGCAAATATTGTTTTGATTCACAAGAACAAAATGTGCACAGACTGAACGACAGAAGTCCACGTTAAACTTTTTGCTAAACAACACCAGAATCCAGCAAACTGTAAAATGAAATTTACAAAATCTAGCTGCTTCAATACATAGAAGTTTTGATTTCGCCCAAAGCATTTAAAAAATGAAAATGGTCTTAGCTCAAAAATATCGTCACTGGTTTGAAATCAAGAGCAGCTTATGAGACAGACAGTGACCCAACGTGTTCAACACAGCACAACTTAGTTAGCAAGTGAGCTTTAGCCGGCTAGCATGTCCGACTAAACTGCGTTGTGTTGATTCTCACCTTTGAACTGAAACGTCCAGGAGTGCAAACTTGTGTTTTAGGTATGATGTGCTGAAATTAGATGACACCGATATTAGTTTGTTCAAGTAAACCAAAAGTTGCTCATTTTAACGAGTGATCACGTTGCCTCTCTGGGAACAGGAGGACGCCATGATTATAAACGTAACTACGCCTTCTTCTTCTTCGAATACTCTTACGGCAGACTGGACTCGACTAAGCGTAGTGCTGCCCTCTATCGTCAGGTAAACAGAAGGCGTCACTTCAGTTCTTATTTTTAAGAATAATCCAGTCTAAAGCAAAACAAACACAAAAAACCCAAAAAACATTCAAGACAAGCTTTGAAAATAACTGTTAGTTATTCAGAAAAAAAAATCATCAATCAGTCAAACTTTATTTAAACGTCATTTTTCAAACAAACTAAACAGTGTCAACAATTTTTTTTTACATTAGTAGCTTGATTATAGGTTAAAAAAAAAGATAAAGAAAATAATATTTAAGACTTTATTAAACAAACATAATATAATTTCAAATAAGGAAGTAGATTTATGAAATATTCCAAAAGTTTTTTTAAATGACCATTTATTATGAACAATAAATGTGTGATGGATGTAATTGTGTTATGAAATTGTTGCTTTGTTTTATAAAAACCCAGTCTGGCTTATATGTAGTGTTTTATAATTTCCCTATAACTGACAAAGCAAAGAATGGCAAAAATAGATTTAGAGACTAATGCACACCAAAACAATCAAATAATCATAAAAAACTTTGTATCAGTAGTTAAGATATTACAAGTCAAATAAAATAAATTTAATCAATAAAAATAACAATACATTTGAAATGGGGAAATATTACATAAATTAAATGAATTATACTAAAACTCTAGAATGTTAAATGAATGAATTAAATTGCTGATATTTATTGAAAAGGTTAGTTTGAACTGTTAAAAAAAACCAAAACAATTGGGCATAATCTCTCGATTTAACACTTGAAGACAAAGTAAATTTCAGGATCATTCCCAGCATTACTTCTTATTTTTCTACTCTATTTTATTTCAGCTTATTTTTTCATCTTGGTTCTTATAGCACTTTGCTATTATATTTGGGACTACATTTATTAACACATTATTATATATTATTATTATTATTGTTATTATTATGTATAATACGTTATGATTATAATTCTTTTCCCTCTTTATCTTGTTCTTCCTCTTATTCGACTTATTGCTATTCTTACTGCTGTTGTTAAAAAGATTTTGCAATATGTTGCAGAGGAATGTTCCATTTTATCTTATCTAATTTCAACTTTAAGTCACATTAAGGCTGCTATAAGCACTTATTGTGCCATGCGGTTCCTCTGTATTTCATGACGTCACTTCCTCTCTTCCCTCCTTTCTCCGATCTCCTGTCGACTGTGTGACCCGCGTGTTTACACTCTCCCAGGTCAGTTCACGTCTCTCTGCCCTTTTTAGCAAACTCGCACTCTTTTCCTTTCAACTCAGTAAGTGACGAACAACCCCTGTCTACGATTACACGTCTAAATTCAAGAAAATTGCCAGCTGTTTTTGCTTGCTAACACTAGTTTGAAGCGGCCCAAGCTAGTTTTTTAGCTTGGTTTGCTAACTAGCCGGTAGTTCAGTTGACGTGAGCATCAGGTGAAATAAATAATCGTTTAAGTCTCAGATACTGCAAAATCAAGTATGAGCCCACATTAACACTATCTTTAAGACATGTTATGAAAAGCACGCTTGTAAAGATATTGGCTAGCTAGTCTGTCTTGGCTTTGTTTCGAGCCCAACTTAGCCCTTAACTTAGCAGCCCACCTCTGTCTGATTCAAGCAGAACTCGAGTCGAGACTTAAAAAGTGTGCAGCTATTTTTGGCTTCCTGGCAGCTGTGCATTCTTGTTAGTTTCTTGCGTCAAAAGGCAAAAAGGAAGGTGGGGATTGTGGGACTTTTGGGTTTGACACTTCATAGTAATTATAAACCTCATGTTTCATGTGAACTGTTGAGATCGCTCATTAGGTGTTAACAGTTTTATCAGCCCCCAATCCATTCCATATATTTCTCTAATATTGATTATCACTTTAAGATCAAACCGAATTGATTAAGAAATAATAAGATGACAACTAGTGTTAAACACAAAGACATTTTTGACACAGTACCGCTGTTTATATTGGTAAAAAATGACATTGCTATATATTGTTTTCCTGCAATGGGAATTTTGAACACATGGCTTGAAGAACTGTCTTTGTGGTGATTCAAAGTGCAGAACACTGCCGACAGAGTATCTGTTTTTGGTCAACATCTTTTTTATAGTTGAAATATTTCAACATTTTGACTGACGTGTTTCTTCTTGCGGCCAAATCTTTCCTGTTCTCTTTCTGTTTCCCTTCCATTAACCCTTCATTTTGCTGTGCACATGTGTCACCTCCTTGCCTTTTAAGGAAAGTTTTTTTGTTGAAAAAAAAACTCACTGTTTTCAAGAACCCCGAAAAGGAAGTAAATTACGCTATATCAGACAGATTTGTAGATTAGTCATGGAAAATGAGAACCATGCAAGTTTTGTTTTCCTTTCATGCAGCAAAAAAAGCTGTAGCACAATGTGTTGAACTTAATTTGGTTTAATTGGCATTGCAGTTCCTACAATATGCCTATTGTACACATTGTGATGTTGGCGCTGAAACGATATATTATGCAGCCATAACTGAAATTAGTGTCACAACTTCAACAAGATGACAATGGGATTTTTATGCATTTTCCTGTCTGTGTATGGTGAGAATTTGCTTTTCTAAATGACTGAAATCTGTAATGAAAGATTCAATTTTCTGATATGTTTTTGTTATTTCTTATATCAGATGAAGGAGTCGATAATGAACCAGGAGAAGCTCGCCAAACTGCAGGCGCAGGTTCGCATAGGCGGCAAGGTGAGTTGGAGTGCATACTGTAAAACAAGCGTTATCTTCAGGATATGGGCTCATAATATATTATATCTACTTGTTGTGTGTCTTAGGGGTCAGCCCGCAGAAAGAAGAAGGTTGTGCACAGAACAGCAACAGCAGATGACAAGAAGCTGCAGTTTTCCCTGAAAAAGCTGGGAGTCAACAACATTTCTGGTATTGAGGAGGTACAGCAAGTTCTTTGTGTTATATACAGCAACAAGCTGTATGAGGAGTTAATGCCGTGTTCACCTTGTTTTCTAGGTAAATTATATAACTTACACAATTTGTCCAATATATTATTTTAAATAGAAAAAATGCACAGCTGACTTTTTTGTGAGCTCATTGTTGTATTATTGATTGAAAGCACTTGGTTGTCACATCAGCATCAGCAAAAAATATAAGATGGGGCAATATCAATAATTACATTTTTAAAAATGAATATTTAAATCAGTACCTGATTTTAAAAGGTGTTCAGCTAAAGCAGGGCCATTGCTTCATCCTCTTTGACACTCACCTCACTGTTTATTCAATTTCCATTCTATTTCTTTTGTTGTTTTTTTACTTCAGGTGAATATGTTCACAAACCAGGGGACAGTGATCCATTTCAACAACCCAAAGGTTCAGGCCTCCTTGGCTGCCAACACTTTTACGATTACAGGACATGCTGAGAACAAACAGCTCACAGAGATGCTCCCAGGAATCCTAAACCAGCTGGGAGCCGACAGTCTTACCAGCCTTAGGAGATTAGCAGAGACTCTGCCCAAACCAGGTACTCCCAACAATCCTGTCTTGACTTGTTTGTATATGTCAGTTTTGTGTGCTGTCTGTTAACAGTTTGCTTTCTTTCCCATCCCTCCTCACAGCCGGTGAGAACAAAGCCCCCATGGTTGCTGCTGAAGAGGAGGATGATGAGGTTCCAGGTAAGCAAACTTACACAACCCTTTTAAAACAAATGAACACTAATTCTTTAATATACAGTGGCATGAAAATCACTAAATTGCTAACAGCCCAGAAGAGGCTTATCTAAAATTCTGCATTTATTAGACACAAAAGCAAACATTTTGGATCAGTCTCTTGTGCACTGGATCACATAGAACATCTGTGCTCTTATTAAGTTTAAAAAGCGTAGTCACAGTGTATCCAGATCAGGGTAGCCAACTCCAGTCCTCGAGAGCCCCTATCCAGCATGTTTTACATGTTTCCCTCTTCTAGCACACCTGATTCAAATGATCAGGATCGTTATCAGGCTTCTGCAGACCTTCATGATGAGCTGATCATTTGAATCAGGTGTGCTGGAAGAGGGAAACATCTAAAACATGCTGGATAGGGGCTCTCGAGGACTGGAGTTGGCTACCCCTGATCTGGATATATGTTAAAGAAAGTAACACAAGCCTCTGCTGATGATAACATATTTAAGTTTAAAGGGATGGTTTAGTTTTTCTAGATTGGGGTTGTGTGAAGTGCTTATTAATTATCAGCGTATTAGTTACAGTCGATTACAGTGGGCCTGCCACCAGTTTAGAGGAGGAACGACACAGTAGCAAAGCGATGAACTGTTATGGACATGGGCAACAGTAAAATGTGTTTTACCTAATTAAAGCCCACGTAAAAACATAAATATCAGTTTAAGTGTATGCCATATTTATAATCTTTACACTGCGGTGGCTTGTCATCAGACAGTCCCGTTTGACAGGGGAACTGAGGCTTTTATAGTGCTCTATTGAAAGCCATCAGACTGTTGACTCAATCCGTAATTTTACTTCACATAAAAGAGAAGTTGTTGGTCTGCCATTGCTTCAATCAGTGGGACAATGACTCATTTTGTCTGCAGTTTTGGTGGCTCTGAAGGGAGTGGTATGACTGCCTCAGTTCCCTGTAAGAAGGGGGTGTGTGGCAGCAACTTAAAGTAGCAAAAATGTTTAAAATTTTGTACATTAAACTGATATTGGATTTTTAAAATGTATTTATTTTGGCAGTGGTTAGAATAAGTTTCTTTGCTGACCACATCCACAGTAGTACCCTACATAGCTTTCACGTTGGTCGTCCTGTTTGCTTCTCCAGATGACAGCTGACTGTGATCTACAATAGCTAATACGCAAACTACTTCAGGTGCCTCATACAACCAGAGGGCTGATATTTTTGGTTAGATTCAAATTTAGTGAGGTTTATTCAGTTTATTTCAAGGAAAAATATGCTTTTTCAGACATTTTCTTGTCCTGACATGTGACTGTTTTCTGTCTTCCAACCTTTATGTCTCTGTTTCCATTTTCAGATCTTGTCGAAAACTTTGATGAGGCTTCAAAGAACGAGGCAGACTAAAAAAAAACAAGAACATATTTCAGAGCTCCTCTTTACTCACCATAATTTGGCACAGTAGCATTTTGTTCATCTATTATTGCTCTGTGGCCACAAACAAAAGTTGCTTTTTAATTGTGGGCAACAAGTAAAATCAACTTTTTTATAGAAACCGTTACGTACACTTCTATCTTGTTGGGCAGTGTATGTGACGTTATTTAATTCAGTGGAATGTGCAAATCCTTCTCTTTCTCACGCTGCCTCTCCTGTATTGTGATGCCACACATCAAAAATGTATTGGTGGAATTAATCGTGTAATAAAGATTACAATTACATTTCTCATTTTGTTTATGCTCTACCAGTTCTTTCCAAGTTTTGAACGAAAACCATGTTTATGTTGTTACATTCATGGTGTTGGTTCTCTAAGTTTAAAATTAAATTAGAACAGGTTTCTAGTCATTGAGACTCATTACTAATAACATGAACATGGAAGTGTGAATAAAACACCACTGGCTGTACTGGAAACCCAGCACATGTTGCCTGTAGGTGTAGATTCACAGTGGGACTGTGATGACTGAGTGCATTCAGAAACATTTAACAGACTTCACTGCATGATGCACAAGCTCATATATTAAAATGTGGAGTATGTGTAATGCAGTAAAGTCTAGAAATCCAGCAAATATCACCTGACGATCTGTCCAGCTCTCCATTCGGTGTGTGTGCTCTGTGCAATATCTGTTAAATATTAAATTATTTGGCCGCCAGGATAGCTCACTGAGGTAGGCGCATGCCGTCAGCAGCGGTCGTGAGTTCAAGTCTGGCTCACTGCCCTTTGCTGCATGCCTCTCTCTCCTCTGCCCCCTTTCACCTTGTCTCTTCCCTATGGTATCATTAAAATGGACACCCACCCCCACCCAAAAAATAAATTATTCAAAAAAAACATTATCATTCATTGCATGATTTTTTTTAAGTTGACAAGTATGAACAATCAAAAACAAATTGGACTATATTGAATATACAGGCCCCAAAGTTAAAAAAAATCACTAAGATGACCCTATCTCTGACAGTAGACATGATTGAATTTCACACAGGAATATATCTCTAATACTTAATAGACTGACAATCCAGCAGGTTAAGTTGTACGTAAACTGAGATACTGTTTGATGAACCCATCTTTCATGTGGACCGAAGTGACCTCAGAAAATGTCATCGTACTAATACCATGTAAACTTTAAGACCTTTTTTTGTTTCATGTAAAGTAAGGCTTTGAACTGAGAGGGACTTAAATATTAAAATATTCATAAAAGTATTTCTCATTCATTGCATGATTTTTAAGTTGACAAGTAGGAACAATCAAAAGCAAATTGGACTGTATTGAAAATACAGGCCCCAAAGTAAAAAATCAATACAGCACAAATGAATACACTTGGAATCACTGACACTGAGTTAGATAACCTGTGATCATTTAAACAAAGAAGTACATCTATAATTTACAACTGGCTTAATTGCCATGAACACAGTTATAAAATGACCTGTGAAAAAACAGAACTTTCTCAGTTTTGGATTTTGGGTTGTGCCTGTCTGCATGTTTGCATCGTGACCCCACATATTATAGAACTGTCAGAGGATCTAAAAAAATCTGGTTATGAGGCTTCATAAAGATTGAAAATTATACGGGAACAGAAACCATTGGTGAGGGTTGAAAAACAGACAAAAACAGCCTCAGCATTGGTACAGTATGAAACTACAAGATGAAACCGCGGTAAACGGCGTGAAAAGACACCTAAGGAAAATTAGGAGCACATTCTGTGGCTGAATGACACCAAGATGAATTTGTTTGTCTCTGCTGGGTTACAGCATGTTTGGTATGAACCTGGCCAGAACTACAGCAATGAATGCATAGTCCTGACAGTGAAGCATGGAGATGATGCCATGAATGCCTGTGGATTATCCAAAATACTGGTTGATCAGATGACTCCCAGTCTCTAGAAGAATAATACTTCATCATAACAAATCAAAACACACTGTCAAGAATCACACAAGAGTAATTAAAGAAGAGAAAGTGCAAACTATGACTTGTCCAAGTACACTACATAACCAGAAGTACTAAAAGTAATAAAAACTGCTTCTGCAAACATTTGTGAAAGAATGGGTTGATCTCAGAAGCTCAGTGAATTCAAGTGTGGTACCATGATAGGTTGCCACCTGTGCAATAAGCCAGTCGTGAAATTTCCTCGGTACTAAATATTCAATGATCAACGACAAAGTGGAAGCAATTGGGAACAACAGCAGCTCAGCCATGAAGTGGTAGGCCATGGAAAAACACAGAGTGAAGTCAGGGGATGCTGAGGCATACAGTGTGCAGAAATCCCCAACCTCCTTCAGAGTCAGTAGTTACAGACCTCCAAACTTGGTGTGGCCTTCAGATTAGTTCAAGAACAGTGGTAGAGAGCTTCATGGAATGGGTTTCCATGACCGAGCAGCTGCATCCAAGCCTTACATCACCAAGTGCAGTACAAAGCGTCGGATGCAGTGGTGTAAAGCACGCCACCACTGGACTCTAGAGCAGTGAAGGCGTGTTCTCTGGAGTGACCAATCACTTTTCTCTGTCTGGCAATCCAACGGACGAGTCTGGGTTTGGCGGTTGCCAGGAGAACAGTACTTGCCTGACTGCACTGTGCCAAATGTAAAGTTTGGTGGAGGGGGTATTATGGTGTGGGGCTGTTTTTTCAGGGGTTGGGCTTTAGTGAAAGGAACTCTTAATGCTTCAGCATACCAAGACATTTTGGACAATTTCATGCTCACATCTTTGTGGGAACAGGTTGGGGATGGCCCCTTTCTGTTCCAACGTGACTGCCACCAGAGCACGAAGCAAGGTCAATAAAGACATGGGTGAGTGAGTGTAGTTCGGAGAAACTTAACTGGCCTGCACAGAGTCATGACCTCGACCCGACAGAACACCTTCGGGATGAATTAGAGCGGAGTCTGAGAGCCAGGCCTCCTCATCCAGCATCAGTGCCTGACTTCACAAATGTGCTTCTGGAAGAATGGTCAAATATTCCCATAAACACACTCCTAAACCTTGTGGACAGCCTTCCTAGAAGAGTTGAGGCTGTAGCTGCAAGGGGTGGACCAACTCCATATTAAACCCTACAGATTCTAAAAAATAATTCAGGGGGTCTGTTCCCTCCACTTAATTAAATGCATAGCTGCAAGACAAAAATTTGAATTTGTTCACATTTAGATAAACTTTGGAAACATTATTTCTTGAGTTGTGTTGACTTAATAGTGTTGGTAATTGCATCAACTTAGTATCTTGTATAATTGGAACTCAAATTTCAGCATTAACTGATGTAAAACAAAACTCAAGTTGAAGTAACTTAATGAAATTGGTTCAGTGACTTAATTTCTTCGCCTTCAGTTCATTTTTTCAAGTTCCCTCTCCTGCTCCACCCACTTAACATGCCTGGACTTATTCCGACAGTTGAAACTGTGTGTAAGAGAACCTCTTGACTAAAGGAATACCAAACAAAGGACATTTCAAGGTGAGTGTCATTTTATTTACAATTTAATTTCACTGAAGCAATGTATTTTCGTATTTTGTCAATTCCGATATGACCAATGGTGGACTCCTGTATGGCGGTGTTATATTATTTTATTATTTGTTATATTATTGCCCTGTGATAGGCTGGTGACCTGTTCAGGGTGTCCCCTGCCTTCGCCCTGAGTCGACTGGGATAGGCTCCAGTCCCCCCGTGACCCTACAGAGGACTAAGCGGTGTACAGATAGTGGATGGAGGAATGTTATATTATTCCTTGATTCTAGCATGATTGGATTTGCTATATTATTTACTCTGTTTGATCATCATTCGTCTAATCTTATGTGGCCTTGGAGTCATAGACAGCTTGCACTGATTAGCTTCATTACCATGGAAACAAGAATAGCTACACTCTCAGTTTCCGTCTTATCCAGTTCCCATAGACAGTTTGCCATTTTTATGAATAAACTTAATGAAAAGGGAGTAGATGTGACTGCAGTTCCTGTCTTACTTGTACTCAGCAGTTTTTGTGTTCAACAAAGTTCTGCATGGCGTAGCAGAATAGATGTATGTCTAAATGACAACACACACACTTGTTTTAGCACATTTCAGTAAATCCACGTAAACAGTGGTTGGCGTGTTCACGTCAGAGATAATTGGACAATGAGACTCGGTTGCATCTAAGTCCAGCCTGTGTACAGGGCAGGCCCAGCCCAAGAGGATAAATGTGAATTATACCCGTATATTGGGGCTCACTCTGACGGAGTTCCTGTGAGAGCTATGTCATTTTGAGATCAGCACTGCCATACTTTACCTGTGATCTAAATAAATTCTACATCTGTGAAGTGAACATTTCTCTGGTTTGTTCTTGGGCTTCCAACAAAAGATTTGGGTTTTACAGAGGTTAGGCTACAACTGCTAATACAGTTTATGAAGCATATTCTATGACTACACGTAGCTGATGCTATTCATGTCAGCAGTGACATTTGTTCATCCCGCTTAGCACAGTAGTCGTTAAAAATGATAAGTTTTATTCGACAAATCTGCTCAGCTAAAGATTTCTTTCCATTTAAGGATAGCATGATTCAGTTTTTGCTCGTTTGTGTAACTGTTAGCTACAGTGTACAAGTAAATAGTATTCAGTAATGTAATATCAAACATGTTTAGGTATTTGCATAGCCTTGAAGTTTTACTGTAGGAAATTGTGGTTTGACCAAAGTTAACAGCCTTTGGACTGTGGATAGTTCTGTTAGAGGATAAAACCAGTATGTACTGGAATATTCATTTCTTGTCTTTCTCACTTATTTCATCCAGTATTGCTTTTATGTTTATGTAACCTGTTGGAAGAGATTTTCCGTATAATATTTGTATCATTAAAAATTTAAATTTTGGTTTTGAAAGTTGGTTACTAAGGTTGTTTTTTTCCTGCTTTCCTGGATTTGTACTTGTGAAACTAGATTAAACTGACATGATGCATCTTTGAAGAAAGTCATCTGTTTGTAACAACAGTTTGCTTTTGCAGCGTACAGAACTAGGCTCTGCAAAAGTATAACACTATATAACACTTTGTTATACACAAAAGTATAACACTCTTATCAGTGGGTCATTTATGTGTTGTCTTTTTTTAGCGTTGCATCCCAGAAGTCACATTCATTTAGGAGGTGCTATTCTTTGACGACTGAGGTATAGTTTGACAATCGTCATTGGTAATTGTCATAGCACTATAGTTTATTATCTGCAGGAATGAATTTTTCCATTTGTTTGGTCTACAAGTCCAAGAGAATAACCACTGTAAGCCTCAAATCTACCTTTACGGCCAAACTTGACCACTACACCCAAAAATGATGGACATGGTCTCTTCAAGGGGAGGAGCTACTGGTGCAAGCAGGTCACAGACACGCTTCTTGAGGTATGGTTAATAATCAATTTTGAATTATCTTTAAAATGCAAGTTGTTGGCAGTTGTCCATTCAAATGACAAACATTTAGGTATTTGCTTCTTATTTCAGTTTTTTCTTTTTCTTAAATTTGATTGAAGTACACAGAGAAGTAGCCATCCATTGCCTTGTCGTGCACCTGGGAGAAGAGGACCTTTTCAAAGCATTTACTGTAAGTAATTCAGCATCTTCACTTGAATTTATTTTTACACTGGAAACAGTACAAACACACAGGGCAGATGTTCCTGCACTGCGTGCTGTCAATTAATTTTTAAGCCCTTAGCATGTCTGACCACACCCCATAACTAATATTGAAGCAGTGGTCCATTCAATAGGGTTAGGTGTCAACAGCAACTGTATAGGAAAAGGCTTGTGAGCGATTCCACCAGTGGCTGCACCTTTTCACTTCACTAGTTCAATTATTGTATGAAACTTGTAAAAAAGGATATGCAAAATGAGTAGATGTAAAGACAAAATGAGAGTTAATTCAAAGTCAGTGCAGTGCATGTGTAACGTGTGTGTATGTGTCTAAGACTTAAACAAAAATAATAGATGACTTCACTGCTTAATTCAATTTAGTAAGAGTCTAAAAAGTCAGCAGCAATGATCTGATTCATTGTCTCTTATCTCCATTATCATTTCATTTACAAGGACATAGAAGAGTTTGGGGCAGGTCTTGATGGACAAGTGATGAAACTGTCAACTTCAGTGACCAGTCCACCCCAGGATCTGACCACAAGACTGTGACCATCGTGGGCAAATCACAAGATCAGTGTCTGATGAATGAACATGCATTCTGTTTTGAAAATTTAGATACTGCTTTAGACTGACTGCCATGAAAACACACTCATTGTTTCTGTAAAATAATTTGAAAAGGTCTTTACTTTGTTGTGTAGAAAATGGTGCAGGACCTTCAGAAGTGTATCTAACTTGCTTGTAACTTCATTGCTGTAGTTTTACAAGATGTTGTGGTCTAATGTTTTAACTACTTAAAGACCTATGACTTTGTTGTGATGGGATACTTATGTTTGGCTGTAACTTATTTTCTTTAGTGATAATGGACAACTTGTCTATATGCAACTTGTGGCACAATTTAGTTTGTTATAGTTTTCCCCATATATTTAAATATGAAATTTGAAATTTAATAAAAGTTCATTTCAAACAATTTTATTGCTGAGTGAATTAATTTTATAAAGCTATATCAAAAACATAAAAAAAATATAAAAATAAAAAATAGTGAAGAAAATTAAATTGGAGCAACTTAATATTTTAACAGCTGTCAACTTGAAAACTTGTCTTCAGAAATATGATAATTAAGTGCATGATATTAAAAATATCTTTTAAATATTGTAGAAAAAATGTGTTGGAACAGGTTCAAATTTATGACTAATCAACTTAAAACTGTGTTTATTCTACCAATTATTAACCCTCCTCTTGTGTTAGCTTTCTGTTACCATCTCTTGTGTTAACGGGTCGGTTTTGACCCGTGTCTTAAATCTGCTGTAAAATACACTGAAAACAATTTTTTATCATCCAATTTGTTTCTCATCTCTTGGTTACCTTGTTAGGCTTCCTTGTCTATGAAAATATTGGTTTTAATGTTTTTGATGTGGGTGTCTGGGCCTTTTTTCTTGTCAGTATACCCCTCGATTTCAATGAAAAAAATGGTAAAATGAACCTCAAGAGAATCATATAAATAAAGAAGAGGTTGTTGTGTTACCTGACTGTTACTGAAAGGTATTAAAACACATTTCTGAAATAAATTAGTTTTATTTATTTTTTCATTTTAATATTATTAACTAGAATAACATCTATGGTGTTACGGGTCGGTTTCGACCCATACATATATTCACTTCAAGAAAAAGGCTTGTTTTGTTTTTTTTTTGGTTGAGTTCCACCCTTGGTGGATGTGGGTCCACAACACAAATACATTATATGCAGACACATCAAGGACTTTGTAAAACACAACCTTTGGCCATCTCCTGGTCATTCACTGGCATGTACAGTAGGTTGTAGTCAGCTTGTCCAGGTTGTCTACTCCTCCTTTGTTTTTGTTATAGTTGAGGATAATTGTGGGCTTTTTGGCACTTCCTGATGACACAGCTGCATCTTTAAGAAGAGTACACAGTACAGAAGTATCACACTTGTTTTTGGTGTTTTTTGGGGGATTTTTGGACAATATGAGACAACAGAGGTGGTGACTGTAAAAGCAAACTTTGAGGAAAGTGGAGCCCTGTCCTTCACCTGCAAGATTTCAGCAGACAGCTCAGGTTTATTTTTCTTCACTGTGCCCACCATGGTAAGTTTCCTCCTAAGAAGCTCTTGTCCAAGGTCATAGCTGGTTAAAAAGTAATTGTCACAAGTGATATTGTGACCCTGCAGTCCAGTAGTCATATTGAGGACCACATGTTTTCCTTGGTTTATCTTAGGGATGCCACTCGCAGCTTTGCCTGTGTAAATGTGTAGATTCCAGGGATAGCTGGTTTTTACATCACAGGCTATCCAGATTTATATGTTGTATATCCTTTTCTTACTGGGCATGTATTGCCGGAAGGGGCATTTTCCTTGGAACGGGACAAGATGTTCATCCATTGTCACCTCTGACCCTGGGTTGAACATCAGTGGAAGGAGTTGCACCCATCCTTCCCATACAACCCTTATGGGGCCAAGCTTCTCAGTTCTTGCTCTGGCATCTCTGTTGTCAAATCTGAGGGCTCTTGATATCATTTGACAGGTCTAAAGTGACATTGTTGCCCCAAAATATTTCTGCCTGTCAATGAGTGGATCCGTGGCCTCATTGCAGGAAAACAAGGCAAAATGAGACTCCCTTAAAGCTTACATGATTGGGGAAGGAGCTGGCTGACAGTGTGTTGGCTGACAGTGCACTTATGATTTCAGTTTTGGCTCTAATTATTGCTTTATAATCTTATTTTTACAACTGGTTCGAAACCGACCCTAACACCACAAATGGTATAATTTTAATTAGAGCATTTTATAATTTAGGGAAAAACATTATTTTTGTTTTATTTTGTTGAAATAGAGGGTCCTGACAAAGTCAAAAAGCCTTGATGCAATAAACAAATTTATGTGGTTCTTTTATGCATTTAAAATTTAAAACGGGTCGGTGCCGACCCTAACACAAGACAAGGGTTAAGTAAATGGTAATTAAAAATACTTTTGATTGTTAAGGAAAAGCTATTTCCCCTCACTCAGTTTAGTTTGTTGGCTGAACTTAATTTCATCAGGAGTTACCTCAACTCAGAAAGATCGACACAAACAGTTGCGTTAATTTTTTTAGTTGAGCCAAACCATTTGTTTTTAGAGCGTAATAATGAGATGTCATTAAAGTTTATGTGTGTGTAAAGGCAGACGTCCCAATACTTTTGGCAATACAGTGTATGTCACCTGACTTGAATCCAATGAAACACCTTTGGGGTATTTTGGAGAGAAGGTAGAGCAACACAACCCCTACAGTAAAGAGCAGCTAAAATAAATTGTCTCTTGTCTGAATAATGACATCTGCTATGCGGAGGGAGATTGGGTCTCCCATTAAACCTGAAGGTGGACATGCAAAGTATTAAAAAATAAAAGATTTGAGCCTGAGTAATGGAAGTTGTACTGGCTGTTGTTGCATTGAGTTCCTACTGTGGGGCCTGCGTTTATCACAGTTTTCAAACTGTTCGTGTTTATTTTACAATTTTACAAGCACAAATATCCCACTGTTTTACTTAGAACTAATACAATTACTGTACAGTGCTGCAATTTTGAATCATTTGACCTTTTAGTGATATTGCACAGACTCGGCTCACTTCTATTGTATTCTGTAAATGGGGAACAAATATTTTTGGATTTCCAGTTGTGTTTCATTATGTGTGTTTTATCTACCTACAAAAGGCTTTTACTCATGAATCTTTACTATTGAAGTGATGTGAGAGCTCTGTATCATAGTGAGATGTGAGTTATTTTCCATATAATTTGCCACTGTTGCTTGTCCTTGTAGCGGTTTAGCTTTTATATCTAAATCGCTAATGCTCTGGTGGAAACATTAGCAGCATGCATTGGTTAAGTTTTCAGAAGGTTAGCCTATAATGTACCTATGCAAGAGGGTTCTACATCAACACTAAGGTGACTTTATGTCTAACATCAGACATGTGATTGAATATCAGTCGGGAACATGTCTGTGATGCTCAATAGACTGACAATCCAGTAGGTTAAGTCATATGTCAACTGTGATACCGCTTACCTCGCTCTTGGGAATCATTGATGAGTACTATGGTACCGACACCATGTAAACTTTAAGAGTTTTTTCTTTGGTTTCATATCAAGTGAGGCTTTGAACTGACGGGGACTTTCTCTCTTTGTTCGCATGTATTCATCTGATTTAGATGGAAACAAGCTGGGTGACTCAAAACCGTCTCCGAACTTTAAAATGCTCAAATTCCCTATTGAAATCTCTATTACAGGGGGAGAAAAATAGAAAAAGTACAGTATATAAATATACATTAGGTTAAATTCACACCTGCAACAAAATCAAGTTGCAACTTAAGTTTAAGAAAAATAAGTCCAGCCCACTATAGAAACCAGAAGTGACACTACACACACAGCACCAGTGTGACAAATTCTGTCCTCAATAAGCGGATCCATTTGTTTATTTGACATCTGGATAAGGATTTAAAATAAACAAAACTTTTTGCTTTTTAATATCAAAACACTTTCTACTGCACACATGACAAAAGCTATTTAGGCTTTTAAGGAACTGAAACCTGAAACCAACTATTTCTGTTCAAATTACCAAACAGGTTTCGCAGAATTGTAGGTCAGATGTTGTAATGATATCCATGTCATGCTGTAGATGGTTGACTCTGTTGAATTTACCCACCAGAATGTAGAAGGGCGAAGATATGGTAACACCAATTGCAGACTTCCAGCAAGTGGAAATACTTGACACACAGTTCGACACATGACAGAAACGTGTGATCCACATACAGCATGTGTGGGGCTGAACATATGAGAGGTAAATGGCTAGTTCTGTTGTTGCTGACATTTGGTAAAACAAAACTGGATTGTCCCATTTGTCACTAATGGTCAGGGGAAGTCCTGTTGTGTGTCTCTCTCTCTCTTTTCCTGTATGAAGTAAGTGTGAATATTGCTTGCATTAAGTGTCCGCACAAGGGCATGATGGGGGTGGGGGGGCATCATTTATGCCAGTGCTCTCTCTAGCCAAGATAATCCTCTATTATTTCTGCGATTTAAATCAAGCATTAAGGGTCAGAATTCAATTTAAGATCAGTGAATTATGATCATTAATGCAAAAATAGCTTGGTGTTTGTCATTATCTGATAATCTCACAGTTCATTTTTCAATCAAGTGACCAGTCAAGTGAGATGAAACTGTGAAAAATGCCCCAATTTCCTTCCTTCCTTCCTTCACTCATTCATTCTTTAATTAATTAATTTATTCATTCATTCATTCACATTCATGTTGTTAGTTTTGTGTGATCACCTATCAAAAATCCCAGTAATCTTTCTTGTACACAAAAAGCTGCAATATACACATTTAAGGAACCAGTTTTGTCCGGTCAAAGACATTTGATCTGACACGAAATAAACGTTCAGTTATCAGAAATGTTTGAAGGTCAGATGTTTGTGTGTGGGTGTGTGTCCTGGTTGTGCCTGTCCATGTTTGTTAATCAGATACTGTTTTCTCAGACCTCCAGCTTTTCGTATTAAAGCCCGAGGGCAACCCCCCACCTCAGTTCACACCTACGTTTCTTATCTCCATCACTCAGTCCTTTATTCGAAACTCACACTTTATCAGTGCAGAAAATTTGACATGCAAAACAGTATAGAGGAAATGCACGGCCGGCCATCTCAGTCAACAGGAGCTTATCAGTTTAACATATCTGTCAGTTTCTCTTGCAACGCCGAATGCGGTGATGATAATGAGGATGATGATGCATGTCGTGGGCAACCGTATAAAAATTGTGCTCAGTGGTCAGTTAGAGCATACAGTCACCAGGATTACTAGGCTGAACTTCTGCTCCTGCTTTTTTTTATAGCATCACTTCAGTGTAACTTCATCCAAATGGTAAGAAAAAAACACAGAGAATCAAAGAGCCTTACATGCTCCAAATACCTTTAATTTAAATTATGCTCATTATTTGAGTAGTTAATCTAATTGTAAATGGTATTTGTAGAATAAGGAGCAAATTACTAACTTTGCTATTCTTGACATTTTGTGTTATTATAACTCATTTTCTCAATTAAAAGCATTAAGCCAATTGAAATTCCGTTAGCAGATTTATATTTTGTTTCCCAGCTAAAGACGAAAAATGTAATAATCACTAGAAAATCACAGGACAATTACTCTGGTTTTGCAATAATCATCTTCTAATCTGATTTTCGTCTCACAGAAGACCATGTCACTGTGGATCTTTGGGCTTCTGTTGATCAGCCTCACAGAAGCACATGGACTCAACTACTTTCCAGAGAACTGTACGTCCTATTCATGCTACATTTTTAAATCTCGCATTGTTTTAGATCTGCCAATCTCTACATTTATGTGTTCGTTTTGCATGTTTCTATTAGTTGTGGTGGCGAATAGGAATGATGCAAATCCTGTCACACTGACCTGCGGCGCGAAGACCGATGGAGCCGTCACCTGGAAGTTTAATGGCAAAGCGATGGAGGATGACAGCTTTGACATTCAGCAGAAAGGTTCAGACCTGATCCTGTCTGAAGTAGATACACCCATGTTGGGAGAATACAGCTGCTGGAGAGGAGGAGAGATGTTATCATCCACTTATCTGCTGCTGGAGGATGAGGAGGAGGATGAGTTAGGTAAGATTGCTCACACTGTTCGTGTGCTATAAGGAAGAGGAATCTCTCAAATACATGAGCAAAGAATACTAATATACCAACACATAGCAATGACAAAGACACTTTTAAGTCTAGAAGCTGTCTGTCTGGCTGGATGAAATATTAGTTTCAGCAGAGGATAAGAGATCACATTCTGAGTTGTTCTATTATGCTATTTAATTCTTATATCCATTCACATTGTTTATCATCACAGATTCATTCATCAGTTGTCGAGCAAAGTCCTATGACTGTACCTTCAGCTGCACCTGGAACCACAGTGGAGATGCAGCAGTGCGTCTTGGACTGGGCCTTGACTGGTAAAGAAAAAAACACAGAAGAGCCCAAAAATTTTGCAAAGAGTGTATACAAATCTGTTTATGTCTTGTTTCTGTAGCCGTCAAGGGTTGAAGTCTTGCCACTGGGTCAACAGTAACAAGCAGCTCCCGGATGGGGGATTCCAGTTTGAGCTTCCTCACTCCCTCTCACCCTACACCGAGGAGAGCAACCAGCTGGAGCTCACTGCTGAGGCCATCATCAACCACTCCATCCTCAGGAGAACCATGAGCTTTTACCTCAGAGACATCGGTGAGTAAAACTGAGCTGCACTGAAGGGATTCAGCAGAAGATTATCAAGTATGCAACATCTTTTGAGAAATTTACAGAGCAGCTTGTTTACAGACTAAATGCAGAAATTGATCCTGAAAGGTGCATTTAAATACTGGGTTCAATAACTAGGCTCTACATTGTTCGGTAAAGCAACCTTCTGATGAAATAGAAAGTCCATATAAAAGTCTATATAAGATGAAATGGCAGTTATAAAATAGTTGTGAATTCTATCGTAAATGTAACATTAAAATGAAGTTACTTGTCTTCTAATAGTCTCTATTTATTGTATTACTCTTTAAACCTACTGTTGATCATTGTGATTGCTGGGGAGAACAATATTTAGTTTTTTCGTGTGCACAGATGCACAGAGAAATGGCAAATAAAAAAAATCTTGAGTCTAATCTTGAAAACGCAAATATTAGAATTTATACCACCTCTTACCAGTAAATCATTTTTTGTGAATAAAGGTGATTTCTCCTGCTAAACATTTATTTGTATATGCTTAGCAAATGTTGTTGTTTTTTTCACTTTAATTTTATTTTTCTTCTGTCCAGTTCAACCTGATAGTCCCCAGATTGTCAAGTGTCAGGAGGTGGATCAGGACCTGAACGTGACCATCGATCCACCATCCAGCTGGTCAACTCCTCACAGCTTCTTCACTCTGGAGAATCAGATTGAATATGTGCTGAAAGACGATGGCAAAGTAAGTGAATCTTACACTCAAACAACGCCTGGTGGCATTTAAATGTCTATGATTCTCCCCTCATTTTCTTACTTTTTCTTCTTGTGTGACTTGTCTGACTTTAGACTGGACTTTCTTCGTCTGCTCTGATACCGAAGAGGATCAGCAAGCTGAGGGTTCGCTGCAGAGACCCGCTGGTGGTCTCAGCCTGGAGCCAGTGGACTCCCTGGAAAAATGTAACCTACTGACATTGTTTGAAGCCAACGCTGTCAGCTCTAGCTCTTTCTGTGTTCTGACACGTCTGCGATGTCCGCTCACGTCCTCTCACCTGTGTTTTATGATTTGTGTTCATCTTTATGTCCGTTTCTAATATGGCCAAGAGACAGCACAGCACCCACCACTCCTTGTCATTCATATTTAATTACAGAAGATCAGCACGACATTTTATTATTAACTTTATTCATGACTGTACTCAAACTGTTTATTTATATATATATTTATTATTTATTTTAAATTAAACGCACAAAAAGTGAAAGACAAACTATTGTAGACCAAAAAAATTGAAGGATTCATAAAAAAAACACTACTGCTGACCAATCTGAAGAAGCTACTGGAGAGAATAGACACTAGATTCAATATGAAATAAAAAAAAACTGTCATATCAGGCTTAATTGGTAGTTTTGTCCATTTAAGGACACTAATAACTAATACAATCTACACAATACACACTTTAACATGAATCAGAAGTTAAGGCTCAGTGTGACCTATAGACTGACTTTCTCATTTCTTGTCCGTTGTTGTTTCTGTATCAGTGTGTTGGTGTTTCTGTGTATTTTGGTGGTTTGTGCAGCACAAACCAAACGGCTATTAAAAGAGCTTTGTGCTTCCTTCCTTATATACCGCATGTTCCATCTTTATTTGTGTCTTGCTCATGTCATGTGTACGGTAACTGACTAAACAACTAGAAAGTCCCATTTATTGCAATTCTGTGTAAACCCACATTAATGCACATCGTGTATACGGGTGTGGACAAAGTATTCCAAACTTTAGTCACTGATTGTGTGGACTGTAGTTTCCTTGAAAGTTAACTGTGTCAAAGCAGCAGAGTTGAGGTCACTTGCTTGGAAATAATGAATAGCTTGTACAGTAGAAGCACTTTAAAAGGAAATATCATTTTACAAACACAAAATTGGATGCAGGTTTTTTTAGTTACTAATCAGCATATGTTGATAAAAATAAATAATAACAATGATAATAGTAACAATAATAACACACAATGGTAAACCAACAAATAGTAAACATGCTACTGTCTATTAAAACTGGAGGTTATTTATAATATTTAAATATTTTTTGTACTCAATTAAAGAAAAATTAGTGCGTTTTTTTTGCACAGTCCAGGTACTAAAATAAACAACATACATATATTGCATATCTGGGATCTGTTGAATAGTTAACCCAGTATTTTCAAACAGAGAAACGAATTAAACTCAAAACAGAAAATAAAGCAGACAGTGAAATAATAGCTACTGTATAATGCAGTTGTTTTCAGTTCTCATGCATTAATGTCATTGTTATTGAGAAACATTTTGAAATTTAGATTCCCTGAGGCTAACGACAGAAAGCAAACAGCAAAATGCAGCAAAAGTTTATCAAAGCTGCACCTGCTTTACCAGACAGATGTGTTACAGATGATGTCAATAGTGTTTTTCATTCAATGTTGCATAAACAGATGAAGATTTCCATTTGTTATTAACTTAACAATGTGAGCATGGAAAAGTTTAAAAAAATGCAACATAGAGGCTGGAAAGAAATCATTTTATTGGACAATTTTTCGTAGAGTCACATGGAGCACAGCTTGGCTTGATGTTGCACAATAAATGGCGCTAATGCCGAGACAAAGCATTCTGCAATGTGGATGTAATGCTGCATGGCAATGACAGTGTCTTAACAATGATTGTTGATGTTCAGAACCTAAGCTTGCAATGACTAAATGAAATTTTACATCGAAAAGTCTTTAGCACAATTCAAAGCATTACTTATTCCTTTTTTATATAATCATTGCAGACCCTAATCTGTCATTAACTCATTGCAGGTGAGAGCAGGGAAAAAGCTCCACTGCAGAAAGAAAGGAGGGAAGAAAGGAGGAAAGAATCAAAGAAGAAAGAAGCAAGAAACAAAAGAATAAAGACGCCGGGTTGAGTCAGGCATCTTAAAAAATGTTCATGCACTTCAACTGGGATTTTGCTGATGTTCAAATTTGGGAATAATAACAAGATGTCTGGATGTTGTATGCTACATGCTACATGCTTTGTGCTAACCGTGTGTGGGGTCAATATAACTGGAAATTTATTTAAAGTTGATTCTTGTGACAAGATTAAAGACTTTCTGTAATGCAGTATTGTATTGTGCATATTCCCAAACTGGCCCTTTCACATCCCAGCACAAAATAATAAAATGAATCATGTCTGAAATCCATTTATCTGGATTTAGAGTCTTGCAATAGTTCACAGCCAGAATATCATGACTCTTTATGGGACACAAGGAGCAGAAAAGAGAACAGAGTCACTGTAAAAGTAACAGAGCTACACTTTATGAAATATCCTTGAACTCTCTCCTGCTAAAGGTTAGATAGTAAAGCCTGGACCAAAAATGTGGAGCACTAGCCGTGTCTAAATATAACAAAATACATACAACCCAGCTACTCTGAGTCTGTGTCATTAACATATTATTTAATGTGTTAACTGCCACCATAAAGAGTTGCATTCAGCAGTGGAGAAAATATACAGATCCTTTACTTGAGTGCAAGTATGTGATTTTGTCTTGCATTCAAAGTACTACTCAAGTAAAAGTACATAAGTATTAACAGCAAAATGTAGTTATGTTATTGAAGTGAAAGTGCTGGTTTAGTCCCTCTGACTGGTATATTAACATATATGACATTATTAGATGATTAATAGCTTAAAACAACAGCAGTTAAGCCACAGTGCTGTCCAGTAGAGAAATACGACATAACAAATGTGAATATTGTGTTTAAACCTTGCCCTACTGTATTATTTTTTCTGTGAATTAATTTGGGGTAAAAATCTACTTTTTAAATTATGAAAAATCATCCAAATTATATATTAAGTATAAAGTAAATATTATATTAATATTAATATTTATTAATTAAATATTTAGAATAGAATAGAATAGAATTTCTTTATTGTCATTACACAGTGTACAACGCTCCTGTCAGTGCAGTCACGCAATCGGATTTGGTCTAAATGATTAATACTCTACAAAATTAATGATTTGGAAACTGACCTGACAAACTGAATCATAAAGGAATATTAAAATTAAGTCTTTTCAATACTGACAATTATGCAAATTTTCTGACTAATTTGCACATTAGGATTAAGTTTATTATATATATTAAAAATTAACCTTCATATAACATTGTTAGAAATATTGTATACTGTGTATACATACAAATTACCTGGCTTCTTGCAAAACTGCTTCATCAGGCTATAGGCTCTTCATTAAACACGCTGGCATTAGAGTGGCATCAGATCTCTTATCTATTTCAAATAAGGACATTTCCCAGAAAGTGGACCTCCAGCTGTATCAGGTAGAAAAGGGGGCTTCAGGGGCCCAGCAGCTCGTTTCTGCCCCGCGCCCCCCCTGACAGGTTAATCCGTCTGTGCGCTCTACGCATGTGCAGCAAAAGAAGCGCGGAAGTGGTTGCTAACCTGCTGGTCTGTTATTAGACACCGACAGAAGCGCGCCTACAAATGGACGCCACGCTGTCTTAAAGGATAAAACCACACGGAAGACTCGTCTATGTAACGCCGAGGGGCCCTACAAATGTCCTGAACATGGCAAATGTTGCCCGAAATACAGCGTTAACGCTATACCTGTGGACTGTTTTCATGCTGTTCAGTCGCACGACAGGTGAGTGAGAGGAGGAGGAGGCAGGTTTCAGATGCTAGCAAGCAGCTTTTAGCTAGCAGTTGGTGTTACATGAATACGTCTTGAAGCTTGTGGGGGTTTTATGGCTCTCATTATTCGTCATTTGGTGTCATTAACTGTGAATTTCCATCTCACATCTTTCTGCTGTTGTGGTTTACCAAGGCTGACTTCATACTGATGATGCAGTGTTTCTGTGTTTTTTCCTTTTTTTGTTTTTGGACACCTCCAGGTCTTGGTGTCAATGAACTGCTGTATTTCCGGGTCATCAGTCCAGAGGAGATCGGATACATTTTCAGTGCAGCGCCTGCTAAAGACTTTGGAGGAGATTTTGTGAGTATGCTTCTCTTTTTGAATACTATTTTTTGCCCAAATGTTCAAGCCACAGAAGCACATGCAAGCTCACCCTCTAATCATATATATTTTCTTTTTTTTTTGCCCCTCAGACGTCATCTTACGACGAGATTTTTCTTGTACCAGCAGACCCTGCAGACGGCTGTTTCGACATGAAAGATAAAGAAATCCTTCAAGGACAAGTAGTCCTGGTGGAAAGAGGGTATGCATACATGCTTTAGCACCTTTAACTGCACCTGTATTAGCCATTTAATCTGTAAACACACAGCTGTGGAGGAAAACTGAAACTATTGGCTGGCATGGAGCCATGTAGGGGCAGGGGCAGGGAAGGAAACAAAGAAAGAAGCAAGAAAGAAATATTTAAAATGGCTGACAGGTCAGGGAACTTATAATTTTTAATGATTCTTGGCCATCCTACCACCTTAAGAGGTCAGTCTGATCTGTCAGGTTTTGTAGGTGATGCAAAGTATGAGCTACCTCTGGAATGAATCATATTTAAAGGCATTTATTCTCGCTATAGTGCCCTGTTCATATCAGTGAAGTATGGAGGTTATTTAGTGGTTCAAGTTACCTGCCTGGTGCATACACAGAAAAAGCCCTGCAAGCTTTTGGGGCCCATAAAATATGTGCTGAGAATTTTTTCTTTATTATTCTACAGTTTTCAGTGTAGGATTATTAATATTTTGTGGGGAACAGTTTGTCTGACACAGAGCAGCAATATATTAGAAGCAATAGGTAATGCTTCCAGTGTTAATACACTTTATCAGACTTGTTGATAAATATGGTGATAAATTGTCTCAATTAGTCATTTAGTTTTTTGGTTTATAAAATGTCTGAAAATGGTGAAAATGAAATTAAAGATACTCAATTTACTGTCATAGAGGAGTTACGAAACCAGAAAATATTCACATTTAAGAAGCTGGAATATGAGAATTTAGACTTTTAAAAAATGACTCAAACTATTTAATCTGTTATCAAAATAGTTGTCTATTTAATAGTTCACAACTAATCGAGTAATCATTGTGGCACTATGCACAACTTAAGTCCCAAGTGAGTCATTAACTATAAATAGAGTATTTTAATATAATTCCAAGCATAATTTGCAGTAAACTGTCTGTGTCATGTTTAATCAGTATTAAAACTGTATTTAGGGGGCCCTAATAATGATAGCAAATCTAGTCTTTACTTTAGGAATTGTAGGAAATGTAGTCTATGTACTTTAGGAGTCATCTGTAGAGAACACAGTTACAGACCAGGGTGCTGTATGAACAGTGACTACCAATTGTTTACCCTTGATGACAAATAATAGGGGTCTAATGTTAGTGCCGTACATAGAATTATATGTGAGGCTCATTTGCAGCTGAAATGATTCCACGTCTACCTGTACACTGGCAAGAGGTGTTATTCATTTATTTATTTTGTAATATATTGCTGCAAACTGCATGCAAATCAAACTGTCGTCATGGCACAATAGAGTTTTAACTATTATGTCAGGGAGGTAAAAAGGAACTTTAGCATCTTGTGTTTGCTGGCATATTTTAAAATAGCTTCTCACACTTCTTTCTCTGTTTTTGTGTGCACTCCAGAGGTTGCTCCTTCGTACAAAAGGCCCGACACGTGGAGGAAGCCGGGGGAAAGGCAGTGCTGATTGCTGACAATGCAGAGGACAATGACAGTCAGTACCTTGATATGGTCTCTGATGGAAGCACTGCCAAGCCAAGCATACCTGCTCTGTTCCTGCTGGGGCGCGATGGGTAAGACACACACACACACACACACACACACACAGACAATAGTCATCCAGATGTGTTTAATGTAAAGATTAGTCCAATACATTTCAGGATATTAACCATTTCCCTCTTTTCTATGCATTCTAGGATGATGATCAGACGATCTTTGCAGAGACAAGCACTTCCCTGGGCCGTCATTTCAATTCCCGTCAATGTTTCTGCTTTGGCCTCGTTCCCACTCAAGCAGCCTCCATGGACACTTTGGTAGAAATCACTCACCCACAACTTCATCCACGTCCTCACACAATAAACAATCTTTCATCAGCGCATATCTTGTCAACTCAACACTGCACAAGCAGATTTAAACAAATGCACATGCAACAGTGAAGAATCGGTAAAATCATCGTATGTGCACATGATTAAATCCCAGCCAAGACATGGTGCAAGCCATCCTAACTATTATTACTGTCAGTGCTCAGGTGAAATTGGAAACAATTAGACACTGGTTTTCTGTGAGTGTTTTTTTCCAGGAGAACAGTCTCCAGGAACTCATTTATAGATGATCTGTTGATTATTCCTTAGTTGTGAAACTGTGAAGAAGTTGTTATGCATTAATTTAACACATACAGAGGAAAAACGGAACAGGAACTGCGTGAAATAATTTCTTTGTATCAAACAGACCTTGACACTCCTGTTTTTCTGCATTAACTTGAACACATTTGCACTATAATGAGAGATGGACATTAAATTTCTTGTGGTAAAAAAAAATATATATATATATAAAATGAAGTAAATTTTTGCACAAACTGCTGTTATTTATTGCCTTTGCGAGTTAGACATCTGTGCTACTTTAAAATCTGTCTGCTGGTGCCTATAACGTGTTTTTGATATACAATATTCCTCGACAGTTTCAGAACAATATTCGAGAAAATGTGTTCAGATCAGCTTGGACAGACAAGAATGGGGAAATGATTACAAAATAAGGACAGTAACGAGAAAGAACAGATGCTAAAAGGTATAAAAATAAAACTTAAATCCTCGTTTTCCCCCTTTCAAAATGCATGGAGGGCTGTTCTGGTGAAGCTCCAAGCAGTACTGGGCGGAGCCACCAGTTTCACACATTCTTTGTGAATACAGTTGCTTTTTGAAGGTGTACAAGATTGCATTGGGTAGCCAGAAGCTAAAGTTCTAGAGTAATAATAACAGTAATTGCAGTAATAATACAGGATCTAAGTCCAGTCTTCCAGAAATATATGTGCATAATTTCAACAATTTGTGGCAGCACTGAGCGTAATCCAACAGAGCAGCACTGCAGGTCAGTGTAAAACAAATTATGCTCTGTTGTAAACCTTCTGTTTTTACTGCCTTGCTGCATTACCAAACTACAGAGGAGTCAGTGTTTTTGTAATTTAATCTATGGGCACAAAATTTCAACACTGCAAATTAAGAAGTGGTGATGAAGAAGTATTTAATTTGTATATAAGTTAGACTAAATCAAAACATACCTTAACCATTGTGATTCTGTCCAGAACTTCAATATCCCACATGGCTTATCATCAACTGGGGTTTTAGATGTTAGACAAAGAGCCTATTTTTGTGTGGGAAAGGCTGTCTGCGTTCACAGAAGTCTGTCCTCTGCTTACCTAACATTTTACAGAAACTCCCGTTTTATCCCAGATGATGAGTTTTCTGTTGTGTGTTTTAGGAGAGTTTGGCTCAAGGTAATTATTATTAATGTCATCGTAGATGGCTTGTTAAAATTGTTTAATTTGCATCGTAGTGCTGTGGAGATGTGGAGCTTTATATTCTAAACTGGTTTCAGGGACTGTATAAATACTTAAGATGTGGCAAAATCTTTTCTAAAGTTTATTGTGGATTAAGGAGATGAGCTAGGAAAGAAAACGGTGACTGCAACACTCCTTTGATTGTGAAATAAGCTACAGATATTGCTGACTTTTGTACTTTGATCTGTAGAGAGATATAATGATGTTGCTATTTTGGAGCTCGTCTTGGATGTTACTTTTAGTTTTCACTTTGTCAAAAACCCAGTGTAGCTGTCAGTGAAGTCAAAAAGCAGTTTAATTCTGATCCCTTGCAAACATGCTCATTCTTACATGTATTTAAAGTTGAAATAATTAGATCAGTGAGTTCCGTTTCGTCACATTACACAGCTGGGTCCTGAAGTTACATGTGTCAATCTGCATGATTAATTTAAAATATGATCACCTTTTTTTTAATTTATGAAGGTGCAGCAAATAAGTTATATAATTATAATGCAAATAAGTTATATAATAATAAGTGTTAGTTACGCAGAAGGTAAATATATTTTCGAACCAGGTTTTGGAGATTGTGCAGCAGCAGATTTTGCTCCACAGTTTTCCACACCACCGTCCTGACCTACATGCTCTTTTTAAAGCCGACATTCATCGCTGTCAGTTGAGATACAGTCTTATAGGTCAAAGCTATGCTACACAATTATGATGAACTCTTTCCTGCTGCCTCTCTGCGGCATCAGTGGCTCTAGCTGGTACTTGGCCAAGATGAGCAGCTTGTATGTCCTGGTCACTTTAGCAACAAATACCACCTGTAAACTCATTCTGCTTTATGGATCACAGTGCTCTCCCCTACTACAGAAAGTCCCCTGAACTGTCTAAGTGAACACTGAGAGGAAGGTCAGTTATGTTTGCTGTGACTGAAGTGATCATAATTCAGTTCAGTTTTATTTATGTAATTCACAACATGTGTCATTTTATAGCACTCCACATAATAGGAGTGCTTGAACTGCACAGACAGACAGGTGTTTTACGTTGTTAGTGTAGACTATGGAATGGGATGGATGTAGGAGGGAGCAGTAACAGAGAAAGGCTAAGAACTCAAAATGACGTCCAGTCATCTTTGTTTCTTGTAATGTTTTATTGTTTTTCAATATGAGACATAAACATAATTTGTTCCTTTAGAGGAAATAAATATTGTTTTCATCAGAGCCTGTCCTTGAGGATTCAGGCCTCCTGCCTGACCCACCCACAAAATGTGGAGCTGACCATGGTCCTGAAGCAGTTTCAGCCACTGAGCATGTTTAATCTTTTTTTTTGTTTTGTTTTGTTTTTTTTGCTTGCGTGGTGCAGTTTGAGAAGTTTTTTTTCATAAACTGCATGTGTCTGGGTGATGGAAAGCATTGCAGACTTTTCAGAAGTGAAAAGATTGTTTGTGGCGTCTGTATTCAAGTAAGGGCACATTTTTAAGTGTTTTTGCTAAAAGTAAATATTTAAAGTGGCAGCTTGAAATTCTAATTTCTTCAATTTAATTTGAATGTTTGAATGTGAGGTCTTCAGTGTTGGCCTTTACAGTTGCTTGTAGTCATTCTGCTGTTTTTTCAGATAGCCCTGTTACAGCAAACATCTAATTCATATATGAATAAAGAATAAAGTCCATGAAAAGTGTTTTCATGTCATTAATTAACTTGAATCATGTGACATATAAATCATAATAAACGCTCTTTAACAAAATGCATAGCCCTAATAGATCTTGATTATTACAGCATTACTTTCAGTAGCAGTGCTTTGCTTCAAGTAGCTGTTTCCATTTGAATAATTTGTGTGTGGAATTGTGTATATGTGTTTAAAATTAACCTGAAGTTTATTTTTTTACATTACTTAATTCAGTTTACATCAGTAGCATGTTTTTAGGTTTCCATTCCTTTTTAATGTTCAAAAAACATATGTAGGCTTACTGAAAGAAGGGACAGTTCCCAACAGTTGTGCTTTGCTTTGATGAAGGTCTGCAAGCTTAAAGATCTGTCAAAGTCAGAGAAAACTCCAAACCATTCCTGCATAGTACAATCCACACGGAAAACAAACAAACAAAAGACACCAAACACTACAATGACTTGCCTTGTTCTCTCACAAACTGCTTAAAAGAAGCCTATGGTTCAGCGCCACACATCAGTGCAACAGGTTCAATTGCATGAGCTTTTACAATGACCTTAAACACACTGTAAACATAAGTAATTAAAAATAGTATTTTCCTATGTCACATACTCATTAACCCAGTAAACCATGTTGTCCACCTGTGATAGTAATCTGGACAGACATGACCTGGCTGGATGAACATTCAGCATTCGGGTGTTTTGCCAAAAGCTGATCTGCTGCTTGTTAAAGCTGCATCATTGAGTTTATGCACCTACAGCGGCTTTTATCTGCATCAAGCAGTCATAATGTGCAAACAGTTGGACAGAGCCTTATATCCGCGGTGATAGATTTCAAAAGATTTCCCTTAGTTAACTTTTAAATATACCTGCAGTTTATAGTGTAAACAGAAACGATAGTTACAATTATAGACTGCATTATGAGACGATACAGACTGTAAATAACGTGACTTACAGATGGGTTATTGCATTCTATTTAAATTATAACTGTCATGAATATAATGAAGCCATTTTGATGCATTGATAACATTTCAACAGTGTAGTGCTTTGAGTTGAAAACTGCATTATATGAGCTGAACTGATCCTTAAAAGCCATTTCAACCTGGTAACACAACTGGATTGTTAGAATTTGGGGCACAGTGCAGCTGAAATAAAGCAGAGGCATGAGAATAATCAGTTTTTGGAACAACACTTGCCAGACAACATAGGTTAAATTGATTTACATAAGCTACTTAAAGTTTTAACTAATTATTTTTCAAATTAAACAGATTTTGTCACTGTTATTGTACATGTGTTTAATGAATCTGTTCTCAGAATGAGCAATGCTACAGCACTGATTTATGAGTTAATAGAAGTGTTCTCAAGACATTCAGCACCTAATTCTAGGTGGGAAATTAGTATAAATTTGTAAAATCCAGTGATGGAAACAGCTTAGAAAACAAAAACCTCTTAGGCTGCATTTTGAATGAGCCATTTCCAATTCAGAGAGACGGAAAGAGATGACAAAACCCACAGACATTAGAATAAAGTGCTGGGTGGAATCCTTGTTATTTCCTTGACTTACAGGCATCTGCCTTCCCGTGACAGGATTCGACTCTGGGGGGGAAAAGAGACAATTTAATGCATGCGTAAAATAATAAATGTTGAATTTTGCGCCTGGGGTTTTACCTCCTCTTGCACCGTGGACACACTCTGCCCCACACCGTCTTCAGCATGGCTTCCCTCAGAGCAGGACTCCCCCAGATGTACACGGACGGCGTGCACAGGGCGTTAAAGCGAGCCATGATGGCGAACAGATTGGTGCCCTCGTTTCTGAACGTCAATCCTCCTCCTCCCACGAATCTGATGATGATATTGACAAAAGACGGACACCACAGCGCCAAGAAGCTTATGACCACAAATATCACTATTCTCAGAGACTCCTTTTTGCTCTCCCTCTCTGCGCTCGGAGGGTCTCTCTCCAGCTGGTACCTGGCGATAACGTACAGTTTGATCGTCATGACCACTTTGGTGAGCACGATGAGCTGGAAGAAGACGATGCTGAACACGTACAGCTGGGTGGCTTTGGAGAGCGGCAGCAAATTCCTGGCGAGCAAGTGCGCAAAGTTGTAAACCCAGCAGTAGATGTTGATGCCAATCACGAACTGTCTGGTTATGAAGCGGCTGTAGATGAAGGGATGGCACACGGCGAAATAGCGGTCGAACTGGGCGAACAGAAACGTCAATATGTTAATGCCTAGAAGTGACGGCAGCACGTTGTAAGTGCCGTTTCTGGAAGGATAGCCCTCCTGGACGTCAAACAGACCCAGATAATACACAGAAAAACCAACCAGCGTGTCACAGATGCTGGTGTTGAGCATGAAAATGAACCTGTTCTGGAGGCGCAGCGCTCTGGTGGCCAAGATGCCAATGACCACCGTCCCGGCCACCAGAACAGTAGCTGTGGCGAATAAGATCTGGAAGATGAAGATGAAATAATCCTCAGGACTGTCGAAGTCCACCGAGAGAGGCACTGTGCCCGTCATGGCGTCTGTCATGTTGGAGAGGAGCATCGTCTATGCGCAAGTGGGTCTCATGCGCAACCATTACTTTATAGCCCGAACCGAGAAGTAAGCAGCATGAGTCCCTTGACATATGAGTGAGTGTCATGGTCTTTTTTTCGTTTTCATGCAGAGTTCACATATTTTCATAACATGCACTTTAATAAGAAAAAAAACATCTGCCAGGAAAAAAATAACGTTGAAAAACTTTTAAAAGTTGTGGAAACAAGGACAAATATATTTAAAAATAATCACATTTATAGCTGATTTGAAAAACAAAAGTTTATAGTCACATGCTGTAAAAATTTCCATTTGAAAAAAACAGATCTTCAAATGTGGACATTATGTACAGTTGTGGCCTGTTTTAACAATCAATATGTAAATTAATGTTTAAACTTAAGACAGGGACATTCTATAAAATAACATTTAAACAGTGGTTTACTATTTTATAATCCTTAATATGCGTACTTTTTCAAATAAGGAATATATTTTCAAAATAATTGTATTTTTGCTGATTTAAATACAGAAAACAAATGTGTAATTTTGCAATCAAACATACAAGAACAAAATACTATTTGTAAAAATATGGATTTTTGATGAGGGCATTATTTACAGTTTTATTTCAGGTTTTACATGTAAATTAATATTTTTCTGTGATTTTACAAGTTATTGTCTGTAATTTAACAAAGTCTATAAAACAGCAGTAAACTGTTCAAACATATACAGTTGAAAACAATGGGGAAATGCTCATTTGCTACATTGTGTGTGTTTACATTTTATTTTATTTTTAAATTTAAACACTCATTCTTTTAGTCGTATTTGACTGTTAAACCCCTTTTTAAACAATTTCTGAACGTTACAGTATTTAAAAATATTTTCTCAGTTATTGTACAGGATTTTCTTGAACATTGCAGTACATTAGACTTTTGCTCAGCTTTGGTTGGGCTGTAAGTCCTCATCCTAATGTAGCCACAGTGTAAAATGGTCAGCTCTAATGTTGTACCTGATGATAATGAACTTGTTTTCTTGACTAATTGCTATAATATATTCAGTATTGTTGGAAACTACAATGCCAGTCAAAAGTTTGGAAACACCTTCTCATTCAGTGGTTTTTATTTATCTTAATTATTTTCTACATTGTAGCTTAAAACTATGGAGGAACATATATGGAATTATGTAGTAAACAAACAAGTGTTGAACAGACCAGAATATGTTTTACATTTTAGATTCTTTAAAGTCTCCCCCCTTTTGCTTTGATGACAGCTTTGCACCGTCTCGACATTAATCTACAATGCAGAAAATAGTTTAAATAAATAAAAAACCATTGAATGAGAAGTTGTGTCTAAACTCTGGACTGGTGCTGTATTTCCAGCTAAACTGATCCTAATCCGCGCCTGCATTGTAAAGGTTCGTCCCTTGGCAACCTCTCCACCAAGTTTCATGACATTTGGCCGGGTAGTGTATAATGTGTGTAATTTTGCTGACAAACAGACAAACAAATGTCACTGAAAAAATACAGTTTAATAAAATGTCAGAAAGCACTGCATTCATATAGCAAGATATTTGGACTGCCAGTTTGTGTTTGAGACCATTTTTATCAGCATCACCACCCGAGGGTGCTGTGGTCTCTTCACAGTCTGGGTCAGTTTCTCTCTTTCTCCCTGCACAATATTCAGATATGCTGGGGGAAAGCATTTTTCTTGCACCTATAATAATTTATCATGTGATCTATTCATTAAAAGCCGGTGGGGGACTTCTAATCATGCTTACATACTGTAAAAATTAAATAGCGTACAGACAAGTGGTCTATTATTCAACCTCAAAATTCACTTACTGATTATTCTGTGAGTCTTTTTACTACAAGAGCTGACACAACGGTATAAACTCAACACAGTTAAAATACAACATCCTCTCCTTTAATATGTAGAATACTATATCATGCTTGAGGTTTTGAGAGATGTGTATGATTTTTTATTATATTTTTTTTAGAAGGAAAACAATTGGAGAAGGCTATAGGCTTGTGTAACTGTAGTGATCAGTAATAAGGCCTGAATAAAACACAAAAATTAAATTAAAACAATCTGGAAACCAGAAAAAAAGCAAACAAAAAACATTTTAAAAAAGGGAATACTGACACATTCAAAACTGTTTCAACTTGGGGTAAAATATGTAAAATAGTGATATTTTTAGCTAATTTAAATATAGTGAAACAAAAGAACATTTGGTATTTGTAAAAACAGATTTTCGACATTTATTTTTGATCTTGTTTTACTGTCAACATGTAAATTGATGCATTGTTTCTGTTTTAATAGACTTTTTCTGTAATTAAAAAAAACCTAAAATTTAGAAAATATTGATTTAAAGAAAAATTTCAGTCCCTAATATTCATAATTTTAATTATAAAACGACAGTAAATAAACTTTATTTTGACATTACAGTCAAACTTTGTAAAATGTTAAAAATATTTACCATTTTCAATCCTTAATATAGACAATTGGTCTTTCATATAATGGCATATATCTGTGAAATAATTCTCTTTTTGCTGATTTAAATACAGTAAAAAGTGACTTTTACAGTCAAACATTGTAAAAGAATTCATTTCTATTTGTAAAAACACAGACATTTGTTGTGGGGATCATTTCCACTGTGGCCTTTTTTGTTTGTTTGTTTTTGTTATTGTTGTTGTTTTTTTCATTTTTGGTTAACAAATTGATACTTTTTGTGATCTTATTGGATATTGTCTGTAATTACTTAACAGGTAAAATCTATAAAATAGTCAACAAATAATAATAATAATAATAATAATAATAATAATGATAATTCTAAACCCTTACTATACATGTTTATTCTTTCAAACAGTGTAAACATGTGTATCATAGTAATATTTCTGCTGATTTAAATACAGTTTTAAAAGTTGTATAGGTTTATGGTTAAGTGTACAAATAGATTGCCATTTTTAAAAGTACAGATTTTTATTGTTGACATTATTTGGAGCATTAGTCTGTGTTATCATGGTTGAAATTGATTTATTTTTCTGTGATTTTATTTGTTATTATCTGGAATTTAACAAAACAGAGAAAACCTGTAAAATGAAACTATTAAAATCTGCTCTAAAACGTTTTTTTAACAGTGTATTCAATATTCAGAGACAAACTAAGCTATTTATATTTTATCTGTTACATTTGCAGTTTAAATATTTTAGTGATATCCATACAGCCTCTTATCCCTGCAGAGTCAGTGAATCTCCATCGGCCTTCTTTTATCTTCTCCCCTCACAGAACAGGACGAGACTCTGAGGAAGAAGCAAATTAAACAGCTACTGAGCCTTTTCACGCATTTATAAATGACAGAATTGACACATTTGCTGCTCTTCTCACCTCCTCTTGCACTTGGGACACACTCTGGCCCACACCGTCCTCCGCATGGCTCTCCTCAGGGCCGGGCTCCCCCACAGGTACACCGACGGGGTGGACACTGCGTTGAAACGTGCCATGATGGCGAACAGATTGGTGGCCTGGTTCCTGAAGGTGAACCCCCCTCCCAGCGCCAGTCTGAGGACGATATTAATGAAAGAGGGGTACCACAGAAGCAGGAAGATGATGACCACAAAGATGATGATTCTCAGAGACTCCTTTTTGCTCTCCTTCTCTTCGCTCGGAGGGTCTCTCTCCAGCTGGTACCTGGCGACGACATACAGCTTGATGGTCATGACCACTTTGGTGAGCACGATGACCTGCAAGCCGACAATGCCCAGAACGTACATCTGTATGGCTTTGGAGAGTGGCAAGAATATCGTAATGAGCGTCTGGCTGTAAACGTGACACCAGCAGTAGACGTTTGCAAAAATAACCATCCACCGACGCACGAAGCGCGAGTAGATGAAAGGATGGCAAACCGCAAAGTAGCGGTCAAACTGCGCAAACAGAAATGTCATTATGTTGACCCCGAGAAGAGAAGGCAGCAGGTTGTAAGTCCCATTTCTGGAAGGAAAGCCCTCCTGGACGTCGAACAGACCCAGATAATACACTGAGATGCCCACCAGAGTGTTACAGACGCTGGTGTTGAGCATGAAAATGAACCGGTTCTGGTTGTAAAGCGCTCTGGTGGCCAAGATGGTGACGACCACGAGGCCGGCGAAGACGGCGGTCGCGGTGGCGAACACGATCTGGAAGATGAAGATGAGATACTCCACGGGACTGTCGAAGTTCACCGAGAGAGGCACTCCTGCAGTCAGAGAGTGTGTGGTGTTGGAGAGGAGCATCGTTTCTTAACGCAGCTCCATTCGGTCACTTCACGTCGCTGGTTTATAAGCAGCTGCTCGTCTAAATCCAACAACTGTCCTCCCTCATGAGGCGTGATCGGATCTCACCTATCCAATGTGGTTCAGACAAGTTAATTACACATGCTCTCATTCAAAATGTCCCCCTTTTTCTTTACAGTTTCCTTTCTCTTTTTTGTTGTTTAAGGTATAATTAAAACTCATCGTCAACATTTATAGATCAAGCAACTGCAACATTTCCTTTCAAATAATTCCAAATATGTGTAAAATATAGTTATAAGTAATTTAAAAAAGCCTGTAAAATCAGTTAAATATTGATCTAGAGAAGAACCTTTTACTATAGGCTTAGTGATCAGTAATAAGGCCTAAATAAAACACCAAAATCACAGTTAAATTTGCAAACTGCAGCTAAAGGCCAGGAACAGCCAGTCACACACCTTAAAAATAAATAAATCTGGCAGCAAAGATGCCAGAAAAAAAACAACAAAAAAAACATCCAGAAAAACAGAAAACATTCAAAACAGTTACAACTGGAGGTAAAATATGTGAAAATAATAATATTTTTAGGTAATATAAATACAGTACAACAAAAGAACATTTGATCTTGGTAAAAACTGATTTTTTATATTGATATTTTTTAAATTTTTATCATATATTTTTTTCAACAGTCAACATGTGATTTAGTGCATTGTTTCTGTTTTACTTGACCTTTTCTGTAATTTAACAAAACCTGTAAAATCGGTAAAATATCAAGATGATTTTTTAGTCCTTAATATTCATAATTTTAATCATAAAATGACTGTAAATTAACTTTTTTTGTCAATTTAAATACAGTTACACATTGAAAAAAATTTAAATCCTGAGTATACACAATTGTTCTTTCAAATAGTGGTACATATATGAAAAATATTGATATTGTTGCTTATTTAAATGCAGTAAAATAATATAGTTTTACAGCCAAGCATTGTGAAAGAATTCATTTCTATTTGTAAAAATACAAATTTTTGAGCACAAATGCCTTTTAAAATTCTCTCTGTAATATACTGAAGTTTTCTGTAACATTTTCCAGTCTTGTGTGCAGCATTATGTCACAATAATGTCATATAATAATACCAAACTGTTAGAAACAGACACAGTAGCTGTTCAGTATGGGATTTCCTGACAATCTGATACGGCAGGATAATGAATTGAGGTTTTAGGGACTATTGAAATTCATCATTGTGAAATCCTCCAGATCACTATGTCAGCCCAGTCATTGTTTCATCAGTAATCTGAAAACCTGCAGAAACAGCGTAAAGACGTGAACAAGTGAAGTGAAGAGAAAAGACCTTCCACAACCTTCCAGTAACCAGGATCAAGTTCATCATCAAGTTTGTTTGTATTTATTCCTGTAAAATTCACAGACATGCACAACTACAGATGTTCATGCCTGACTTGAACAGGACAGAACAGAATTCACTTGATGATCTAAGTTTAGGTTAATTCAAGAAAAAATAACGTTTTGATTTCACCAGTGATCAGTACAATAAGAGATAAATCTTCATGATAGAATAAAATGTATGTTGTCATAATCTCAACTTTAAGGGAGCAATAAATATATGACATGGCTGAGTTGGTAATAGGCCTCTTTAATGGCAAACATTTAGACTTTTCATAATGGGTAAAATACAGGTGTTAGCAATAATTTTACATTTTTATTGAGCCATTGCAACCGAGTGTTCTAGAAAAGTTGTTCATACAATGGTTGATTTCAAGATACATTGTGGTTAGCATTAGCATTTTACAGCTTACATGCTTATAAACAACACTTGCTCATTAGTCTGACTGAAAACGTACCCTGACAAACTTATCTGCTGCTGCTAATTAGTAGCATATAATTGTAATCTCAGGGATACGGGGTTGAGCATTAAAGTGAAAACTGGCCTTGAATAATGAAATTTATAATGTAATAAGCGATGTGAAGAATTCACTTGCAAAAGAAATTGACAGGAAATACAGAGTAACTTGAGTTCAACATGAATAAAAACAGATGTTGTCAAATGTGTTTAAAATGGTTTTAAAGGCCCCTTTTGATTCATTTAACCGATAACTGAAAACCACAGAAGTTATTTATTGTATTGATCAGACCAGAGCCTTTATAGTTTATCCTCCTGTCATCATCATCAAGGTCTTTTTGAGGAGAAACTTGTCAAAAACCGCAGTCCTGACCTGTCCAAGGTGCTAAACATGTGAGTTGCAGTGGCATCTTAATGAATAATCCTATAGTAAAACTTTGTTTACATTTTAAAAATTGATTTCCCTGTTTAATTAATCTCTAAAATGTCAATCTAATGCTCATTTATAAGCTCAATGTGTTAAACTAAGTAAAGAATTAGGCACCATCGAACATTTTCACACATAATGTAAGATTTTATTATTAAAATGCTCTACAAACCTAAAAAACAACAACTTTAAAGACAAGTAATATAAGACACTAAACAACAGGCCTCTATATTCTGCAATACAACACGAGACTGAAGACAGGTTTTCCAGGAAATAAAATCACATAATAAGTTTAATATAAGCAACAAAATCAACACAATATTGAAATAGGTTATATAAACATTTAATTTTGTTCTGTTATAAGTTTTATTGGTAAATATGACGGGTTTGCTTCATGTGAAAAACAACTGTCTCCAAATTAAATGTCAGATTTAGCAGATTTAGCATTTAACATATGTCTCCTCACATAATCTCAAACTCAGGCCATATCTGACCTGAGCTGCCTCACTTAATTCTCCAGCAAAAACTGCAGTGTCCAGTCTGTGCAGTGCACTTAGTTTCAGTAATAAAAACATATTTCCCGTATTAATCACAAGTGAGTAAAATAGATGGTCATTTAGTCCACTGTGGTTATGATAACTTCATGGTGATGCTCGCTGCTTCATTATTATTCTTTACCCCATCAAACTTAGAGCTAATTCTGCAAAGAGAGGGAGAAAGGCATCAGTAATCTAATCATTTATATACATTTTTATTTTTAAAAAGCACATTCCTTTCACATAAAAACAGTGTGTAACACATGAAAGACACATCTGACATGAGGTTTTATATAATATTAACCTATGAATTTAGTTACATCACTTAACAACAGTTGTACAGTTATATGCTTCTGGCCAATTTAACTTCATCTAATAATTTAGTTTCTGGTTTGGCTTTAGAATCAAATTATTACTGCAGTGGTGGCGGGAAAGTCCTGCTTTTGTCATTCTATGAGAAAACACATGAGAAAACACCTGAGGATGTTGGCATTTGTTAACTGTGTTGCTGCTGAATTTGCTAAAAAAACACTTAAGTTACTCTCTAAATCTCCACTGTAGTAGATTTTAGTCTTTGCTTATACATTAAATCTCCAGTATAGTAGATTTAAGTCGTTAAATACACATTAAACCTCCAGTACAATAGATTTTAGTGGTTAATTAAACCTCTATTATAATAGATTATACATCAAATGAATATACATAAAATCTCCAGAGTATCAGATTTTAGTCATTAATTATACATTGAATCTTCAGTATAGCAGGTTTTAGTCTTTGGATTGTGAATTATTTTAGAAAACACTCAATAAACACTCTCTGTGGCCAATGCTGCAGGCCTGGGCAGAATTAAAAGAACTAAAACACACTCATGTTGTGTGTGGATATAAAACACACTCATGTTGTGTGTGGATATAAAACACACTCATGTTGTGTGTGCAGTTTAGACATGATATTTTCATGATTTTTTCTTCCTGGATCTCGAAATTATGATTAGTTTTTTAAAGATTGTTTTAACAGTAAATGAGGCCGAAATCACACTTGAAAATAACATTCTAAGCAAAAATAATGGGCCTGTTTTTGCGCAGATATCATGACTGTGTATAACAAACAACTTAAATCACATCTGCCGTTTTTTTAAGCTACACGCACAATATCAGCATCCTGACACCTACATGCAGCCCGATGCAGACCTAATTAATGCAGTCAGACACATTCTGGGCTGCAGTTTTAGACTGTTTGTTTATTACATTTGAGTGCAAAGAGTTTAAGAGTACTTTTGGGACTTTTGCAGCGGCAGATTTTGCTCCACACACTCTTCCACACGGCCGCTCGGAGCGCAGGACTGGCGCACAGGTACAGGGACGGAGTGCACAGCGCGTTGCTCCTCGACAGGATCTTCATCGGGTTCACCGCGTCGTTTTTGATGTCGAGATGTTTCCCCCGCAGCGAGGAGAGGATGGTGTAGAGCATGGACGGGCCCCAGAGCAGCAGAAAGAACACCACCACCACCACGATGATCAGCAGCGACTCCTTCTTGCCGTCCCTCTCCGGGCCCGGAGGCTCCCGGAGCAGCTGGTGTCTGGCCACGAGCAGCAGCTTCGCCGTCATGGTGATTTTGGTGACGATGATCAGCAGCAGACTGATCCTGCTGTATATGCCGATCTCTATGGCTTTGGACAGCGGCACCATGTGTTGTATGAACAGCTGGCCGTACACGTGCACCCAGCTGTACACGTTTACGCAAATAACCACCCTGGTGTTGATGAAACGGCCGTAGAAGAAGGGATGGCACACCGCAAAATAGCGGTCGAACTGCGCAAACAGAAAGGTCATGATGTTAACCCCGAGGAGGGAGGGCAGGATGTAGTAAGTCCCGTTTTTAGACGGGAATCCAACCCGCACGTCGAATAGGAACTGATAGAAAATGCCGCAGCCGGTCATCGTGTCGCAAATGCTTGTGTTCAACATAAACAGGAACCGGTTTTGTCTGAGGAGCGCACGGGTGCTGATGATGCCGCAAGCGACGGAGCCCGCAACCAGCACGGTGCTCATCCCGGCACAGATGTGGAAGATGAAGAGGAAATAGTCTCCCAGACTGTCGAAGTCGACGCACAGAGGAATCAGAGCGATGGAGAGGTTCATGGTGCGCAGCCGAACCAGGACTGCCAGCGAAAAAGGGGCTAGAGCTGTCTTTTAAAACCTTTTTGTCGTGTTGACTTTCCATTTTAATATTAAGGGAGACAAGTAGGAGGAGACAATGATGTGTGGACTGATGAGAGGCTAAATGACGCCTTTTACAGACAGGGTTTTCATGTTCTAAAAACATTCTGAGAAAGTTCTATAATGCCAGTTGTACGTTTCCTTTTAGTTCTCAGAATTTTCTTCTTAAGTTCAGGATTTCCTGACACATCTGCTGAATGTTGAATTGAGAAAGCCCTTCCATTGTTATCATGCAACATTATTGACATGTTTTATAGCAGAACGAGTTACCTCAACGACATCCTCGGAATATTTCTGGCAAAACCTTCCACCTCTGTTAATATGTCACATCTGTATTGTAAAAGAGAGTCTGTCTTCTGAGGCCTCGATAACATCTTGAAAACATTTTTTGACCATGCAATATAAACATCCTCCAAACATCCTCTGAATGTTAAATGTCTTAGTTCACTTTTGACCTCATAGAAACATCATTTAAATTTATGAACATGCTTAAAACATTCGTACTAAATGTTTTTTTAAAAGACATTGGAAGAACTTCGGTTACCTTGCGATATTTTTAATCAGTCTTTATTGTGCCTTTTGTTTCATACAAACAACAATATAGACATTTTGTATTAATGAGAGCAGAATAGTTCAAATGTAACCTCTTTAATCCTTCACCATCTTGGCTCCTCTTTTTGGAGAGAACTGTGCGTAAAAGTGCGCGCACATCACACATACTGTATCAGACTAACTGAGAGGGGCCTTAATACAACATCTGTCAGGTGTCTTGCCGATTTTGGTGTCCGATGAATTGCTCATTATTAACTTCCTTTTAATAATTCGTTTTGTGAGTGATGAGTTTAACCTTTCGTTTGAGTCATTTTTCCCAGTTACTGAATTCTCAACTGTGCAGTGATCGAGTTTATAAAACCTCTGTCAAGATGAGCGCCATAAATCAACGGTGGTAGTTGTATTCAGATCCTCTGGTCAAGTAAATTCTTCACAACATGCTCATGTAAGGGCGTCAGCAATGACTCAGGTTTATAAAACAGAATTAGGCCTATAATCCTTTCTGTCAGTTTTCGTCCTACATGTGCGCAAATTTTAGCATCTGGCCCAAGAATTGTACCAAACCTCAGAATAAATCAACAAAAAGTCACAATTTACAGGCCATTTCCGTCACTCCAGTTAGAAATAATATCATACAGAATGCTGCTTGTTGCATATTTAGGAAAGAGAGAAAATCCCAGCTTTAGCGCTGCAGGCATGTAGAAATATACAAATGTCCCATCGTAGTTGAACAGGTCTGTTCTGGAGCCTTTATCACAGCTGAACACATTAATTCTGAACAGTAATATTTACATTTACATTGATATTGTCACCCACAAAGATGATCGCCTGCCCCTGTCAGAAAGCTCCAAGATCACTATCATTGGTATTTTCATTTTTTGTCTCAGATTTCGTTTCCTTTTGTTATTTTTTTAAAAAAATCCATAGAATAGGTTGTGTCTACTACAATCTATTATAATGAACTGTACAGCTCTTACTGTAAACGTGGTTGGGCCCCATTGAACTTAACCAAAAACAGCACAACAGCAGTATTTGAAACAACTTATGGAGGTGTTTGGAAAACAGAAATCTAAACTGCAGTTTTATGACTCGGTTTATAATTAAAATTTAGCCCAGAAAGTCCAAAAACTAAAAAACTTAAACACAAGCTAAAGACAAGCAAGATGAGATATTGCACATAAAATACATTTTTAAAAAAATGTAGCACCTGGATGAAGACAAGTTTTCCAGAAAATAAAATCACACAATCCATTTTCTAATAAGTCACAGGAACAGTAGTTACAAATCAAGTAATCCAAATAAGCTAGTTGATTCCATCCTCTTAAAAAGTTTAATGAAGTATGACAGGTGTCTTTAATGTGAAAACACTTCATTATTTCCAAATCAAATGTCAGAATTCATGGCCTTGAAAGGATTACCCTCGAAATGTGTGGCAGTGGCACTTTAAGGAAGAATTTCACCTGACTTTTCCTCACTTAATCTCAACACAGATGATATTTACATTTTCTGGCACAGCTGAATTCACACGGAAAAAGAGGCTAAACTTCTCAATCTGCTAAATGCTTTTTGGTTCATCTTTTAGGAAACTTGATGAGGACTCACATAAATTCAAAAGCGTCCCTTCAGCTGGTCCTGATGTTGATGCTTCATTGTAATATCCTTTTCACTCCGGCAAAGTTGAAGCCAATTCTGCAAACGAGACAGAAGGTGGGAGCAGAGACAGACAGTTACAGCCTGCTATCTCTTATTCATGCGTAAAGTTGAAGTAATAAACATGTTTTGCATCACATTTGCTGTCCAGGCTCTTACCTCGCCCTGCGCCTCGGACAGACCCTCCTCCACACTGTCCTCCACACGGCCTCCCTCAGTGACGGGCTGCCCCAGATGTACACAGCTGGAGTGACCAGTGCGTTCAGACGCGCCATGGTGGCAAACAGGTTGGTGGCTTCATTCCTGAACCTCAGACCTTTCCTGGTCAACTGTCTGACAATGATATTGACAAAGGAAGGACACCACAGAGCCAAGAAACAGATCACAACAAACACAATGATGCGCAGCGACTCCTTCTTGTTGTCTCTGTCCGCGCTGGGCGCCTCTCTCACCAGGTGGCTCCTGGCTATGATGTACAGTTTAACCGTCATGAGCACTTTAATGAGGACTATAATCTGCAGGGTCATGACACCAAACGCGTTTATTTGCGCCGCTATGGAGATGGGCACCATGTTCTGCACCGTGAGGATGGAGTAGGTGTAGATCCAGCAAAATGCGCAAATTCCAATCACAACAGACCTGGATATGTAGCGGTTATAGAAGAAAGGATGGCACACAGCAAAGTAGCGGTCAAACTGAGCAAAGAGGAAGGTTAACACATTCACACCTAGAAATGAGGGCAGGATGTAGTATGTCCCGTTCCTGGAGGGGTAGCCCTCCTGGACGTCGAACAGGCCCAGGTAGTAGACCGAGAAGCCGGTCAGGGTGTCACTGATGCTCGTGTTCAGCATGAATATGAAGCGGTTCTGGCCTCGCAGGGACCGGGTGGAGGAAATCCCGACGACCACCGAGCCGGCGACCAGCATGGCGCTGGTGGCGAACAGAATGTGGAAGATGAAGATGAGGAAATCTTCCGGAGTGTCAAAGTCCACCGACAGAGGGACGGTGGCGTTGAGGAGCATCCTGACGCTCCGCCAGAGCACCGGCATCCAGGATATTTATAGATGAACGGTGCTGAACGTTCAGAGCTGAAGCAAACCTCCGAATCTCTGGAGGATGGGACAGTGACATGTTTACAGGTGACACGTGTCAAAGAAAAATAATAAATGAGAACCAATGATAAGGAGTCTCAGAGGTGTTTGCTAAAGGTGAAAACAGGCGGATCAGCTGTCAGCTCTGTGCGTTCTGTGGCTTCCACAGCAAAAATACCGCGGCCTGCTTCCAACTGGGTGATCCAGGATTACCTCCTCCTCTGACTCTCGTCTAAACCAGCAGATATTCTTTAATAAAAAAACACTGCCTTCCCTTTTCACGATACAGCACTAATGTATGGTTACAGCGTTCTCACAAATGTTTATTTTGGCATCTGCAGCTTGTTTTCGTTACAGAAAAATACAGACAGTGATCATATTCAGACAAATTAAAAGGGAAAACCAACAAAGCAAAGTGACTTAAGTTGTTGGCTCCAGTGCGCCCTGGCATCGATGCTCCAACTCTCCTGACTGGACGCATGAAACACCAGTCTTCTCGAGGACACCTTACACCTTACCTTATGTTTTGAGTTGCGATTTATGCAACAGAGTCCAGCTGATGATGTGTGGTTGATGAATGAGTACCAAAGTCTTTGTAGCTAATGGGATCTGGTACCAATGATGCTGAGTCTAAGAGCTGGGGACAAATGGGGCGAAGAGGGGAACTGTTAAAAAAAATCCATGAAGCAAAAAGTGAAAATCTGGCAGCAAGGATGCCAGAAAATATAGATTAAATCACTGAGGAAAACTTGTTCAAAGACTTAACAGTGAAAATAATGTAAATATCTGTAAAACTGTGGGTTTCTTTTTAAAGCAGATTTAAATACAGCAAAACAATCATTTTAGGTCACACATTGTGAAAGAAAAAATATTTGAAAAAATGCAGTATGTACAATTATGGCCTTTTTTTGTTTTGTTTTTTGTTTCCTGTCTTTTTACAATTAGCATCTAACTCAATTCTACCAGCTATTGTCTCTAATTTAACAAAACAGATAAAACTCTCTATAATAGCAATTTAAAAAAAAACTTTCAAGCTATAATATATAAAAAATAACAATAAAAAATATCTGTAAAATAATGTTTTGCAGATTTAAATAAAGTAAAAAGAGTGTAATTTCACCGTCATGTGTTGCAAAAGAATGAATTATCATTTGTTAAAAAAACAGATTTACTGATGTGGACATGATTTAGTTTTTGTTTTGTTTTGTTTCGGATCTTTTGCAGTTGACTGGTAATTTAATATTTTTTCTGTGATTTCACTAGTTATTATTATTTATAATTCAACAAAACGGGGGGAAATCTGTAAAAACATAATTGTTTTTATAATAAATTTAAAAAATAAAAGTTCTTTTTCCCTCAGTGTGGAGAAGGTCTGAAATGTCTGGGAGCAGCAGGACCTTGTCATGTCTGTGCTGTCCAACAGGAAAGCCAGTCGAGCTGAACGATGAGGTGTGCTGTGATATTTTCATTGGACTTGGTGCAGAGTTTTGAATGATTTAGAGAAGTTTACTGAGAATATCAGAGAGAATAACATTTGGTGTTTTAATGTTGCTGGTGGAGAGGTTTAATTGGGTTGAGATCTGATGACTGTGAAGGCCACAGCACGTGATCCACATCATTTTCATCAAACCTTTCAGTTATCCCTCATGCTCTCCCATCAGGACGTTTCATCACAGACTAAAGAGCAGCTTCAGGGACCAAGGGAAGAAGTGCCATGCCAGAAAAATGCCCCCCATGCTGTAACAGAGCAACTAGATGTCCTCACTGTAGGACTCATAGAATTAGGGTTTCATTAAAATTCTCACCCCTTTTCATCCATAATATCCTGCATGGTTCAGTCACCTTAGCTTGTATTACAACACTAAAACAAAGCCTGAATAGACACTCTGTTCTCTTTTAATGCAGAGACAGGAGGAGAAAAATATCAGTTTAATCTCAGTTTCCAAGCAAATGTTCATTATATTATCACTGGATTCTGTAACCATTTGTTGGTTTTCAGTCCACTATTATATCAAGATACTGGGTGTTTATCCTTTTAAAAGCTGTTGAATCCGAATGAACACCTGCAATACCGCGCAATGCCCTTTTCAGCCACTAGAGGGAGCAATAAACACTTTTTTTCCACATAATACTTCACTGTAAGCAGCGCTCTAACATTGCACCAAAGAGGCTGAATGAATTCTTGTCTCATACATGCAACCACAGCATGTAAGAGTCATATTTGTACTACCATTACAGTGTGGGTTCAGTGTAGTAAATCTTAATGACTTACAGCCCTCACAGTGGACATTATGTATGCAGATATGCATTCGGTTGACTGCTTTATTCACTGAGATATTCTCTATAATTACTAACGCTATAGGGTCTCAGCATTAGCCCAGGTATTAGTAGGCACCTGACTATTATTAGGGTAAAGTAGTATTTTAAACCATTTTTGTAGAGTATTAATCCCTAGTACACCGATCAGGTATGATATTAGACCACCTGCCTAAGATTGTGTTGGTCCCTCTTATGTGCTCCAAAATGCTCTGAACCATTGGACATGGACAAGAGGACCTCTCAGGGTGTCCTATGGGGTCTGGAACCAGGAACAGGGCACTGGATCCTTTGGGTACTCTGTCTTGTGCAGTGGGGCCTCTGTCAATCAAACTTGTTCCACTGCATCCTGTTGATGCTTGATCACAATGGGGTGTAGGAAGTTTGGAGGTCAAATCAACATGTTGGGCCATTGCCATGTTCCTCAACATGTTCCTGATTGTTTGATGTTTTTTCCATGTGGTGGGGTGCATTTTCCTGCAGGGGTAGGCCAGTGACATTTGGGATTTCCATTTGCATGAGGGAGTGTGTTTGTTGTGGGACAATGTTTATTTGGGTGTCTAAGTCTCATCAACATGGATGTTAAAATCCAAGGTTTTCCATCAGAACACCACATAGTACCAATATGATCAATGCTATTCACTTAACCTGTCAGTGGTCAGAATGTTGTGGCTGATCAGTGTATGTAAAATCATTTACACCATTAACAGCACTAAAGGGTCTTAACCCCAGTATTTGAACTTGTTAGGTAATTTTGTAACACCTATTATAATCTTCATTTATTGGAAAGCACTTTGGCGCAACCACTGTTGTCTTAAATGTGTCATATAAAAGATGGTAACTTGCCTTGACCTGACTAAAGTTTTCATTTATACTCATGCACTCTATAAAGAGTAGTGTTATTGAAAGGGCTGATAATAACAGCAGAGATAGATATGAATCCATCCTAAACACACATTTAATAAAATCCCCAGGCAAGAAGATTTACAGGCCTAAGTGTGTAGACCGTAAAAATATGATATCAATAAAACACTGAGTTGTGTCAACTGCCTTTACAAGTCAGTCTGTCTGAATACAAACACTTTGAACAGGTAACACATGCTTTTGGCATCTTCTTTGTTTATACTGCTCTGATTGAGAAACATTGTGTTTTCTTTATGTGTTTCCAAAAGCCCTAATATTCCCTTAACTGTATTTATAGATTCATATTTGGGAACATTAGAGAGAGTTTATGTAACTGTTAGACAGATAACTGAGATAATACTAAAGGAGATTCGTCTTATTAAAACTGACACATGCCTCTTTTGTGGCCCTAAAGCACTGCACAAAGTAACTGTAAGACGATGGCTATTTGTCTACTGTCTTTCTTATACCCTGAAATTTTGACAAACTTTTTCAGAGTCTGGTGTCTACTAATACATGTTTTTGACAGCTTTTATGCCGCTAATATCATAAAGTTAAAGTGCTTAAAATTATATTTAGAAAAATAACTTAAGAAGGAGAATAGCATGACAGAAAGCCAAGTGAAAAAGATGGCATCTAAAAAATGAGCACCCTGGAGTGGAAAATGGCCAAATGTGAGTTAGAATAAACAGATTTCAGATTTTTATTGTACATACTGCAAGGCCTGTCTTGATGCACCTTTCCTTTTAATATAAAAGGCACTGAAGTCAGGACTGTAAGGTTGGATGACAACTTCAAAGTGGAATTAATAAACTATCTATGCAGTAAAACGATGATAAAAGAAAAAAACAGTCCTTTGAATAAGTTTGTGTGTTTTTTTTTTTTATCAAATGTTTGTGCACTTGTTGTCCAGGGGAATTAAAGTCACTGAGGTCGACCTCCTCTCTCAGCCTCCTACATAAACCAGAAGAGAGCTGAATCCTCCCAGCTGTGCATCACAGCTGCACTGCCGCCAGTCTGTCTGCCGTGCGATGAAGACCTGACCACTCTGTTGCGCTCACGTTTTCTCCGCACCGATGAGTAACACCAGCCATGCTTGGTCTCCCCTGCTGCCCCTCACCAGCTTCGGCAACGTGCTGATGTTTCTCTTCAGCATTTTCTTGGCCGCAGCCATCATCTTCCTCAACGTGTCCACGTCCCTCTCCATCCTGCTCAACAAGGCGCTGCGCCAAGAGAACCGCTTCATGTACATGCTGAGCACCTGCTTCAGCGACATCTGCACCGGCGTGTCTTATTACTACGTGGGGGTTCTGGATGTGAGGGACAGCTTTGACTCTCCCACCAGAACCTTTTACGTGGTGCCCACATTCCTAGGGCTGTCCTTCATGGCCATCCTGGCTGCTCAGGCCGACAGGTACCACGCAATAATGTCGCCCTATAAATACTCGCAGCGAATGACCCGAAACAGGACCCTGATGGTCATCTGTGCGTACTGGGTCTACGCGTTCCTTATCGTGGCCATCCACAACCTGGTTGCACTCGGGATTGCCAAAAAAATCACGAGCATTGGCACGTTTATTGGGAACGTAGTGACGGTGATCATAATGATCGGGCTGAATGTCAAACTGTTCATCATAGCCAGGTTCCAGCTGGAGAGGGAGCAGCCCTCTGCGGAGAGAGACAGCAAGCGCTCGTCGGTGTATCTCATCCTGGTGGTGGCTTTATTTTTCCTGGCGACGTGGCTTCCGATATTCATTCATATTTGTGCTTGTCATTTCTTTGGCACGGTCTGCTACAGCTTCAAGAATGAAGGCACTGACCCCATGCGCATTCTGCCCCGAGTTAACGCCGCCCTGACCCCCCTCCTGTACATCCGAGGCTGCGCTGCGCTCAGAGCGACGCTGCTCACCAAAGTGTGGAGACCTTGTTGTAGGAGGAGGTGAGAGGTCCATTCTGGTTGACTCCTCAGTGTTGTGCACAGATTCCTGTCATTATAGTTTAATAGAGATGGTTTGGATGACTTGTGGAGCCCAGCATCACTTTATTAAGGCGGGGGAAACTGAATTTACTTTGTTTAAAGCAGAAAAACACTCATATATTTCAATATTCAGAATCTGAATATCTGTGAAATTTGTTGACATGAACTTATTGCAGGTTGTGCATTGTAAAATAATATATTTCTATATAAGTGTTTTTGATGGTCCTTTTGCTTGGTGAAATGATCGATTTTGCTGCCTATTTGTCTGCCATGAGCACACCAGTGTTCTTAAATGCTGAGTTGAATTCAGTACTGAGCAATCAACTCCTGAAATCGATCCAAAGTGACTCATTTTTTTTCTTTTTCTCTCTCTCCTTCTCCCTCCTTACAGCGTTTATCCTCGACAACTTGGCCGCACCAAACAGCCACTCCCCGGTGCGTAATTTCAAATTTGGATCCTTTCTAAGTGGATGAATGTCAGTCCTTTTAAACTCATGCCAGCATAACATCACGAACCAAAGTCAGCTGTCAAACGCTGAGGACAAGTTGAGACTTTGGGTTTTCTTGGAAGATGTTGGAAATGTTCTCAGCACATCTGACGTCTGCTCTTACACGTTATCATTTATGTTGCTGCTCACGTGCTTTTACATGATGTTATTCTGCACAGAACTGATGGAAATTACAAACTAACTCTGATAATGCTGTGTGATCTGAGTAGAGCTGTTCTTTTTATACTTAGAGCCAAATATAGTTAATAAAAATGGAATTGACAATATGTGGTTGTGACTGATTAGTTTTCCTGAGAACGTAATGATGCACATATATGTATTATGTCATAGTGTGCCACTTGAGTGAATAATACAAAAGTAGTTGTGCAGCTGTAACTCACTGAAATCCTGCCTATTAGAAGAGAATTTAACATTAAGCTACAGGATCTGTCACATAGCTCCGTGGTTTGGTTTCTCGGCTCAGCGCCTCTTAGCGACTTGATTACGCAACTCTGTGTGCATCCCTGCAGATGATGCAGTTTCCTGGGCAACCACACAGTGTCAGAAGAGCACTTTGGCACGCCGCCATAACGTCCAAATCCACGGAATGTGAACCATAAGCACAAAACATGGGAGATTACACTCCACGCCGCATCTGGCTGAGCCTCCAGCGCCTTGTAGCCGGAGCGCAATTAGATTCATTGTTAGCTGCGGGCAACATTATCAGAATTACATCTGGTTAATAGAGATTGAACGCAAGATATGTTGGCGAAACCTATCAGTGAGGCTGTGTCCAGATTTCTATTGGCTGAAGGGCTCTCTGTGCTAAGAGGAGGAGCCTGCAGATCGCCACACTTCCGCACATCTGGTGCCCAGTTTCTGAACCTCACACACACACACACACACACACATTCTCTCTCACTTTGCTGACACTCCTTAAATCATCAGGTCAGCCCAGGGAGATTTAGAATCACCCTGGTCACCAGACGGCCTGTGTGTCTTTGGCTACATCATTGTCTTGCGCAAAAAGACACAGAAAATCATGCGTAAGAACACACATGCAAACTGCACATTGTCCATATTGATAATGGCCAAACCAAACAGAAACATACAAAGAAAGTGGATGGATGCACACTGTCATTCTTGAGATACTGAGGCTTTGAGATTGTCGAACTAATATACAAAGTTGAGGCAGTTTTCTGTGCTGCATTATGGATATGAAATGTCCAAAGTGCCAATTTTTACCCCCCTGAGCTTGCAGAGAAACATGTGCACACTGCAAAAAGTACAGAAAATCACTTTACGCTGTAAAAAATGACAAGTTGCCTAATCTGCGTTAGCTTTTTATATTCAACCCAGAATAAATTAGATGAGATTCATCTAACCTTTATGAAATGAAAATACCCAGTGATCTCATTTTTTCCCATCAATCCATGACCCAAAAAGCGAAACTGGACACCAAATATGTCACTTCAATAAAATAATATTTTATTCAATAGTTTCCTGTGATTGCAAAAGCGAGCCTAAATATTAAACAAACAATTGTTAATTTGGATGTTTCTTTTGTTGCGCATATCTGCATTCAGCAGGGGAACTCCGTGGCTAAGTCGCGCTGCTCACATAAGAAGGCCTAAAAAAACGGAGTTTAAACGCGTCAAACCTCCTCCGTCTTTCTCTCTCTCTCTGCCATCTTGCAGGTAAAGTTGCCAGGGGTCCCGGTTTTGAGAAAGTGGCCAAACCCTCCCACAGTGGGATGTTTTCTCTGCTGCACTCTGGGCTGGTTTCTATTCAAATGTGGGTCAGGGGTGAGGAAGCCTAACGTCATAAGCTTGCAACATGGCGTCCCGAAGGCTGTGAGATGAGCAAGAGGATGGTAAAGAACGCTTGAGAACGATCCTACCGATGTAATAAGGTATTTCTCGCCCATTATTTCTCTTTTACGTGGATTGTAAACGCGCAACGGAGCCGCTTTCGTGCCCGTTTCGTTCGGATCGGGTTTTCCCCCCGCAGCTGCTGCAAGAATCGCAAGGCTTTTCGGCGTTATACGGTGGTGTGTGTGTGTTTTTTCCCCCAACGGCGTGCCAACAAAAAAGGGGCTCTGCTGGTGCCTGGTCTGGCTCTACCAGCCTGCTCTGGCAAGCCGAGAAAATCCAACGCTTCGCTCGAACCTTAAACCGCAAAGTGAATTGTTCGCAAATGTTGTGGCGTTTAATTTTAGCGTCGTGGGCTTCCATGAGATGCCCCACAGGGCGAGAGTGTACCAGATAATTACCAGGCTGGCAAAGCACATCAGGCGACAGGAGAGGGGGAGAAAAGGGGATCCACGAACGGCTTTACCGAAATGTTCCCACACTACACCACGTCTGATCGTTCTTGTTTGTTTGTTTGTTTGTTTTACAACCCGATATGTTGAATGAATTGTTTACCAGAATGTATGGTGATGAGCGGAAGGCTTCATTTAAATCGATCGCGGTCGTGTAAGCGCAGCAGACTTCTCTAGATGGAACTGAATTGCACTTTACGTGTTTTAAATGAAGCGATTCTGTGGATTTTTACGCACGGTGGTGTTTTGGGGTTTTTTTGCGCAATCGCCTGATAATCGTGGAGACGTTGCGGTCGATGCCAATAGTGCAACCTGCATTGTTTATATGTAGGTTAAGCCACCTTGGTCTTAGGCAGGGCTAATTAAAAAAAATGATTCAACAGGATTGACTTGTAAATAGACCCAGCACGACGAGGACTTGGGTAGTTTCTGGGTTTAAAACGTGGATTCAATCGATGCGGTGGATTGTGTGCGTCTTTACAGCCTATAGGTGGACTGGTGCTATACATCGACCATCTTTGTGATCGGCTACAGTGTGGGTGTAGCGTTACATTGTGACCCAAAACTGCTGTTTTAAAGACACAAGGCTGCATGGCACTGATTCTGTGGGGTTAAATGTCCGATCGGGTAGAAAAAAAACTGTAATCCTAATCGAATATTGGATTATTAAATTGAAACACAAACCACTCGGTTGCTTATCAAACAATTTATGTGCTCAGGTGTGAAGGCAGCTCGGCTCCCCAGGTGATTAGTGTTGTTAAAGTACCAAGGGGCACGGCGATAATAAGGCACAGGAATGTCAGTAATGTGTGCTCCCTTGACTGGCTGCTGTTTTGTAAAACCACCTTTTAGTTCTGTAAAAATATTCCCACATTAGTTCAGCTTTGCATGGCTTCGTTGCTTAGAAAAATGGCACAGCAGCAAAATGTACTCATATCCTTACTTTATACATATAAATATATATATATATATGTGATGGCAATTATGTGTCACATTATGTCACACTTGATGGTGCCACCGTGAAATCTGTAAAATGTGAGTTTAAAATGATATTTTTGATATTGTTTGCAGCCTAATTGCACAAATTGCCTTGTTTTCATTCTTTGGTTTACAAAACACTCCAGGGCAGTTGTTAGTGTAAACTCATTCCAAGTAGGCACATCTTTTTTGGCACTGTCCTCCAAAACTCGTGTCGTTGTGAAAGTTTGTATTACAGCTAATATACAGATAAATTCCATCTGTTTTCACGACCTCTTATCCTGTTCAGAGTCACAGGGCGCTGCAGCCGATAATATGAAGATTACAAGATGTTATTTTGGCTGGCTACACCCAGCCAGGAGTGCTGTTGAAGTGTTCAGTCGAAGCGCCTGCTGGCTGAATGATTGGCTCAATTGTGCTTTTCAGCAAATGCAAGGTTTTTCAAGCCTGGATGAGGTGCATCCAAACAACGCTTTGCTCTTTATGTACATAATCTAATTTGGTGAGGCTTCTGAAGCGAGAATAGGGCTCCTGGCTGTCCTGCTTTAAGCTTGTGATGATATCAGTGCTGCATTTGTAACAGCAATAAGCTTTGAAGACAGGAGTACAATTGTGAGTAATTGACCTGAGTGTTATTAGTAGTAGTATTATAAATATTACCCTTGGAATACGTCATTTAGGCTCATGTGGCAGATCAGTAGCAAGCTATTGTTTTTACCAAAACACAAATGAGAGTTTAACACTGACTCTAAAGTGTATTACGGTGCACTTTTGCATAGGAAATGTAGAAGTAAGTGTCAGACAAGTTAATTAAGGCCATTAAAATGACCAAGTCAAGTCAACTGATCAGTGTGACTAGTTTCATTGATTAGTGTGGACTACAAAGTCAGGCCTGGAGGCTAATGTGAGGCCCTTGTTTGCGTGTGTGTGTGCCTCATGATCCTCATGATCAGATGGTCTGACCTCACCCTGCTTGTCCCTTCCCCTTCTCAAGACACACCTGTGTAGAGTGTGATCATGGCTTACAGTGGTATGTGTGGGCAGCACAATGCAGTAAGAAGGCTACTTAGGCTATATGTTCTGCTGACATGTTGAGCGAGGACTTATAGATTGTGCTCGGCCTGCTGTAGCCATACGGATCCGTCTGTTCTGCTCTGCGCCGCCTCGCTGTTCGAGGGCTAGCTTGGTTTGTTTAGTGGATGAAGTACCTCGGGGCAGGGTTGTTGTTGTTCTTTAAGAAGAAGAATGTGGAATGTAGCGCTGATAGCCAGAAGGTTATGCAGTGTTTAAAGGCTGGAGGAGGAAGAAGAAGAGGAGGAGGAGGAGGAGGAGTGGGTGGTGGCAGCAGCTCTGTTAAACCTTGGACCATACAGGGTCTCGCCTCACCCAACATGCTGTCCTCAGCCCAGGCATTAGACACCAGGTCATGTGCTAATGCTGCTTTTTAAAGGTGTGAGGTGGCGGTGGGTTGAGGTTATCCCATCAGGTTTATTCTCTCAAGACAGAGGCCCCTTCATCACAGCAATCACATGTTAGTGAAGTGGTTGATTGCTTTACTTTTAATGAGCGTACACGGTAAGAAGCAATATGTGCATGTGCCAATTGCTGAAAGTCTCAGTGTTCATTTCAGTCTTTATTTAATTTCTCCAGGGAGCAGTTCAGATGAGCCACAAAATGCAACTAAGAGCAGAGATGCACAATTGTACATACTACACCCTTGACAGAGAGAAAGAGTAGTAACACACTTTGCTTAGAAATTTCCATTTTGGGTCTTTTGAAATACCTGGATTTGTTCCCTTAAAAGCCTAACAAAGCTCTTGTGGAAGCTTCTATCTCCCTATATTTTAGCAATATAAACACATTCAGGTATACATTCAACAAGAAAAAAATATGCAGTCGGTTAAGGTTGCAGCCGACGATTATATTCATTGTTGTTTAATCTGTCAGTTATTTTCTCGATCAATCACGTTGTGTTTTGATCCATAAAATGTTAAAGAAATTGTGGAAAATATCCATCAGTGTTTCCACAAAGCCAAAGAAGAAAACCTCAAATGTCCTGTTTTGTCCACAACCCAAACATAAGAAGTTTACTGTCATTGAAGAGTAAAGAAACCAGAAAATATTTAAATGTAAGAAGCTGGAATCAAAGAATTTGGGATTTTTAAAAATTTATTGTTTTTCAAATTGATTATTTAAAAAGTGGACAATAAACCAGTTATTGCAGCTCTACAATCTATATACCAAAGCATTTCTTTACATCACTGGATGTTGGATTCTTTTGATATTATTTGAAAATTAAGCTATGTACAGCTTGTTTAACCTGAAACTGCTGAATGCTGAAGATAAAATATTAAACTGGGCACTCAATAGGATTTGAATATGATGACCAGAATTAACATTAAATATTAAATTCAAGATTTAAAACTGTTGTGTCAAACAAGGAAATAGTGGTAAATTTACATATACAATTGCAAAGGACTGGGATTTTGGCCCATGTTTCAGAGACTTTAAATTTAACATTGTGGTTATAAGTCTTTACATGTTACCCTGTAGGGACTAAAGGAAAACCTGAAAAATTTGTACACATTATTAACTTATGAAAGGTCTCTATAGCCTCCATATAGAAGAAAAACTGTACATTTGTCTTTGAACAGTGTGCTTTTTTCCAGCTTTTTCCACACAGCTGCTATCTGCCCAAGCACTCCACATTTACTGTTTACTTGACTCCTTAAATCGTGTACTCTGCCCTGTCCTGTTTGTTTCATTAAGCTCACATCTTATCTTTTATGATTTATTGTACCTTTTTAATCAGGACATTAAACTGTTTCTTGCTGATAAATATTGTTAGCTTAAATTAAATGGGAGTGGGCCACAGTCTACAAAATATGAGGGTGGAGTCTGTGGCCCAGTTTAGGGAACTGTACCTAGCACCCTCCTCTAAAATAAATGTGAAGGAGGAATAATGGCACACATGATAGGGCAGTCTTCTATACCTGCTACTCATTCTAGATTTGTCTGCGGTTTTAGTGTCTAGGTTTACCTGTGGATGACGTACTACAACAGAATAACCTACTTCATACCTGTTTGTCAAGTTACAGTATACGGGAAAAAATAACCCTCACCCTACAATGAAAATCCTCAAAGAAACATTTATTTTTCTTTTGACCAATGTTGATGCAGAACAGAAAGTAGATGCATGTGAGAAAGTTAGTGATTGCAGCACAGCACTGGCACATCTGAGGTACGCAGCAACCACAGCTAGCTGTTGTGTGATAAAAATGAACGGGGCTCTTTTCATTTCGCTGCATCCTGGGCAGGACTTGTTTTTCTGCAACATGAAGTGCCTGACAGAAAATGAGTCTTAACTGGACGGATTTGATCCAGACTGCGGCAAAGTTACTATAATTCATATAGTCCCCTCTCATCCACTGTGATCGTGGACCTGTTCACTAGAAATTTGGATCCAGCAGTTCTGCAAAAATTCATTCCTCTGAGACAGTTCAGATCTGCCTTTATGTCTGGTCTTAATGTTTTTGAGCTTCACCACAGGAGGACGTCTCTCCTGCAGCTTTTCTGAAAAGATTATATCCAGAATTGGATCATTGTCTAGAATTCCAGCAGATGCTCTGCATCCCAGCTTTTCAACAGTTTACTCTGGAGACATGAGCACAGACAAGTTTTTATTTCAAGCAAAAATCACAGCAAGTGATTTCAGTTGTTTTTCTTACCCTCCGTAGTCAGTGAAATAAAAAATCTGTGTATTCTGTCCCCATGATAAACCTTCCTTTGATATGTATATATAACTAGATACAGTTTAAGAAATTCAAATTGTACCAAGGTTTTAGCTTCAATTGGATTTTTAAATTGTTTTCTAATCAAAACATTGCTCCCTTTCTGTGTCTGACTACCAAAGTATTGCTGACTTCTTGTCATGACTTTGACATGTTAGATTTAATGGAAACAAGTAACAAGATTTCCACAAATGTGATGAGGGATTAGGATAACCCAGTTAACACTGCTGTATTTTGTAGATGTCAGCTAGAGAAGCGTAATTTCTTTAACACGTGTATGTTAAAGACACTTTGTATTATTCATTATTAATCACATTTTCAACCAATCAAACTCTGACTCAAACAGAAAGAAGTTGTAAAACATGCCAACAATAAGAAAATACTTTAACTTTCACAGCTTGCCATAACCCAAGCGCCTGAAAATGATTTAAGTATGCCTGGATTAAAATCATCATAGAGTGGAAATTACCTGCTTATCACCTGCACGCAACTGCAAGTTTAACAGTAACCAGGTTAGTGCAGATGTGTTCTCTGGTTCCCTGGTTTGTAACAATAACCTGTTATATTTTTTGCATGTGCATTTAAAACAGTTGCTGTGGACCAATTTGAGAAATCATGATGAATGTTTAGAGACGGGTGTGCAGCAGAAAATATATAGGTGTGAAAAAAACGCATAGAACGGTTGGTTGAAAAGCCCTGCTGTTTGGTTTGATCTCCTTGTTGCACGTCGAGCTGTCCTTTCACTTCAGAGAAAAAGTCAGACAATTGCGGTGCCCACAAGTGCTGCCGGGATCAGCCTTTACCCATGCAGCAGTGTCAGCCATCTTGAAATGGCTCAGAGGTGGTTGCTCGGTGTTTGTATTTCAAACTGGCTTTGTACCATCCCCCTAACCCCTCCCCCACTGCCTCTGCCCACCAGCATACTCTGAGTGTGTGTGTGCTGTGTGCATGTGTTTAAGTGCACTGTCTCTCTTGGTGCACAGCAAGTCCTTTGGCTCCTGTACATGATTGCCTCTCATTCTCTGTCCACTTCAGTCTCTCCTGCCTACCTATTTGTCTCCACTGCCGATCCTTTGCTGCAGATATTCATAGTCTACAATAACAGTTCAACAAAGTCATTACTGGCTATTGTTTAAAGGAATCCTGGAAGTAAAACCCCTGCAATAAAACCTTGGTTGAATATGTTTTTTCTGAAAATCCTCCTCTGTCCTGTTTCTATTGGTTGTCAGCAGATGACCTTTCACAGTAGTAGGGTGTGCTTTGTTATTGCGCCACAGGACTTTGCCTCACCTCTGGCCTCTCTCTTGGCTCTCTACCCCTCTGCTCTGGAGATTAGTGCCACAGCCGACTGCTCCCTCGATCACCTTCACTGCATGCACGAACACCGGCTCTGAAAGGTTTACTAATTTGCTGTTTAATCCATAAACGCCTTGGTTAAAAAAAAAAAAAGGATGCAATGACAGGTGGCAGTAAATGAAGTCAAACCTGATAGTCCAGATTTCCTGTGTAACCAGTTGAATTTAGAGAAAGACATTTATTCCCTGCTTGGGGCACTTTGACGCTAGTAGCTAGTTTGGCGTGCCAAATCAACACACGGATACTTTATCCTGATCATGTCTGTCAATTGTGTGTAAACATCCTTGTCTGCTCATCTCCTCCTCAGCAGGGTTCTGAAACAAGTCAAGGTTGAGGCCAAGCAGCAGGGTGCTGTGTTTTTAAAATGAGGTTGCCCCCTCTATCATCAAGCCATAGTTTTTGAAAAGGTTAACACTGCAGGCAAGGTAAGCTGATCCTGTGCCTGTGCTTGAAGGGCAACATCTACCCTGGTCTGTTACAGTCCAAGGCTGGCTTTGGATGGTATGTGGTGCCATATTTGGTGGGAGCAAATCTCCTTTCTTACAGCCCCCCTGACCAGCTATCATGCCAGCTCTCAATGTCCGTGCCAGTCATTGCAGAGGGCTTAAAAATACAGGGATCTAACCTCTGCACTGAATGCTGCTTGCCAACTACGTAACATTATACATAGGAACTAGTCATCCTGCATACTGGACACACCTTTCCTGCTGTTCTCGTAGGATCGTCTTTCTAACGGTTCATCCATCCCTGACTTTACACCACAACTGTGACACTGCAGTGGGAGAGCAACAGCCAAGATGCAGTGTTGAAATTTTTTTTAGAGTGCAAAGAGTGTCATGCACTCACAGATGGAGCTACAGTGATGGTGCAGGCCCTGTTCGTCCCCTGTGGTATAACTCCTGTTTTCCTGGGCAGCATCGCTGGAAGGGGAGCTGGGCCTACACGTGTCCCACCCTAGCTGCATATAGATCAGCCGTAATCCATTAGCAGCTCCCTGGAATCCAGCCGGCACAGCACTGGAGGGGCCAGGGGGAGAGCGTAGCTGTGTGGGTGATGGGGGGAGGAGAGGGAGAGCGAGGGATGAGAAGAGGAGGGGGTGGGGGTGGGGGAGGGCTCTTTTTTTTTTTTCCTCCTGAGCTGGCTTCTCTACTCTGAGCCCAGCCCCCTTTTATGTCGGTCTGCTGGAAAAGCCTCTTGAATCCCCCCATAAAGCCTCCAGAGGTGTGTGTGTATGTTAAGCGAGAAACTTGAATGATATATGGCTTCCTGGCTGGCATCATAGCAGAGACCCTTCTTTCTCTCGCAGCCCTCTTCTCCACTACCGCCTGCAGGGTTGAGTGCCGTAGACCCCCGTAGCACATTTCTGCGATTAACAGATGTGGGTTATGCATTCCCCAATAGCTCATTATGATTCACATTGGGGACAGTGAACTGTTCTTGGGATGTGTGTTGCGTGCCCGGTGAGAGGCTGGTGAGGATGGGAAGATAAAGAGAAAGGCGGAGAGGTGCGGAGGAAAAACGGGGGAGGGGAGGAAGGCCGTAAGTAGAAGTGTCAGAGCAGAGGAGGCAAGTCCAGGCCTGGACCTGAGAGTAATGATCACTCCAGCTGATTGTATCAGCTTGTCTGACTGTGACTGAGCCAGCTTTGATACATCAGCCAGCCATCTCCAGTTTACAGTTCTAACCTGGTTGGTCTTGTCGGGTTTTTAGTACCAGACAGTTTTTGCAATGGCATGTTGTCAATTAAATTCAGATAATAAGATGACTGTCTGAGTAGCTCTTTGGGGACAGTGAGAAAGAAAAAACTCTTAACTGGAAGAAACCTCTGGCATTACCATCTTTAACAAGCCTCCATCTTATATTGTCATTTTCTTTAGTACTGTTCTTAATTTTTGTGTTTGTTATTGCCTCTCTGTGCTGTGTATTGATTATTGAACTTAACTGTAGGGACTTCGACAGTATATTTGAGGCATTGTCTGAGAAAAATGTGATGCAAAATGTCATTACGGGGCTTGAAATTTCAGATTTCTTGAGGAAGTATAGAAATCCAATATAAGTGTGCTAAAACCTAACTCTCTCAAATTTAATAGACTATCTTAATGGTTAACTACATTATTTATTTTGTACAGTTGTGGTTCATTAGTATACACTTAAAATATTTTTTAAGCAGAACAGCCGCCTCTGAGGCTTTATGTCAGCTCATTTTGATAAAACACAGTACAGGCGTGTATCATTCACTAGGGTTAGCGGTGTATTATGAAACAGTAAATCTCTAGGTTGGCACGGGTTTAAAATGGCAAATTTTCACATGTATTTACGGCTTGAGTTAAGTATTTTTCTGCATTACTGTGTAATCGCTTGTAATACCGTTTACCAGGCTGTAGTCAGGGGCATTAAAGATGTGTCCATTTTCCTTGCATGCCCATTGCTTTAAGATTATGTTAAAATGAGTCATAGGCAGAAGCTGCTGCCGCCACCAAAGCACACTACTACTGTTACATCTTTGAATCTCTTGCATTAGATTTCATTTAGAAAATGTACGTTTTTAGTGTCAGTCTAGATACAGAGCTCTGTGGCATGTAGTAGGTCATCAGCATGTGGTGAATGAGATTGTCCTAATTTCATAAATGAGGGCCTCTCTGGAGGATCGAGTGGTGCTGTCCTTGTCTTTGAGCCACACCCTCCCCCCTCTTCTTCAGCCCATGTTCCTGTGTAGTTTTACCTGCTCAGGTGTCACCTAATCCCTCCCCCCGGCGCTGCTGTGCCACCGACCCCCCACCCCCAGACAATGGGGCAGGGCTGACATTACCATGACCTAATGGAGACTAGAGTCAGCCGAGTTTCCAAAGAGGGCACCCCACCGAAACTAGAGTTACTCCAGTGAGATAGGGAAGACAAGCTGAGAGGGAGGCACCTTACAAAAGTAGTTACTTTACCCTTTCCTCTTCTCCACCCCTGTGGCTTTTGTGCCAGAACAGTGGCAATGTGTACAATCAGAACTTGATCCATGTGGGGTTGCAATTTGTTTAAAAAGGAAGATGAGAGGGAAGGAAGGGTTCCAGTTTCTAAGCCGCTGTGTGATTATGTGGCATGCTGTGCTAACAGTTTGTTAATTTCCCCGTGAGAGCTAAAAGCTTAGATTGATGTACTCACAGTGGGAGTCAAAAGAAATGTAGCTTAATTGTTAGCTGTGTGGGACATGCAAGGACTGTAAATGTTAATTAATCCAGTCTTGGAAAAAAAATGTACTGCTTTGAAGCTAAGCAAGCTCTGTTTTGGTACTAAAGCTTTGCATGCTGCGTTGACCAAGCTAGTATTAGACACTGCTTACTTAAGATTTTAACATTTTTCTTGCACAGTGTCAACTTGTGTGTGCATATTGTGCTTTTTTAAAATCTTAATTTCGTCATTGTGGCTTTTACACTATATTAGGCAGCCCATCCTTTGCCAGTCTACTGCTTCCTCACTTTTGACGTCAAACTAAACACCCTCTTTTTTCTCTTTTCTTTCAGCTTCAGGTGGTGCTCGTGCAGGAAGAGAGAGAAGGAAAGACGGAAGGAGGAAATGGAACTGCCAAATCATGCCAAACAACTGCTGCTGCAACTCAACCAGCAGAGAGCCAAGGGCTTCCTGTGTGATGTTATCATCGTGGTGGAGAATGCGCTCTTTCGTGCCCACAAGAACATCCTGGCGGCAAGCAGCATCTACTTCAAATCTTTGGTCCTCCACGATAACCTCATTAACCTCGACACAGAGATGGTTAACCCCTCTGTATTCAGACAAGTTCTGGACTTCATCTACACTGGGAAACTCCTGTCCTCATCAGACCAGAGCAGTGAGCAGAACTTCAGTGCCCTCTTAACCGCAGCCAGCTACCTCCAGCTCCATGACCTCGCTGCTCTGTGCAGAAAGAAGCTCAAGCGCAGTGGTGGGAAACCCCTGCCAGGTAAACCCTCCACTCCAGGTCCCCTTAGCCGCTTACGCCTCAACAACCAGCGCCTTTCCTCTTCTACCCCTGCTGGCCCCAACAACCACTATCCTCCAACCCCTTCTGATGCTGACCAACCACAGCCAGATGAAGGCCTTCGGGACAAGCTCTCAGACGACGAGATGTTTGTCGGCAGCTCTGGGAAAAACGGGAACGGGGGCAATGGCAGCAGTAACGGTAACCTCAGCAGTGGAGGAAGTGCTGGGGAGCCAGACCTTGGACTAGACCTAACCAAGAAGAGTCCTCCCTCTGCGGGCACAGCCACTGATGCCCTCAGCCCGCACAGCAACTCCCAAGAATCCCCTCAATCTGCCTCAGTATCCACAACCAACAGTGCCTCACTGGATGACTCTTCTACTACCCTACCAGGTGGAGATACCTGCGCCTCAGAGATGGAGCTTAACTCTTCCTCTAAAACTTCAGAGGAAACCCAAAACCAGCCTGATGGACCTCCACCTCAGAAAAAGTCCCGGCAGGGTGCTCGCAAGAACGAATGGCCTAAGAGGGAGGCTTCGGGGTTAAAGTCTGAAGATCATGACAGGCCCCTGGTAAATGGGGTGATTGTGGGTCCTAAAGATGGTCGCTCCTCTGCGATGGGAGGGGGCAGTGGTAGCAGCCTTGCATCTGACCAGTCCTTCCATTGTAAAGATGAGGAAGACGGAGGAGAGAATGGCCAGGACCACAGCGACGAAAGCGGTCAAAGTGATGGGGAGAGTGCAGGAGGTGGAGGAGGAACAGGAGGGGGAAACCACAGCGCCAACTATGTGTACCGGCAGGAAGGTTTTGAGCCAGCATTCGGAGACAACCTCTATGTGTGCATTCCCTGTGGTAAAGGCTTCCCCAGTTCTGAGCAGCTCAACGCTCACGTGGAGACACACACCGAGGATGAGCTCTACATCAAAGAGGAGGGAGGGACTTTTGTGAAAGAGGAAGATGAAGAGGAGGCTGAGGACCTCTCTGCCCCTGTAGGTCCCTCCAGCTTTGGCTCTGAAACACGTCCGTTCAAGTGTACAGTCTGCAGTAAGAGCTACAAAGACCCGGCAACGCTGAGACAACATGAAAAGAGCCACTGGCTGACCAGGCCCTTCCCCTGCAACATCTGTGGCAAAATGTTCACCCAGAGGGGAACCATGACACGTCACATGCGCAGCCACCTAGGCCTCAAGCCATTTGCATGTGAAGAGTGTGGCATGCGCTTCACACGCCAGTACCGTCTGACAGAGCACATGCGTGTCCACTCTGGAGAGAAGCCGTACGAATGCCAGCTATGTGGGGGGAAGTTTACCCAGCAGCGCAACCTCATCAGTCACCTGAGAATGCACACCTCACCCTCTTAGAAATGCATCAAGCCAAAGAACTCTGGGAATAGAAAAAAAGAAACATTTCTCTACCTTTTTTCCATCTCAAAAGCAAAGAAATGCACACACACACATTCACATGCAGACACACATAGTTCTACACATTAATTCCAGTTTAGCCCCGGCTAAGTGAATGATGTAGCTGTTAGCCACCACACGCTCTTGGTGATGGTGGGATCTTGTTGATGCAAGGTTCAAGTCATCATTTATATCAAATGACGTCTACTCACCTCTCAGGAGTTCCAGAGGGACGATTTACTCCTGTCTCTCTCCAAAGTCACGAAGCCATGGTGGAGTGGCATGACTTCTGGTCTGTTAAATGTGAATGTGGGTACTGATGTAATGTCAAGCCCCCTCACCTCATACCCCTCAGCAGCCTTCCTCTCTTCTACCTTTGAGCATTAAAGTCTTTGAGTTTTTCAGATTGTTCCTCAAGCAGATGAACTCAAGAGTTCCCTCTGTACTCCAGTGCTATTTTGACCAAAAAAAACCCGTGCAAACAATACTGGCAATAATTCAGCAAAAAGATTATTTTTACCCTGACAGCTTTATATCCTACATTATGTTGGTGATGGGTATCTGTATGTAAGAGGAGGGGTAACTGGGTTTGGGACCATCTCCATGCTTTAACTGAAAGTCCTGAAAGAAGGTTCATGTTGGGATGACATTGGATTAAGTTTTTTTTTTTTAATGGACGACAAATACTCAAAAGTCCTCTCTACGGCTGTTTGCGTCAATGTAGAGAAGGTTTTCATTGTTTTCAGTTTTGCCTGCTAGTGCTGCCAGGAGTGACTCCTGGTTGGAAAGATGAACCCTTTGAGGTACTTGTTTTACTTAAAGGACTTGTAATGTTTCACTGAATGTTTAAACTGGAAGGTCTTGGGATGTTTCTTGTGGAGGGGAGGGATTTGGGTTGGGGTGGGGAGGGTGGTTTAACGGGGATAGGGAGAGGGTGTTTTAGACTGAACTTCATGTTCAGCGGGTACGTTTATTTTTCTGTCTGTATAGCTTTCCTCCCCTCTGAAAAAAGAAAAGTCTATTTATATAGGCTTGTGACCTCGCTACCTCTGATTACTCTTACGAACTCTATGTTGATTAGTTGAAAGTTCCTATGTAATTAATTGTAAAAAGTGTGTAGATTATGGTAACTTTTCACCTAATGCTTTAACCTGCCCATCTCTCAACACAGGTTTTTGATGCTCATAGATTTTACACATTAATATTGTTTTAGCTGTTGTTTGTACTTGTCAAATATAGCTTTTTCGGGCGCCCTGTTCATTGTGGCCCCACTTCAAAGTGTACTGTAGCTTCCTGCCTGGAGCAAGTAGTGCTTAGTTAGTTAGTGTAGATGTATAGTGTTCCAAAGATCTTATGAATGTTGAGGAGAACAGAGCTAACTAACAAACATTGCTAGACAAGTTCATAACCAAAGTTTTTAAAAAGATGTACTTAAGATATATAGCATACTAAATTATTTCACTTTTGATTTCTTTTTGCTGTATAAAACAAATTATGAATTATATTCTAAGTCCAGACAAAGAAATCCACTCTTTTGATGGAGTTTTGGCCAATGACTCTGAGACTGACGAAGATTCTTGTGGTTTGCAAGGAAAGCTTGTGCTGATTGGTGGGCGGGTATAATGTAAACTTTACCACCTAACGAAAAACTGGTGAAGTTTAAAGACTTGTTCCCTGAACATGTTTTTTTGTTTCTTTTTGTTTGTATCCAGAGTCGTTATCACTTTATATTCCCTGACTTTAAAAACAGGACTTGATGACATTTTATGTGTTCTGTTCAGACCAAAAAAAAGAAAGAAAAAAAAGATAGGAATTATAATCAGAATTTTAATGTGAAGTTCAAGTTGCTTGTTAGTTTTTTGAGCCAGACTTGTGAAAACTTGTAATAAGAAGGGAGAAGCAGAGATGCACTGGACAGCTGGACAACTCTTTGGTCTCCTGCAGCATCTTTTTGTTTCTGATTGTATTCCATTATATCACAGAATGACTTTAAATTATTTTGAAACTATTTTAAGCTTTACCTCATCGTAAGCAACCACAAGTTGGAAATGGCCCCTCTGTTGTCTGTAGGTTTCACTGAAACCTGTCCAGTGTATCGACTCTTAACAGTTACACTGTGGAGTATGAACCTTCACTACAAGTTTTTGGTATAGGCATTCCTCTGTTATGTTGGTTTAACTGTCCTCTTGATTTTATTTTTTAATTCCTCTTTTGTCCTCATGTTATGGTCTGTGAAATGTTTGTTATCATAGGGATGCAGCTACAGTTACACAAACATCACTACCGTTTTAAGGTACCTGCGTCCTGGACTCCCAGAGTTGTTACTTGGTTTTGTTGGATGTCGGTGTCTTGTTGTTGAGCAGTTGCTGTTTAGTGATTGCATGGTACATCGGAATTTTTCACACTCCCCGACCCCCCAAACCCACAAACATGTTATTTATCGCCTGATACATTGTTGCTTGTGACCTCTTCTAGCTTAAGAGGGAGTCCACAATGCATTGCCTTCAAACGTTATTGTACTTGTCAGCACTTACTGCAGTACAGCGTAAAGTCTGTAACGCAAAAGGTGTTTTTGTACAACAAGATCTCTAGCCATCTCTGCAAAAGATTTTGCAGCTGCATTTGAATGCTTGCTTGTTTGACATAACGAAGAAAGAAAAAAAAACTACGAACTCCAAACTGTGACCATACTACTACTACTATTACTACTACTACTAGTACTACTACTATTCAAATACTTCAGGGATTGTTCTGCATCTGTGAATGCAGGCTCTCAGCTACATTTGTAAGATATAGCATTGTATCAATTTCTCTGTATTTTAATCATGGGAAAAGCAAAACACTAGTTTCATATTTAAGACGAACAGGGGGGTACTTTTTCAACTAACACAAAAAGCCTTGACAAAGGCGAGGCAGCTCGAAACAAGTCTACATTTTAGTTAGCTACACAGTATGTTCAGAAATAGTTGCAAAGTTGTACAAAGAACTAAGAAGAAAAAAAAGCTCATACCCAAATCCACAAACTATTTTTTAAACCAAAGCACATTTGAATGATTATGGAACCATGTGTGGCTCTAAAAAGAAACATATGTATTTATCTCATTGTTTACATAAACTTTTACAGTTTTACAGACCTCAGTGGAGGCTCGGCCAGCCAGGGAGGTGGGTTTTGTGTGTTTTTTTGTTTTTTTTTAAGAAGATGCTTTTCCACAGAGGTTGCTGCCAAAACAAAAGCATAGCGTTAAAGATGGGGTGAACTACTGCATATTCAATTAAGGGGAGGGTGTGTGGTTTAGGGGCACTCCCCCTCAACTCCCCTCCCTGCCAGCTGGCTTTGGGGGTGACCCTGCGCCCCAGTGCTCCTGCCCTCTGGCCTGTCTTCAGATGGGACCACAGTGACAGAGGGGGTGGGCGAGCAGTGCGTCCTTGACGTATCAATCAAAAGGCATTGTTAGTCAGGGTCTTTAGCTCAATGTTGTGTCTCTGTGTTTACCCAAATGCACTTGAGGACTACCTCTGCTGCATGGGTCTCTTAAGATGTAGGAGTGGGTGATGCTTGAATGGTTCGGGTGGTTTTAGTTGTCTAACATGGTACATCTCTTATGCTGGCGGTTCTTGAAACCTGTTTGGAGAATGTAGCTTTGATTTGTTCACTGCATGTAAACAGGCTTCTCTGGTAGTCTTAACTGTGAATGTTATTGTCGTTTTTTCTGCTTTTATGATGTTTTGAAACTTTTTTTTTAAAAAGCTACCTGTGTTTTGTGGGTAAAAGCAGCACAAACCTCTGGCTGGCCGAGCCTCAAACAAAGTTGGTGCAAACACTTATTGACAGTGTTCTTTTTTTATCAAATGTCTATTGTCAGTGATGAATGTATTTATTTCTGGGCCTGCCCTCACCTCTTCAAAGAATTTGCTCAGTGTGTGAGACTGAGGTGGAGGCAGGACCCCCCTTTTTTGTTTTATTTTTGTTTTGAGGATTTCAAGCTGAGAATCAAAAATGAGACACAAAACAGCCATTAACCACAATCTGTGAAGTTGACCTTTTTTTTCTTTTGTGGGAGAACTGACTCTATTTTTTCCAACTCAAAGAAAATGGTCTATGGCATTTATTATCTTCTCAGTTATACCTGACAGTCTGTAGGGTTTTTATTTCATGTAATTCACTATGGGTGTTTTTTGCCCATGTGTTGTTGAGTTCTCGCTGAACAACTGCACACTGGGAGACGTGAACTTTCACCTCTCGTGTGTGTCTGTGGACGCAGGCAGGACGCTGTCACTGCTTGTGCAGAGCGGAGGCTACTGTATTTTTTCAAGCTTGCTCTCCCTGGGTGTTGCCATGCTGCTGACATGAAAGAAAGAAAAAACATTTACACAGCAGAAACATGCACATAATCCACACTTGGCTCCTCTGAACAATAGTGTTCTCCTCTTGACTATTGTTACATTTCTTGTCTTAAACCACTCGCCACTTCTTCCATCACTTTTCCACGATATTTAAGTTTTTAGTGTCTGTTAGTTCCACATCGGAGGATTTTAGAAACGTTGGATGAGATAGCTTTACTAAGTGCACTTTGTATGTTTTCCAAAGCCTCTGGAGAAGAACCCGGACGCTCTCATATCAGTTCCAGTTTAACTGACGGTTTACTCTTTGTCTTCTTTCTCTTCTTACCTCATCATTGTTGCTGTGTTTGTTAAAATATCATATCATTATGCAGTGTTTAACAAAGCTTTAAACTTACATATACAAAGCAGGAAGCTTAAACGGGAGACTGTGCTCGGCTGCAGGCTTTCGAGTTTCCATCTCATTTCTTGGTATTGTTGTTGTTACACCTTTTTCGCCGTTGTTACTTCTACCATCCTCTCCAGGCATTTTGTATTGTAGAGGGGCTGGTCTGTCCAGTTATTATGGAGATGCTCCTTCTTACCTCGGCAGACTAAACCAAAGCCAGTTTTAAAATGGCCTCCAGTGCCATTAAACCCTGCCTAAGCTTTATTGTCCCTTGCTTTATCTCAGATACACCTGACCCCTGCTTTAGCCCTTTGACCCTCTGTAATCTCTGTTACCGCGCAGGGGGACTGCATCCTCTGCTTTGCTGCATTTTTTTCAGTATTTACTGGACCCCCAGTGACATTGTACAGTAGTGACTAAAAAACAGAAAACACCAAATTACCTCAAAACTTTCAGTGTTTACAGAAATGTGCTATCTTGCCATTACTTGTATACCTTTTTTGCCGTCCATCTGTAACCAAAATATCCTTTTTGAGCTAGTTTAGAGCAGCGTATTTTCATACATAACTTTTCATTTACTTATGTTTATGGACTTATAAAGGCACAGTGTCACCTTGGTGTGCATTACATTGATGGAAAGACATGATTAGCTGCTACAATATTTTTTTAAAAAGTACTTGAAGAGTTGATTAGTGGAGCTGCCCATGAAGTGGGTGTACTGAGCTTCCTTTCTGGTTTTCTTCAGGAACAGCCTCTCAATAATGTATCAGGATCCATGAGCTGAGAGGCTCTGGAATGGACATGTAGGGTCTTTGCTGATGAATAATTAAAGGACAAGAAGCCCTCCCCCTTGGCAAACACACTTCACATGCAAAGGTGTACACACCCAGGTGCACTTTTGCTGGCATGTATACGCATAAACTTCCACTAGTGCAAACACGGATGCCACCGTCTAGACTTCAAACACCACCTAACACGCACACACCAGTATTTAAGGTGAAAATTTGCTGACCCTTTTTTGTGGCTTTTGGCAGCACCCAGGCTGGGCTCTCTCTTTATCTCCACTCCTCCTCAGAGAGCTCGTATTCAGGTCAGAGCCGCCACCGCGCATAGCGATGGGGCTCGCAAACTCAAAGTGTCATAAAAGTGTAATACAGCTGACCTCAGCACTCACAACCTTGCAGTCTTAATGTACAGCAGTGAGGAAAAATAAACTGTTATTTTATGATCTTTTCATTAAAAGCTTGATTGAAAACCAAACCTGTGTTTCTTAGTTTTGTGTTTCCTCCAATTGTGTTATTGTGTTGGTAAGTGGATCCAGTTCATAGATGATATTTGATGGGCAATGTTTCCCAACCGGGGACGCCACGCACACTTGTTTTCATTTCAGATATGGCCACCCTGTGTAGTTTAACCCAAGGTTAATTTGTACGTTCTACAGACATGCCTAAGTGATGTGTTGATATGTGATACGCAATTCATTCCTGTGAAATGAAAACCTGTTGGCAGTCTTCCTTGCATACTATAGATATAAGGCCAGCATGTATAGGGAACAATGAAGTGAGTAAAGGAGGGGGATGAAGTAACACGTTGCACTAGTTATTAGTTCAGTGAAGCTTACAGCACTTGGCATTTGACATGGTACTGACTGAATTATTCAGGTATTTTTTTATTTCACACACAGTAGCCAAGTGTTCTGCCATGAGTGTTGAGTCAATAAAATTTCAATTTGTGGTAACAAGTACTTAAATGCAAATGTGGTTTCTGTGTGTTTGACAGATGTTGTCATTAGTTGAGTTATTTCCCTTTACCACATTGCTCAATATTTACTGTGATCCACAAGCAGCTCACACCCACACTCAGTGCCTTTTACTGGCCTAGTTGTGCCGCATTAAGTTATGATGCCTTGAAAACTTTGCCATGATCATCAGACGTTTGTTATGTCTGATACAAGGGTATGTCAAAAAGTTCTTGGCCTCACCCAGAAACAAGGGGCGTAACTCCCATTTTGGGGCCTAACTGTGTTCTATGAGGCCTGTTCTAATATCACTGTCCACAAAAACTCAAATATTCAAGGAAATCAAAAAAAAGAGAGGAAAACTTTGAGCTGACATGCTGTTGCTCCAGGATAATGCAGCCGTGCACAAGCGGCAGAAGCAGCCAAATGTGGCTTTGAACTGTTGCCCCATGTTCGTTAGTCACTCAACCTTCCCTGTCTGACTGCTATCTGTCTACCAAACTGAAATCACATTTCTGTGGTGGCAATTTTCAGAGTAAAGATGAAATCATCCATGCTGTTCAATGCAAAATCTGATCTTTTTCCATGAAGAGACAGTTAAGCTTGAACATCAGTGGACCAACTGCATTAAAGTGATGCTTTTTTGGTGAGGCAGAGGACTTTTTAAAGCAGCCTTGTATGTTGCTAATTAGCATTCATATAGCTTGCTTGTGTGGTTCCCTTTGCTTTGAGACAGGGACTGCAAAAAGGATGTTATGTGGCAACAGGAAATGTCTCAAAAATACCACAAGGAGACTCTGGTTTATGCATGTGGTCACAAGAAGATCCTCTCAAACCATAATTGAGGGACATTTACAGCAAATACGCTGGTAACAACTGCACCAAATACAAATACAACACAAGTCTGCACTGAACAGACAATAGGATTATGAAATGAACTAGTATTTCCAAAGCTCCCCGATTTAAAAAAAATGAAGGGTAACAATGACAAGTTAAGGTTTAATGTGCTTGAATATTTCCAGGAACTACGAGGAAGCCATTGTGCCCATTGCCCTGCACCCTGTAATTGTAAGTAGTTTCTACATTCATTTCCAACTCCTGTACTTAGCACAGACCCAGCTGTGGTGAAACACTGAGCCTTTTCCAGCCGGTTTTCACTCCCCACCCCCCAAGTGTCTCTTTCACATACTCCTTTGATGCCCATGGCTGTGGGCTGCTGACCTGCCAATCACCTACATTGCACTTGCATAGATCACACATACTCGTTCGTTGACACACCCTCCTCGGGTATGTAGATGAGCTCCTTCAGCCGTCTCGTCTGCTTTACCTTCTTCACTGCCTTCTTTCCATTGTAAGTTCCCCTCTGTTGTCTTGTTCCAAATACTGAGTCTATAATATCACTTTCCCTCTCCATATCCCCCATCTATCCATCTATCTATCTATCTATCTGTCTATCCATGTCGCCTCAGTGTTTCCCATCATGGCGGCTCAGGTCAGAGTGTAGGGAGCTGGCACATTTATTTCTCCTCTGTGCCATTAGCAATGCACTGTGCCCCTGGAGGTGTCACATGCTAAATGACCCTGAATGGGGGTCGCAGAAAAACAATGGCCCTGGTGTCGATAGCCCTACCCTGCCCTCCCCCACCCGAGACCCTCTCTGCACTAACATCAGCGCCAAGCCGACACAATAGTGAGAGTTGAGGGGGGGTTGGGTTGGGTGGGTACAGCGTGGACATCACCCACAGCACAGATCTGGAGTTTGCCAACTAGGGGTCATTCACATCGAGTGCTGTTTTAGCTCCTCAAAAACAGCCAGTAGATGCATTTTTTTTTCGTTGTTTTGGTGAATTTGGTTAAGAGGGAGATTCTTTAAAACGTCCCCAGCTTTTCTTATCCTGGTGGGTCGGTGAGCATGAGTGGAATTTACCAGGGTCTGCCCAGGTGGGTCCAGGCTTGCCTCTGCTCGTCTGGGATGGCCCTCTATAATCTGAGGAATGTGGATGAGAGAAGCCTGGCCTGCCCATGTTGGGCGAGGGAGATGGACAACGTCTGTTTTAAGTGGTATACGCACACACACAAACACACACACACACATATACACACACCCACTCCCACTTTTATCTTCAGTGCCAGATGACCGTCGTGTCTGTGTGCTGATATTAAGCAGATGTACTGTAGTCTTGTCTTGGTCACTGACTTTGTTTGAACCTCTTGACACATTTGCTAATACACTAATTTGTGTTTTTGTTTAAAACTTTTAACAGGCCTATATATTAAATACAAGGTGACAACCAGAAGTGCACACAACTCCCATAAAACTCCTGTTTTTTGTATTTTTTACATGAAATAAACAAAGTAATCTAATGTATTAACCTGTGAACTGTAGAGGCAGTGATATGAACCCATTTTTACCTTTAGCCTTGACATACCGAGCTTCAGTAGTTCACAAGTCATCACAGAGCTTTTACTTATTTCCTTTTCTTTACTTTTTGTAAATATTGTACACTTTGCTAAAAGTGGGCAAATGTGGTGGTCTCCATTCCCCTAAAAAGGATCCTGTCACTTTAAGGATGTAATTATTTAAAAATGTACAGTGAATGGTGATTTCTGCTCTTACAACTATGTTTCTCTGTCAAAGGAGTGTAGTAGGAGTGTGAAATGATTCAAAGTGTATTCCAAGTAAAATGGAGAATAGAGGCAATGATCAAAAAACAACTTGGCTTAGTTATTTCCCTGTATTTCCTGTTTTTTTTGCTAAGCTAAGCTAACTGGCTGCTGATATTTACCACACAGAGCTAAACTAATACCACATGAAAATGGTATCAATCTCCTCATCTAACTTTTTGCAAGAACATGAAGTGTATTTCCCAGATTGCCAAACATCTCCTTTATATTCCTGTTGCTCTCCTCGAGTTATATCCCTACATTTCTTAGGCTACATACTCTTCCGTGCATTGTAACAAATGCTTGTTGTAGCACTTCTCTGAAGCTTTTTGATTTCACGAAGTGAAATATTAATGGTCTGTGAGTTTGAGAAATGCTTGGAAGAACACATGATTTTATAAAGACGGAGACACTAGAGATATAATGTGCTGCTTCATGGACTTCTGTAGGCTGTTCTTTGTGTGAATATTCTGCTCTGTGATCAGGTTACGTATGATTTAAAGCAGAAATAAGAATGTTACTGGAGATTATAAATTCCAAAAAGTGTATGCAAAGAGTTTTCTATTGGTCCAAAGTTGTTGTAATGGATACACCTGCTACCTACAAACTAGACTGATAAAAAAAAACACCCTCAAGAGAGAGTGGATCACCCACAAGTAGAATTTATGCATTCTGATCATGTGTGCATATATCTTCAATGTTTTGATGCACATCAATTATTAACAATGTGTTGAATTAATGCCTCAGAGCCCCAGGTTGTCTGTACAGCCGTTTTAAGATGTTCCTGGTAGAGCAGGGGGGAAGAAGCCGGGGAAATGTTGATTCACTGCTGCTTTCCCCTCTGATACAAAGCTCTGTCCTGTTCACCTCCCGCTTCCAACGCTTCTCCTTCTCTTTTTCATAGTTGCATCTTTTCATCTCCCTGCCTCTGCCTGTGGGGCCGCTCCCTCCATCCATGCAGTTAACTATGCCCTCCTCCCTTCTCCTTCTTCCTCAGGGAAGAGGGCAATGGATCCCGTCCCACTGGGAAGACACGTGTCTTGGCACAAAAGTGCAACGCTGCAGGCAATGTATATATCTCCATTTGTGTGGGATTTCATTGATTTTTGCCGTGTGAGTGTGCACACGTATATATGACAACACCTTGCTTTAGCCCTATCTCATTATTTCATCACACACACAGATGTTTCCTTGACAGCGCCGGTCTCATGATGGTGCAGTACAAGGATTCACTCGCCCCTTCATCAATAACCCATCAATATTGATGGGGACAGAGCACACTCTGAGCATCAATACCTGATCTTAAATTCAGTGGGTCTGTTTACAGAGCACTGGGAGGATATCCAAGGCCTGAGCTGCAGCTATGTCAAGAGCACAAGGCCAAAGCAGTGCTAGCGAACTGCATGAAACATATAAAGTAGAAGTTGCTTGCTTGTTGGGTTATTGGTTATTATGCTCCTGGAATCGCAGAGATAAATTGAACATGTGAGAAAATCACTTTGAAATCCTGAGCCAGGTGCAGTTAAGCCTCTCTTTTAATGCCAGACAAAATACAGTACCTATGTGTCTGCCTGCTTCTGTCCTACCCCCCTTTCCACTCTCCCACTCAAGAAATTAATCTTTTCTCTCTCTTTTTGTGCCCTCCCTTTTTTTCTCTTTATTTTATGAGGCCTCAGTTTTGAATTGAACCTGGACTGCTGAGTCACCAAGCGCTCGACGGTGAAAGGCAGAGAAAGAGAGCAGAGAGCGAGGGAGAGATGAAGGAGAAAGAACTCGGCAGGTGGTGGGCACCGCCACAGCTTCAGCCCGCCGAGTCTTTTCAGCTGGCACACAACCGCTAGGCTGCCACAGAGGCCCTGCTTTCCATCAGAATATTCCCCCTCTCTTCCCCCTCTTTAAACGATAAACGAGGAGAACAGGCTTGGACTGGAATAATAGGATCCTTTCTTTCTGCCTCTGCCATGTGTGAGGACAGGAACAATGGCAGGGACCGGGAGGGGAAATGATTCAAAGTGAGATTTTCACCTGCTCCCTTCAAAACCCCAGCTCTGCTCCTTTCAGTGCATGCTAATGCCAGTTCATTTAAGGAGTAGTACTGTAAGCTGTAGCGCGCAGGCACACACAAATAATGCAGGGACCTTTTTTCCCTTTGTGACGGACAGTTTAGATTATTGTGCTTCAAGACGTCCATTTCGGCAATCATACTCATTATCATCATTATCCCATTTTCAGAGCTAAATAAGAATTAGAGACTGTCTGACCTGCTTCGTGTTGCGGAGTCTGTTTGGGGGGGTTTGTTCAGTCGGAGTGGCAGTTGTGGATTTTCTTTCTATTTACTTTGTCAGGTGATAGTGTTGCTTTCTTCAAGAGGAACCAGCGAGACGTTCAGTAGACTTTTTATGCCATCTGTAGGTTTTGAATTCCTTACAAACTCCTTCAGGGAGACCTAGACTGTATAAAGTGTATTATTTTGCCTGATTCAATCTTAATTAATCTCAATTAATGTCTGTGACGTCTTGGCACCGTTTTGAAGTCTGCCAAAACACAACTTCTTTAGAGCTTCATTCTTGCACATTGAAACAACAGTTGACTGAACACTTTAGAGATGCCTAAAGTACTTAATTGTTTTGTTTTCATGTAGTCTACAGGACCCCAACACAACCTGACTGAATGTTCTCATGCAAGAAAACCTGCACGCAGTCTCATTAAGGTGCAGACAATGGCAGCTGTATCAATGCCTCTTTTATGGGTCTTTGATTTAATTATGAAAACTGTTATGAAAACTGTAATTTTTAGGCCATTTTCAAGCCAAAAAGGTCGACATCTACTGGTTCCATCTTGTCAGATGTGCACATTTTCGGCTTTTCTTTGTTTTATGTTGTTGTAAATCCAACATCATTGGATTTTGAACTGCAAGTTGGACAAAATAAGTCATTTTAGAACATACTGTAAGCTCTGGGATGCTGCACGTCCTACATTTAATCAACTAGATAATTAATTAAAAGATTAAGCCACAATGAATCATATGTTATTTACAGCTTCACTTGATTAGGTGAAGAAAAATATAATAAAGTGCAAATATTAAACGTCTCCTTTAAATATGAGGTCGTTTACTGTTTCTCAGTCATTTGCCCTCTATAATGAGACATGTAGGACATTCCAGTGATTGGAAGGGCATCAATGGGGGAAAGGTATTTGTCTCAAAGAGTAATCAGTGTCATGGAGTATGGTTAAACTCATTTGCTCTCTAATCTCCTCCCCCTTTGTAATAATTTGTTTATATCGCTCCCCTTGAGTGTGTGTGTGGTTTTATTTTGATCATAACTCTCTGCGGTGGCGGCTGAATTAAAACTTGCTTCTAATTTATCATTCATCGGCTGACTTTCAGTGTTAACAATAGTGTGTGCATAAACATGCTTATCTCACCATCACACAGATAATCTTGTGCTGAAAAAACACAGCAATTAAATGAGCGACTGCGCCGCTGATATACAGGGAAACTTTAAATTTTTATTTAATAACAAGACTGTGGCACTTTAATGACGTTCTTCAAGCCCACAATGTCATTTCAGCGTAACAGCTGAATGCAGATATGTGCATTTGCATGAAGAGTTTACACAAGAAGTAGTGTGTGTTACTCTTAAATGCCTTGTTTAAATGCTTCCCTTATCCTCCTATTACCAGTTGTTTCTGACCTGATACAAATATCAAAGTAGTACATGTGAGAGGAAAATAAAAAGAAAGCATCTAATTTCAGGGTTGAATGTGTTTAAAGGAATAACGATGATGGCATGAAAGAGCCTTGGAAGATCTGGGCACTGTTAGAAGATCAAGCAGCGGTTCTGTGAAGAGACACGTATTTCAGTTTCAGAGAAATTCCTCTTCTTTCTTTTTTTGCTCCTCATTAAAGGCCCACAGGACGTAGAGTTCAGGGATACTTTATACAAAGCTGCTTTATGGGCTTTATGCAATATTAAACATAGCGTTAAATGAAAAAAGGAAATGGCACACGTTGCATGTTGGAGGCATTGTGTGATTATTTTGTCCTTCATGATCAAATTTCTGTTTGTTAATGGTTACAAATTACATGATGCTGTGTTCATGTTTGAAGCATTTCAAATCACTGAGACATCAATTGAAATATTAAAACATTCTTGATTTAATTTAATATTTATTTATTAACTTCAGACTTCAATAGAGCATACAATATTTTGTAATTTAGCAGTGCTTTATTTAACATCAGCCCATTTTGCATATACAACGATCAGGCATAACATTATGACCACCTGCCTAATATTATTCTGGTCCCCCTTATGTGGTCTAAAATGCTCTGAACCATTGGACATGGACAAGAGGACCTCTCAAGGTGTTTTATGGGGTCTGGAACCAGGATGTTGGCACTGGATCCTTTGGGTACTCTGGCTTGTGCAGTGGGGCATCTGTCAGTCAAACTTGTTCCACTGCATCCTGTTGATGCTTGATCACAATGGGGTGTAGGAAGTTTGGAGGCCAAATCAACATGTTGGGTCATTGTCATGTTCCTCAACATGTTCCTGACTGTTTGATGTCGTTTCCATGTGGTGGGGTGTATTTTCCTGCAGGGGTAGGCCAGTGACATTTGGGATTTCCATTTCCATTTGCATGAGGGAGTGTACTTGTTGTTGGACAATGTTTATTTGTGTGTCTAAGTCTCATCAACCTGGATGTTAAAATCCAATGTTTTCCATCAGAACAGCACATCGTACCAATATGATCAATGTTATTTACTTCACCTGTCAGTGGTCACAATGTTGTGGCTGATCGGTGTATCACGATCTATAGTATGTAAAAGAATCAGTCCTGTTCTATAAGTGGAGGCCTAGAGGATAGTGATTGACAATGTGAGAATATACAATATTCTCACAGCAGAAGTTATATCTACAATAAGAAAGGAAATTGTTATTATATTGTTATTAACCATGTACATGATGTTTATATACTGCTTTATACTGCTAAATATGAAAAGTTAAGTTTTTATCTCCTTTCTTTTGTCCTTTATGGGTTTACTGGTCTTCATTTTGAGTTTTGTAGATTAGAATTGGCTGTAGCAGGCTTGCCACCTAGTATCATGTTGGTCTTTCTGTTGGAGCTCATGCTCACAATGCTGCAAGCTTCTATCATCTCATTAGATTTTTTTTTTACTTTGCAAGATTCTAACTCAGTTGTCTAAAAAGCAGAAAGATGTGTGACTGTCCACAATATAGATACATTCCTATGACAAATTCCATTCATTTTCTTCTCCTGGCCAATAGTGTGGCTGCTCATCATTACTGAGAATCGAGCTTATTGTCACTCTTGTTTCTTTTGTCACCTCTTTATCTCCATCATCCTTCAGTGACCTGCAGCTTTCTCACCTACCTGGCTTCACATCCCTTAACCATTCATTCTCTCCTCCCCTCTCCTCTCCTCTCCTCTCCTCTCCTCTCCTCTCCTCTCCTCTCCTCTCCTCTCCTCTCCTGTCCTCTCCTCTCCTCTCCTCTCCTCTCCTCTCCTCTCCTCTCCTCTCCTCTCCTCTCCTCTCCTCTCCTCTCCACTCCTCTCCTCTCCACTCCTCTCCACTCCTCTCCACTCCTCTCCTCTCCTCTCCTCTCTGTCTGGTTACATTAGGTTAGTGAGAATACCTCCTCCCTTCCTCGAACCATTTCACTTTACGCCTCAGCTCCTGCTGTAATTGGACAGAATTTGATCTGCTTCCCTTTCTTTCTTCTGTCAACTTATTCCTTCTTTTACCCCAATTTCTTTTTACTTCTCTGGCTTGCTCTCTTTTCCCAGAATGCAATTTATTCCATTTAAAAAAAAAACTTCTGTTCATTGTGTCCGTTCTCGCTCTCTCTTGAACCACCTCTGCCTTTTGTGTCTTTACATTGTGTTCAAACACAGAGGAGGAGAGGTAAAGGCAGGACTGAAAAAAGGCTGTTTGTTACAGGGTAGGTACAGGGTTGGAGAAAAGCTCCCTGGCGACATTGAGCTACACCCTTTGCCCTGAAGCCAATGGAGTGCATTGTGGGAAGGAGGTCAGTGGCAGCCTCACTGTGCACATGGGAGAAGTTTGCCTTCAGGGTTTTCTGCCAGAAAGCCTTTCTAACATGAGGTTAACATTGTGAAAGGGTCTATTTTACCTCAAACTTGTGATCTTTTTTTCTAAACTTGCCAAGTAGTTTCATTGCCTAAACCTAATCAAGGAGTTTTGTTGCTTAAGCCTAACCAAACGAGGACCGAAAACTGGAAAAAAATAACTAAAAAAAATGAAAGGAAGGAAGGACTGAGCCAGTAACTTTACTTTATACCCGAGTAATGCAGTTACTAATGTAACTTCTGATCTTGGAAATATTAAATACATTTATTTACAGAAACTAAAGGTAACTAATTTGAGCAGACCTAAGATGGTGCATGGTTGATGGTTAGTACATGACTCAGGGCCTTATTTCATTCATTAGCCCTGAAATTTTGTTTTGTTTTAAGCTCTTCATTTTAGATTACTGGTCTGAAAACTAATAACCGCTGTGAACATTTAACTCACATGACTAATCAGTTTCTGCTTCTTTCATTGTCCTTGCCTTAAGTTAGCATAAAACAGGGCTAATGCAGTTGATATGGAAGAATAATTAGAACTTGCCCGAATACAAAATTCTGAAAACTTCCATTTTTCTCTTGTAGATGGTCAAAGTTTTGTCTGTTTCTTCTTCATGATTAGGGTTTTTTTGTGGCTGTTACAACCATGTGTTTTAGTGTTTTATTATTTTATCGTGTATCCTGTCGATTTAATATGTGCTCTCTTTTAAACCAGTGTCATTTTTAATTAAAAAAAAAAAATTAAATTTCTAATTAATCTTGTTATGCGTCCTAATCTTGCTTATTATTCAATTAATCTATTATTATCATTTTTACTGTTATTTTGTTGACTGCTCTGCCATGTCTCCTCATGTCTTGCCTGATTATGTTTATGTTTACATGTTTTGATTGTCAAAGCACCTTGTAAACACTGTTCTTAAGGTGCTATATAATTAAAGCTACTACTACTACTATAATAATAATATTATTTATTATTATTATTATTATTATTGTTATTAATAATAATAATAATTATTATTATTATTATTATGGCTGTAGTCTATACCACCACTTTCAGATGACATGGAAACAAGCCCAATTTCTTTTTTCCTTTTGTCTTTTTTTGCAACAAAATTTAGTTTTGAATTTGCTTGAAAATGATAAGGAAACATAGCTGCTGTGTGCTTCCCTCGAGTCTTATACATATGTAAAATGCATTTCCTTCTAAATAAAACATTTGTTAAAATGTTTTTAAAACTGATGTAGGCAATACAAACAAAATGGACACACATGCATAAAACATTCCCATTTAGCATCACTCGTGTTCAGAAACTCCACAGGGTACCTTTAATGCAGGAAGAGAGTGAACACAAGACTCGTAGAAACAGAATTAAGTGAGAATCAAGCAATTTTCACAAATACAGCAATACTTAAATTCTCTAAATCTTTGCTTAATTTTTTCATCAAAGCATTTGCACTCTTCCATGTTTTTTTTACTACTTTTAGCTTGCTTTATTTACAGTTGTGTGAATATTAGTAAGCTCTTACAAAAAAATATTGCATCGACATATGAAATGAGCTTGCAGTCACAGCTGAATAGGGTCATTTTTAGATTGAAGGTACCTGGAATGGGTCTAATAACCTCCGAGCTGTGCCTGACCCTGTATTCAAGACACCATTACTATGCTAATGCTTACACAGCAATTGTGGCTGTATTGTTCAGTGAAGGCTTCCTTGAGCGTTGCCCGTATGAGTGCATTAGAGAGAGAGGGGTGGAGGGGTGAGAGCTGTATGTAATGAGTGTACATGTGTACACGAGTGTGCGCACCGTCCACTGTTAGTGCTCGTGCAATCAGATACTTCCGAGTCTGATACCTTCCAGGAGATAATGGAGCCCACGGTGGATGAGTGAGTGGCAGCTTCTTGCAGAGCTCACGGCTTCATCAGCTCTTTCTTCGCTCCCAAGTTTCTCCATGCCCTCCCCCAAGCATCCTCTCCTCATTCTCAGGCTCGTGGTGATTGGCCAAGAGCAGGGAAAGGATGTTATAGTGTATGAATAATTGAGGAGAGGGAGAGAAAGAGTGAGGGAGAGATGTGTAAACTGACCCTTAGCTCTCCTCACCCATAGCCAGCCTTGCTCAAGAATCCACCTTCAACTGTGCACAGCCAAGGTACCAAAACATGCCAGCCAGCCATGGGAAAGAATTAAAGATAGATCGAGCTATATGAGGAGGCTGGATTTTCCTGTGAAACATAGTGTTTGCATCCTTTAATGTATGTGTACGTGTCTGTTGTGGCGTGGGTGTGCACGAATGCATGCACCTTCATTCAATCGGGGGTCAGTTTGAGGTTGCATTGCACTTACCCTTCCATTCCCACGAGACCACTACATTCAGCAGCTGTACAAGTCTGTGTGTATGTGTAGGGAAGAGGAAGAGTGTGTGTGTGTGCAAGTGAGTGGGTGAGTCAGTGAATGAGTTTTATGCCCTCCTGGTTTCTTTTAAGGATCCCACAGAGCAACAAAGGAAGAAGAGATTGTTGCCATGCAGGCTTGACCCTATTCAGCTCCTGAAAGATGTGGAGTGGCTCCAGCGAGGGCCGGTGCAGTCAGTCAGTCTGTGCGAGGCTGATGGGCACTGGAGACCCTTAAAGGCAAGTAAACACACCACACACGCTCTCGCTATACCTTGTGAGGTTGCCATGGTTTCTGGGGAATGTCGTTGGGCAAGTTGAAGCACATCTCTGGTAATTCCACCCTGCCTGGCAGCAATGTTTGTGTGCGTGAGTGTGTGTGTGGGAGTGTGTGGCAGGCAGGCAGGCAGGCAGGCAGGCAGGCAGGAGGGTAAATATGCTGTGGCTTGCAACCTTTGAGTGGATTCCAGCTTTCACATGAGCGAAAGACGAGGAGCTTATCTATGTGGTGCTAATATGTGCTTCCGCTGCGATATCACTTTTCCCCAGATGAGCACAAACGAAGTGTGGACCATACAATGAGTCATAAGGAGGACTCTGTGCAATTGATTAGAGCAAAAAAAATTCAACTTCTCCTCAGTGTGACTTGGTGTAAGGCCATGTGTGGAATTAACATTACACAGCTACAGTGTTAATGATTATTGATTTAACGTGGCAGTAAGGCTGCTGGTCATGAGACCCTCTGCTGTCGCATTTCTTCATGTCATATCACTGGCCAGTTCTCTTTGAATGGCCTCTGATGGCTCCTATTCAGTAGAAACAGCCTCTCCTCTCTTCTGGTGACCTTTTCTCTGCAGCTCATTACTTTCCAGTGATCTGATAACTCACTTTTGCTGAATAATTTCGTTTTTAAAACCAACGCCACTGGTTTTAGCCAATTTACTATAAATATATTTTCCATGACATCTGGTAATTCTGTTGATTTGCTGAAAGGTATTTCAATCATTTTAAACACCAACTGGTTTTTATTCATCTATTTTCTTATAAGAGTATAATTATCAGGCTCTTGAAACCTGCTTGAACTGTGCAATCAGTTTTAACAGACATTAAGACGTTGTTTACTACTTTTGTGGCAGTATCACTGTGGAGCCTTTTCAAATTAGCCTGCACTGAAAGAATCAATTCAAATACAGTGGATTAAAGGATCAAACGTAACCCAGTGGATGTGAATGAAATTTGATTAATGTGGCAATGCTCCTTTCAGACTTGACGTCCCAGTTTCTCTGACTCATCCACAGACCTCAGTATCAACAGTTTGAATCTACTTTATCTCAAGGAAAAATACAGCGTGATTCTGGAAACGTGTAGTTGCTGAGTTTTTTTTTTAAATGTCAGTGTGTGTGATTCATCATCCAGAGTATTGGGGTGGAGGAAAAAATATCAAAGACACTGCAAAACCTGAAATAAAGGTAAAACTACCTGGATGGCTAAATACTGTTGCACTGAAGGTAGGTGAGTCAATATGCCCTTGAAGCTGCATTACTACACAACAATATGGTATCTTATACGAAAATGAAGAAGATTTTGAAAGATAATTCTGGTTCATTTCAACCTGGCATTTTTCCCTTTAATGTGGCTTCTGTGTCTTAATAGCTATTGGAAACTTCTTCTTTGCAGAGATTCAGGGAAACAAGGAGTCACATAAAACAACATACAAGCTCCCTGCATGTTAGCTTTGAATGTTTCTTATCAAGTCTGCCTGAAAATAATTAGAAATTAGCTGCCTGGGCCATTTTGCAAACTCCATTAGTGATGTCTGTTCGGGACAGTCTGCTGACTGACCTAGTTCATCTTCGCATGTCAGTTTGTTTTTGTGTGTGAGGGCGTGGATGGCTTTCAGTTTTGCATGTATTTGTGTTGAGGAGGTCACAGCAAAGACGACCAGCATGTGAAATGACAGTTTACTTCTTGTTATAGCTTTTATTTAGGCCTGTCCAAATAAAATGACAACGCAGATTCTTTCATTGTAGTTGAGGTCTCTCTAATGCTTTTGTACCCACTGAGATTTTCCAAGTCTGATATCAGCAAGGGAAAGTTTTCCTCTTCAGTCAGCATAACAGAGTCGTGACCCCAGTTTTTCCGAGGTACGTTGTCTTTTATGGTGGTGTTGTTGTCCGTTGGCCTCCATCGTCTGTGCTTCATCTTTCATCTGACTCTGTGAACACCAGTTCAGATAAAATACCATTAACCTCAAACCTCCTCGTAATGATCCACTGGGTAATCCTCTGCAGCATTCAGCTGGTAAGTTTCCAGAAATTCAACCTTAAACGTGTAAACAAACAAACCAGTGTGAGTGGATGAATATGGAGGGTGATTAGATCAGCTGGTTCCAGATAGAACATCCTAAATGCAAATGGCTGTTCCAGGTGGCTAATTTCTGTGTTTGCTTTCAATCGGACTTTAAAAGAAAGATTCAAAATAATTCATCTAAAAGTCCCATGTTCAGGAAGGCTGTGTTTGTGTGCCTTTTCGTGTGACTCCACCTTTTTCAGAATCTTTGTGTTCACCTGACTCAGTAGCCACATTAAAAGGAAATATACAAGGTTGAAAAAAAGGGGTCTCCTTTAAATCCTGTCTTGCCTTGTCCCTTTCAAGCACATTTCAAGTCTGCTAATTGATTTTCATATTAGACAAAATGAATTAAAACCACTCAGATTTTAACTGGAATGTCAATAAGACAATTCTCAAGCATTAAAAAAATCATTTAAAGCCTTGCAGCTGCACTATAGTAAAGCACATATAATAACTGGGAGGCTACAACCTTCTTTCAAGTCTTCTCATGGGTTATTATGTTTGTTTGCTCAAGTGTGTACCTGCAAGCCTATAATCTTTTAACAAATACATGCCAGCATATAAAAGATAAAGTGGTACTCCCTTTATCTGTCTTACTCTCTCTCTCACACACACACACCTATGCAAAACCTCCATCCCGAAGCAGGGAAGTGGCCTCTTGACTTTGAATGTTGAGCCAATAAAAGGCAACTTCATTATGGTCTCACCCCCAGCAATTGGACAGTTACACCGAGGCAATAAGTCGGCAGGCAATAAAATCATGAGCTACCTCAAGGGGACAAATGAAGGCATGCACACACACACATGCACACAAATGGATTCAATAATCGCCACTCTCTCTGGGTCTTAACTCACACACATGTACATTAAAGGTGAGCTCAGCATTTTTTTTGACTGTTTCCTGCACTAAAGCACATTTCCCTTTTCTGTTCCTATGTTGAACCTCTTCCCCTCAAGACTAGAGTCCACCACCCCACACGCACTGACGGCATTTGCTCCAGGCCTCTAATTGTTTCGCTGTTTTAAAAAAGATGTCGAGCTCTGTATCTGTGACAGACACTTTTAACACACTGACTGAGCACTGCTCCGAACATGGCAGTTATATAATATTTATGTCATGTCCTGGTGTGTTTCCTCTAAAAAAAAGAAAAAAGAAAAAGGGGGTTTTCCTGGACAGGCAGCGAGAGGAGGGAGATTATTTTGCCTGTGATGGCTTTAGTCAGTCCATCTCAGCAGTTCTACCTCTTTGCGGGGTCTCGGTGGCCCTTTCGCTCTCCAATCCTTAACACCCACCCTTGCTTTCCTTAATCATAGTGACCCAGCCCACCTTGAGCCTATGTGCTTTAGCATACTCAGCAGTACTGTGGTAATCAGTAATCAGCCTATGGGTCTAAGCCTCTCTCCACAACCAACAGCGCCGGGCTCTTCTGTCATCTCATCCCAGCCAGAGGAGATGAGAGCTTAGCATCACTGTACCTGCCTTTTACTCACACAGGAAAGGACTAATGATTTCTTTTATCAGTGGGGGAAATAGCTGCTGTGTTTCGCTTTGAGGCATTGCAGGATATAAAATAAAATAAAATGATTCTCAGCCTGTAGATAAACCAAGAATAAGACAGAGGGTTTGCAGAGTGGCACCAGGGATGTACAGACACAGTGGGACATCCGCATCTTTGTGCATATGTAAACACATTCAACAGAAGCAAGTCACAGATGCAACACCAGCAAATATTAGACATGAAACTTGCATCAAAGTAGTGCAAACACACTTGAAAAACCCTGCAGCTCTGCTTTTGACTGGCTCAGCTAGCTTAGTCAGTGAGACACATTTTAGCAATTTTTTTTTGCTGATTAAAATATGACTTTCAGCTGACAATAACAACACAGACCCGTGTTTTGTAGACAAACAAAAACTGCTTTTAGCACCAGATTTCCTCCACTGATGATCACTTTTTATTTGCTATTCCAATAAATTTATTCATCAAATGAAAACATCTAAAAAATGAAGCATCTACAAAACGACTTTGCAGCTGTGTTTGTTTTAATTTTTCCATCCAGTTGAATTCCTATCATATTTGGACCCACTCTTTAATCTGATAATGGGAGCATGTTCCATGAGAATGCCTTTGGTGTTTGGCTTTTCATTTGTTGATGTTATAATATCTTTGCGCCTGCTTAATTAAATCAAATATATCACAGTCTTGGCACTGTCAATTGCAGCTTTTGGCAAGTGACTCAGTCAAGATGGCAAACGTCACAGAGAGAGAGAGAGAAAAAAAGTGCCTCAGAGTGGAATTTTCCTCTTGAGAAATCAAAACACAAGCACACATACTTTCCAGCTCAAATCAATGTTTTGTTTTCCGAAAGGCTTTGCACTACCAACCTCTGCACGAGCGACAATTACATGGTATCTTGAGGAAAGAGCCAGTGCACAAAGACAGTGGGGGCGGGTGTCATTAGTGTTGCCACAGCAACCTCCATCAAGCCTTCTTCCTCATTTTATGAATCCCCCCCCACTAATCTAGACCAGATACAGGGGAAGTGGCAGTAAATGATTTATTAACAATCTGATGGAATTATTCCTGATCATCATTCATGGACATTAATTCTCAAAGTGCTCAAATATGACACTGTACATGCATTCATTTGCCATACAAATAGACATTTACTGCTTGGGCATTTAGAGGGGTCATCATTATCATCTTACCTCGGCTCGCTTTCATTTAACATGTCGACTAAAGGACCATGGCGATGGCAGCACTATCAGATTTAATAATCTTGTCATCACCATGTCACTCAAAGACCGACTGTAGCACTGAACTGCACTGTACAGTAAGAAACAAAATGATGTAATGCCTTGATTTGACTCAAAAATCACAGATGTATGTGCTGTTTTGTACGCTTACATGTGTTAGATTAAAAAGGGGGCTGCAGGGGAATCATCAGGTCGTCAAATAACACCAATGAATGATGTGTTTTAAGGGATGCTAATAATACACCATGGTTTCCTTTTCTGCAAAAGCACAATAAAGTGCAACGTCTCATTTTCATTGTGGTCCAGATAAACCAGCATATAATGAAAGAAGAAGCATCGAGCTCCTTTAAAAAAAAACAGGTAACAAATTACTGACAAACCATCTCATTGTGGAGGCTATGCAGCTGCTCGATCATGTGATCAAGGAAAAAAGTCCTCTTTTGTTGTGGGAAAGAATAAATAATGAGCTTTAAACTGTGAAATTTGTACTAGGAGGTCATGATGAGCGAAGTCAGTCCGCTGTTTCTGACTCAAGCCGGCTGAATCGCATCATTAAAGTACAATTAGGCGAGCAACATGAAGATGTTTGGTGGTCTACTAGTGTAAACGAACACAATTCCGATAATAGTAGTATCAGTTGTGTGAGCTCACTCTGCTGTTACAGTATGTCCACTCCTGTGATTCAGACCCACGCTGCGTTTTTCTTCTTGTTATGTCACCTCTTCCCCATCTGATATTCAGGTCAGGCCCTCTCTATACAGTGTAAAGGTATGTTCTCCCTGCTGTCATAATAAAACCTGATGGCTACACAGTCTGAGGACAGGCTGTGTAAAATTGACATTCTCTCTGATCACCCCTCATGGCTTTCTCTTCCTCCCTGTGTCTTGTCACGTCATTCCTTTATTACTATCCTTTCACATATCTTGGCAATCTCCTTCTTTTCTGTCTCTTATTCCCTTTCATTACCCCCTTCTTTTTTTCTCCTCCCTCCCGCTCTTTTCTCTGTCTTTGCTTTCTGGCATGTTCATTAGTCTGACAGGAGAGTGCTGTTAATCGTGGCAAGCGGAGGAGGGAGGTGAGAGAGCCCCAGGTCCATAATGGGAGCCAGCATGGTGCATATGGTACATAAACACATCAATGCTGCCACCTCAGACGCCCAACAGAAAAAGGAGCGGAGAGCTGCATGTGTGCACGTCCTCTGCAAAACAGTCATTATCATGACCATAATAGGCATGGGGGCACACACATGACTGAGAGCCGGTCTACCAGATATCTGGAAAAAAAAAAACTGTGATCAACACTGCTGCCCCCCCCCCCCAACACACACACACACACTACAGGTCTTTACATTAAGTGTTCTGTTTTATTCTGCAGCTGTTCTGTAGCCATTACATGATAATCACCTCAAATGGATGTTGTCGCTAAGCGCTGCGGTCATAAAGTCCTGTCACTCCATGACATGAAAGAATGCACTGAGCATTAAAAAGGCATCTCAGAGATCAATTACTGTTCTGTAGTTCACATGATTTTAAGGGACGTTCATGCTGCATATTTTCTCACAGATGGAGAGCATTTTAACAACTGTTGTTTATTTACCAACCATGGGAACCAGTGTGCGTGAATCAGCTCAGACAATGGCAGCTTTGAGATTTCGTTAAACTCCAATTAGAGGTTCTATATATTTTTGAAATTTCAGCCTTTTCCGAGGGGAAATTGAGGCAGCAATTTTGTTACGTAATGGAAAACGACAAAGATGACCACCTTCTTGGTGCTCCGGCTCCATGGTGAGCGCTGAGAGCATGAGGAGAAATCATGAATAACCTTTCTTATGAAACCTTCATTAGGATCTGTCAGGGCTCTTTGATTAACATTAATGGGACCAGCCTCCATTTCTCAAACCGTTTTCCCCCGTTTGCCCTTTCCCCCCCTGTTTATGTTCCTCCTTCCTCCTCTGCAAGACCTGCTCATCTTCCCCTCTCCTTCTTCCTTCCTCCTTTTTTTTCATTTCTTATTTTGTCTCTTTTCAGTGTTGTCATTCTCTGATCTTCACTGTCCTCTTAGCTCTAATGATCTCAGCTCCAGTGGAGACGCATTGCCAATCTGAGGAAGAGCTGTCTGCATCCCCCTCCACCCTCCCCTCTTCACTCAAGGCCCAACACCTGCATCCTCCCCCTTCTTTACTCCCTCATTTCCCTTATGTTATCTCTTTCCCTCCCCTCTCTGCTCTCCCTCTTTCTTGTGTCCTCACCTACATGCTCTCCATTCCTTCCGTCTTTTTGCCTCATGCAGATATCTCCCTCCGCTCTTCGGACCCCTTGCTGCTGAAAACCGTGTGGTCCGGCTCCATTCATCTCTGTCAGGCTGCATTAGTGCCACGAGGAGCACGTACACACTTGGGTCCCCGGTCGGTCTGCCATTGGGGGGGTGGGGAGGCCATGACAGCAGGCCTCTCCAAAGCTGGCCAATGAATATAGATCACCTAGCTATTCTCAACCACTGGGGCCCTGAGACCTTCGCTGGCCCTCTGGGACTCCGAGCCCTCAGACTGGGTCCAACCTGCTCTATGTGGACACGCAGGCAGAGCTTCCACCAATACAGCACCAGCAGCCTTTGTGCATGACTTGTATGAACACTTTGCAGTCAATAAATGGTCAATTGCGCAATATATATATATGTGGTGTTATTCAACAGCAGACTCCAATTTGATGTTTTTATTGGAAACGGGAGCACTGCAACCGTGGTTGGAAACAACAGCCTTGGGAATAATGAATAGGAACAAAGACAACAGCTCTGGGTTTGCATTTCCTTCCACAGGCGGGAACAGATCACATGAGAATTTTTCTGGCCGTGTTTTTCTTCAGTTTATTGCTCATGACATGATGGAAAACGAAGCTGCTGCAGAGGACACTAAAGTCACATTGTCTCTATTTTGGGGAGGAAATAAGAGGCTTTCAGGCAACGTGGGGGGAGCTGACATGTAGCACAATCAATACAATATCGTTTTCTGTTCAATATATCTAGAGCCAATAACAACAAAATAAAAAGCTTAGTTATTCATTCTCCAGAATCTAAAACTTGGCAGTGTGGGGAAGGATTTTAACAGCTTTTAGACTTGCAAACAATAAAAATGGTTAAAAATATGATGTTTTCTATAATAGATAAAGGTTGCACTTGAACTTGTGTCCTCAAAATTTCTTTTCATGGAAATAGAGTCAGTTTCTTGTTTGTCAGGACTCATCGTCGGGAATTATTATTACGTAGTTTTTATATTGTGATCTCTCACTTTATGTGCCTTTTTGTGAGCAAAAAGCAAGAACAATAGCAGAAAACATCAGTGCATAATGTTATAAACTAAAACAAATCCTGTCTCGTGTTGTAACTGCAGATACTGAAGAGAATATACATTTCACAAGATTTCCATATGTGCTGCAAACATGCCATACTGAGAGTAGAGGAATCATAAAAATAGCAAATTGTACTCTTATTTTGCTTATTAGTCACTTGAGCGATGAAAAATTGATTTAGCAGACAAGCATCAGTAGAATACACTAAAAATGTAAAATGTCCTAATATTGTGAAAAACAAACAATAAAGATTTCTGACTTATTTAATGTTTCTTAGCCTGTTTTGTTGTTCCTCTGTGTTCATTCTGTCACTTTTTCTCACAGTCATTGATATATTCTCCAGCGAGTGCAGGTGCAGTAGACCAGCATGCACTGCAGCAACGGGTGCTTTGATTTGAATAAGTGCTGTGGTTCTCCCATTCTCTCTGCTGTATATTACCCTCTTTCACAATGGGCGACCCACAGATGAATGACATAGACGTTCTGCAGGTTTGCTTACAGGCAACTTGGGAAATGTAGGAAATGAAAAACATACAAAATAACTCGCAGACTTGCACTGTGGTAACCCAAGGATTGAATTTCCCTGTAAATAAACATAGCAGATAATCTGTTGACATGAAAACAAACCGTGCATTTACATGTCTGCACAATTATAATTGTGGATAATACCATGTAGTGTTGAATGTAATATGACCTCTGTACATAGAGAAGAGATCAACTCCAGATGATCAGGCTCAAGTGCTTGGGTACTGGTGTGTGCAGGGTATGCATGCATGTGTGTCTTTGTGCTCGCCTTTTTGTGTGCATTGTTTGCTTGGCCTGCGTAGCTGTGAAGTGGTTGCTTGTGAATATGAGGCTGTGAGAGAATAAAATCAGTCCCTCCTGTAGCCGTGGTCAGCCGTGTGCCACTGTGGATAGGTAATCTGTCTTTCTGTATTGTTGGACTCTGTGCTTGTGTGCCCAATCCCCTGCAAGCATGCAGTAGGCATGCTAATCTGCTTGGAGAATTACTAAACCAGCTCTAAGCTCAATGCTGCTGTTTCTTGAAAAACACAAAAGGAAAAAAAGCAGGTGCTTCAGACTTTATGTTTTACCAACTAGTCAATGGCTGCATTGTGTCTGCTATTAATTACGTTAAACATATCTTGTAATGTGAATTTTATATTTCCATCACATTTGTTTTATATGCCTTAAACAAATCTAGCTTAAAGTATTACAGGGCTGATATTAATGTGTTGTGTGTACATATACGGTTCTTATAACGAAACAAAAAAGTGCTGTTGGTGTGATCTTGAGCTCAAGGCTTTGGATCACCCTTCCCTGATCTCATTAGGTGCAAATGACCCAGTTGGTATAAGCAGATTGCTGATGAGTTGGCCACACTCAGGGCTAAATGCCACCAGTGTAGAAGCTGTGAAGGGATAAAGTAAGAGTTAGAAGTGTTGGAGGCAGACTTAAGATTGTTTAATTCAATTTATTTCTGTTTACACAAGACACCATAGAATAAGAAGGTGCCAAATGATATGGCTGTGTGTTGATTAATCATAAGTGAGCACTGATTCTTAATCAATACTATTAACATTCAAAAACCATCAGTGGGTAATTTTCTGTTAATGTACATACAGACGGATAACAAATTAAAGGAAAAAGCAGAATGAATGAGATATACAATGAATGCAGGTGCTTCCACACAGCTGCGCTATATTATGCAATATACATCCAATATAATGCAATCAACATCCAATCAGGCTCTGTGGCAGCAAAACGCTGAGAAGGCACAGCTGATTCTGATTTTGTATCAAGATGGCTAAAGGAAAGATCTGAGTGACTCGTAGAGGAATGGAGCAGGAGATTTTGTCACAAAGACTAGTGTTTCAGTGGACACAGTGACTTAAGTGACATCTGCATTTAGATACAACGATCAGCCACAACATTATGACCACTGACAGGTGAAGTGAATAACATTGATCATATTGCTACTATGTGCTGTTCTGATGGAAAACCTTGGATTTTAACATCCATGTTGATGAGACTTAGACACACAAATAAACATTGTCCCACAACAAACACACTCCCTCATGTAAATGGAAATCCCAAATGTCACTGGTCTACCCCCACAGGAAAATGCACCCCACCACATGGAAAAAACATCAACCAATCAGGAACATGTTGAGGAACATGAAAATGGCCCAACATGTTGATTTGACCTCCAAACTTCCTACACCCCATTGTGATCAAGCATCAACAGGATGCAGTGGAACAAGTTTGATTGACAGAGGCCCCACTGTAAAAGCCAGAGTACCCAAAGGATCCAGTGCCAACGTCCTGGTTCCAGACCCCATAGGACACCTTGAGAGGTCCTCTTGTCCATGTCCAATGGTTCAGAGCATTTTAGACCACATAAGGGGGACCAGCACAATATTAGGCAGGTGGTCATAATGTTATGTCAGATTGGTGTATATGCAAGGCTTCAGTACATACAGTCAGAAATTGTGGTCAGCAGCACACATTTGATGCTTGTGTATTAGTGCAATAAGCAATATGTACTTTCTCAGGTAACCGGAAATGTCAGTGCAGGATGTGATCCGACTGTCTATAAGAACAGTTTGTTGAGAATCACATGAAGAGGGATGTTATAGTTGGGTTGCTGTGCATTAACCCCTGGTTACAAAGATGAATGCACTGGTGCAAAAAAAGAAAAGGCACTGGTCTGCAAATATGTGGGAAAAGGTGATGTGACCAGATGAGTCATCCTTCATCATATTCTCAACAGGTGGGTGAGAGCATGAGTGGTGAGCATCAAGAGAAAGTGTCCTGAATGCTTGGCCCCTTACAGTGTGAGGATCTGGTGACTCTGTTACGCTTTAGGGAATATTTTGCTGGTAGAGTTTGGGTCCACTGCAGTTTGAGTCTCTGCAAATCAATACAAAGTCATTCTGGGTGACCACCTGTATCCTATGATGAAACATTTCTACCATGTTAGGATGACAATGAACCCATCCGCAGGACACAAGGGGTCAGTGAATAGTTTGATGACTATGAAACTAACAGTCATTGAACACCTATGAAAGATTATGACCAACATGCACTCTCCACCACCATCTTTAAAACACTAAATAAGAAAAATCTTTTAAAGAATGGTGTTATCTCCCTTCAGCAGATTTTAAGAGACTTGCTGAATGAATATCATGATCCACTGAAGCAGTTCTGGGAGGACATGAAGCTTAAGACCTCATGAAGACCATTGACAGTATGTTGGTTTTTCCCTAACTTGTCACACATCCATTTATTACGAAAGCTATTAGCTTGTCTTTTGTTTGGCAATTTCAACACAAAAATGTAACACTCTCACAACCACAAAAATTCCTTTAAACAAATAATTGTCTGCAGGGAGCAGGTAGCAGAGCAGGCAGGTAGTTTGAGGAAACGGCAAACTAACCTGAGTTTACTTCATTTCATGTCACTTCTACCCAGCTTAAGCCACTTGTGTCACAGCAGGATCTGGATTTCGTTGGCTTTAAATAAACTATGCCAATACATCTAATAAAAAACTACGTCTGAATCTATTGTGTATAATTGTTCCATTAGATAACAGTTGTGTTACTTGTTGTATGTATGAAAAACTTCAAGGGGAATAAAACATGCTGGGACAAAAAAGCAAAGTAGAGATAAACAGGAGATGTGTAGAAACACAGCAGGAGAATGACATACAGCAAAGGCCCAGCCACCTCTAACCATCAGCCATCAGGTCACCTTTTCTGTTTGTATGAAGACGCGTGTTTGCCGACATGCACATGGAGGCACACACAAATACTCATGCAACATATTCCACACACACACTGGCAAGAACGGGTAGAGGAGGCACCCCTGGTCTTGCAGCAGTTAATAAAAACACACCATTGTCAGTTAGCAGGATCGCGAATATTAACTCTGTAACACAGTAAAATGGTAATTGTGTTTGGACAGCCCCCAAGGTAGACGGTGCCACAGTTGAAGGCGTTTTATCATTTCTTCAAGAAGCCGAAATTGCCATCCAGTGATGACTAGTGTATCCCAGGGCTATTTGAGATTCAAACACAGACAGTTGAACTGCTCACACACCCACTCCTAACATGCAAATATAAAGGGAATGGCCCCCGGGCCCTCGGGGGGAAGTGCACAGGGTAGCTATTAGAGACGGAGAAAAAAGAATAACAGATTACAGAGAAAACAGAGCAGGAGAGAAAACGAGCCACATTCCTCCATGCCAGGGGAATCTTTGCTGCAAAGACAATTACTCCCCTATACCTGTCAGTGTGAACAATGTGAAAACGCACATTCAAACCTGTGGTACAGGTTGCCCTGCTGAGAGCTATGAGCTGTAACTAACATGCCTCTGCTGACAAAAACTGATGAAGCTTTCCACAGCTTTTTATTAGTGCAGGTGTGCACATTTGCATATTAGACTCCGTGGTACAATCTGATGAGATAAAGCTGTAAAGTAACATGTTTCCTCACCTAGAAGTAAACTCATGCAACCCTGTATGTACCCAGACAACAAAACCACCAACAAATAAGAACTTTACTGTAATATACAAACTTATACTATATATAAAAGCAGTTCAGGAGTCTTATATATGCAGAATTCCTTTGGGTGATGGAGACAAACTGGGACTTTAACGTGTGCCAGCTCCATTTCAGATGTCAGTCCACTCAAAGACATTAACACGACTGACATCTAATCAAATTATGTTATGTAGCAAGGTCTAATTACACCCAAGATAGATGTGAACGACTTTGGAAACTGACTGATGTTTTACAATTTGACTTTGTTTTCTTTTTTAAGTTTTGGTGCTTTGTGTAAAGCCTGTATGATCATGTCACCACTTGTGTTCTTTGCTCTGTCAGACTTCTATTAGCTGCGTTGCCACCTTCCCTTGCAGGCGCCAGTTTCACAAACACAAAGTCTGACTCTGGCCTTGATCTAAATGTTTGTCTTTCAACATGTTACAGGAACACTCAGCAAAGACTCTGACAATCCAAGAAAAAACACTTCAGCACCATAAATTCTCAATACACCTGCTGCATAACTAAGATGTTGTGACTTAACAGGCTCAGGATACTTTCAGAGATTAGATTCAGATTCAGTTTATGAGACATGTGTGAATATATTTATGCATTGTTTCAATATAATCCACAAATATTACTACTATTACTATTACTAAAGTCATCTAGATAGATTACATTGAAAATGTCCAATACTATTATACTACAGATCAACTAAATCACAGAATAACATCAAGGAAATCTGTAGAACTATCAGTCTGTTATCACACAGACAGAAAAAAAAACATTTAAAATCCCTGCTTTACTGTTTACAGATACTGCTGCCAAAAGAAATTACTGCTCAGGTTAATACATGTTTGTAAACACTGGTTTATATTCTGTTAAATGAAATTAAAAATCCAAACAGAACTGACAGCTCAATGAATTCATAAAAGGAAATAACTCATCTTCCAGTTCTTTTGATCCCCCTAAAAAGTCTTAAATTATGGAACTCATTGCTTCCTTCAATGATTCTTGGCAGGGCGTTGTTAAATAATTTAGTGAAGTATGTAAAATACTCTACCGAAAATATGTGATTATTGTTTTTGATTTTTTGTTAAATATGGGCATTGTGCCAAAAATGTAATGTTTGCTCAAGTCATTTGATTATTTAATGCATCTATTCTAATTATCACCTCAATTTCTGCTTGTATTTCTGTTTGTGAGGATTAAAAATGTTGTTTCTTGTGCAATGACCATGCTTTATTTGCGTCTTTAATTTTAATATTCTTGAGTTTTCTATATATTGTGTCTACAGGAAATCTTCTCTACTTTATGTTTTTGATTGTTGTTGATTGTGTTTGTTGTTGTACCTCAGCTGCTTTTGATTTTGTGCCACCGATTGCAAGTCAGGGGTCTGAGGGGAGATAATAAAAGAGCTAAATGGAATGAACATTGCTAATAATTTGTAATAATCATTCAGCTTCGATGGCATTCAACATTTACCTGCTCTTAATAAAACAAAATACTTGAATCACTGTCATCACAAGCAGCAAGGTGTTAAAAACTTCCTTCTAACGCAGATACAAAATCATGTGAGGTGCCGCAGGGATCTATTCATGGACCACTGCTTACTTACAATATACATGAATGAGCTCCCAAGTACTTTGTGCACACAATATTCTTTGTAGATCAATAAATGACATTATTTTATAACATAGCAGCACTTATTTCTCATGCAAACAAAGATCTGGAAAAATGTGCAGTATTTGTATTGTTAAAAATTAATAAGCTGGCAATTAAATCTAATATTATGCTACTCAAAGGTGACTGTTGAGACGATTATTGTGGGTTACAGTTTTTTATGTCATATGTAATTACACAGGCAATTACATATGACTGGCAAACTGTATAACTGTATGAAAAAATCTGCTTTATATGTTTATTTATAGAATCAGTAAGATTATTCAGACTATTTTAGTCTTTCTATCAAATCCTCCAGACAGTCTAAACACTTTAATCTTACCTTATGTTCCAGCAATGTGGCTCAGTTTCAACCAAGATACAGAAAAGCTGTTCTGTGGAAGTCAAACATACATGTTTCTCTTCGTTCATCATCTTTGTCCACTTTTAAAACATCTTGAACAGACTTTGGTAACTTCTCAGCTACAGTGTTTGACATTTTCTATATAATTCTTTCCTTATTTTGCTGTAGTCTTTCTGTTCCTTCATTCTCTTTATCTTCTAGTTTTCTAATTCTTTTGCAAAAGCTCTCAGCCACTTCGGATGAGTGTCTTGTGAACACATCATTTTTTTTGATGATAAATGTTTTTAATGTGCAAATAATGAACTAAAAATTTTCCTTGTACAAAAATAAAACACAAAACTGCAAGAAAATTATTCCCCTACCAGTTTTGACAGCCTTGTTTGGATTAAATAAACAGAAGAGTAACAAAAATGCTAAACACTTCAATGGCTCTCACATGTTTTTCAACTGTGTTGCTGTATTTCATTGGATGGTTATTTCAAGAAATTTAAATGTTGACATTATTTGTCTTCTTTAACTTTTTTGTATCAGAATATATGGTGTCCTATTTTGTCCATAGCATCTGTAAAAAGAAGTGTTCTCAGGACATATTGTGTTTGAGATGTTGTCATCAAATCTGTATTTGATTATTGTTACTATCACTTGGATGGAGGCTTACAATCGTGAAAATATCCAGGTCCATGCTTTAAAGAAGTTTCAGAGTGTGTAATTATGTGATTTAAAGGGAAATGTACCAATTAATCAGTCACCAATTAGTTAAGCATATATTAGAATAGCAGCAGCATACCGGTAATATTTTCTGTTTGTGCACGTGTTTCTGTGTGTGTGTGTGTGTGTGTGCGTGCGTGCGTGCGTGCGTGTGTGTGTGTGTGTGTGTGTGTGTGTGTGTGTGTGTGTGTGTGTGGGAGAGAGAGAGAGAGTTGTTGCCTGCTCCCTGACCCCTCTCGTGTAAACACGGACACACTCCGACGAGGTGCTGAATGGCAGTGATTATGAGAGAGGGAGCTCTGTGCAACACACATACAAACACATACGTATACACACTTTTATACATACACACACACACTCACACACACTGGGAGCTCTGCCAAGGAGGGAAGACCTACAGAGCAAGGCTTCCCCTGGCTCACTGCCAGCACTCCATTAACAGACAGAGAAGGAGGAGAAGGAGAGCAGGAGGGAGGGATGGAGGCTGGAAGTGGGAGAAAGAGGAGGTGGAGAGGAAGGAAGAATGGAGCAGCAGAGAGGAGGGAAAACTTTATTGTTTGGGGAAATAGAATAAACTTCTAAGTGATTGTGGATTCCTGGATAAGAATGCTGATGGAGCAAATAGCTTTAAATACATTTATGATTACAGTTGTGATATAATATAGTACCAAGGGTAGCAATGTTTTTGATGTGATCAACATGTGTTTAAAAGTATGGAAGAAGTCATTAAAATTAGCATAGCTTCTCCTGTTCTGTTTGCACTTTTGACTATCTTGCACTGAATTATAGCACCAACATGGCCTATGTGTACAAGCAAATTTTAAATTGCATATGTGGTTGACTTTCTAAAATATATTTATTTGTTTGTTTGTTTGTTTATTCTTGCTAAATTGTGTATATATTTTTCTTTTCTCTTAATTTTCTTTCTTTCTCTCCCTTCTTTTAATGATAATAAATGTAATATTATTTTTCTTCCTTTTTATTTTTAAGTCAGTCTCCTTGTTATTATTATCATTATTCTGTTATTACTAATATTATTAGTAATATTTTCTTTTTCTTATACACACACACACACACACACACACACACACACACACACACACACACACACATAATTCCTTCTCAGTTTCTGAAAGAATTGGCTGCAAATGTTAATGTGAACCAAGAAACTGTGACCAACACATATGACCTCAATAAAAAGTGAAGGAGAAAATATGTTTATACTGTTCTCAGTGAAGTAATCAATAAAACTGCTTAAATATTGAATGAAATGGGAGAAATTGTTAATTTAACAGCTTATTGGTGAATTTTTAAAGCAGCATCAAGCAAAACTTGTTATATTTAGTATATTTACATGTTCCAAAGGAGTTTACAGTATTAGTGTTGATTTACCAATTGGATCAGGCGTTGAAGTGTTCTACTTTCACTGACTTCTCTGATTTTCTGCAACAACAGGCATTTGACGAGTAACCATGACAGAAACTTTTAAAAATGGAAACCATTTAAAAGAAACAGCAAGGAGGAAGATTAGTGTCCTAACTCGTTAAAAACAGATCATTAGGCCTTAAATAATTGGCCATGTCTTTCTCAAAAAACACCTCTGGAGCACTGGGCTTCTGCATAGTGAGAGAGAACAGAAGTACCTATTGAGAAGAGCTGAGCATGACACACTTCAAAGGTGAGTGACGGAGGTATTCTGAGAGAATAAAGGGGACAAACAAGGACAAACAGACAAAGATCTTTGTCAGGGTCACGTGTTGTTTGCCAGGTCATGCTCTTCCTGTCCTTTGCCCGTCTGGCCTGTTATCCAAGAGAGCCTCAGCTTTGTCAGCTGACTACAGATGGCCATGTGCTGACCCCTGCAACCTCCGGTCAAACCATGTGATGGCTGTATGCACCCCAGAACCACAGTCAGCAGGACATCTTTCAATACAAGAGAACTTTATTTATCCCCTTCAATCAGCTGAGCTCAAGTCAAAGGCAAAGACTTCTGACCGGGACACCTCAGTTCACTGTCTTATCAGGAGACCGTAAATAATTGACCAAGAATAGGAGCAATATTGGGTTTTACACTCGGCTCTATCATTTTTCTGCAAACTTCAGAGCCACATAGATTGTTGAGGCAAGCACTCCTGTAAGATATGCACTTCAAAGCTTTACCTCACTGTGATCCTATTAAGTTTCATAGACCCAGTACGTCACATTTAGACTTAAGTCACCTCCTATCACTGTGACCCAAACACTGTCAATACTATTTATAGAAAGGTTCCGTTTAGGCAACATTTACTGGCTCTGAGATCCTGGACCTGCTATTCCTCAGCAGGATAATACAGTTTAATTTGGATACATTCTGCATATTTTCAGCCTATAAAAATAGTCAAGTTTAAGTACAAAGATATTGTAATCAGACAATAAAATGCCCAGAATCAGTATATTTGCTGTAATTTCTGCAGGTCACTACAGCCCTTAGATTAACAGAAACTTTAAATATAAAGTCATTAGAGACTATTTCTGATAATGAGCTGTCTGTCATTTCTTTATAGATTCCAGTTATGTGATGTTGTACCAGAATTTTGCATGCTAAATTAAATTCTTAATTTCAAACAAATCTAAATGTCTGTCTATTGTTTTGCAGGCACACTGATATGATCTTTGTATGAAAGTGTAGTCCATCCTCCAATGTCATACTTAATTTAATCTATTATATTCCAAGTCAACTGATACAGAAAACACTTAACATGTAATCAAAGTCTGCAGACGGGAATGGAGGATAGTTTTTTAAAATTGTATGCATGGTTTGTAGCAAAATTATTTCAAGAATCTTCCTTTTTTGTAAAATGACCAACACAGTATCATCACCTAATTATCCAGAGATACCAACTCTTGACTGAATTCAGCGTAACACACCAGCTTTAACGTATTTCAGACTCCTGCAAATGTGAAGACAATCCATCTCTTACAAGTGGATTTGAAGGAGACAACCAGGAATCCTTTACAGCCCTTGATATCCACTAATACACTGTTCAGAGGTGACAATCTAAAGTCACCTCCCGTGGATGACGAATGGAGTACAATAGCTTTACGACAAGTGGGGAATATCTATCAGCACCGATGACCAAATGTGACTAGAAATATGATGAGCAGACTTCTGATCTCCTGCCTGTCCATGTTGATGTTAATTCGCACTTGACAGAATGAAATGCTTCACATTAGGAAATAGATGCCTCAATCAGACCACCAGGCGATCCTCATCAGCTCACACAGTTAATAAATATGCCAGAGCTATGTCAAATAGCTCAGATGAGGAAGGGAAGAGTAGACCTTGAACAAGTCTGATGAAAAGGAGATGGTTTGCTTTTGTTGGTAGCCTGGATTTATTGTCTGTCTCAAGGATTTGTAGAAAAATGCATCTTGATTGGCTTGACGCACTGTTTTCCAGTCATCCTTTGTGTGTTCGTGTGTTAGGCGTTGAATCAATCTGTTATCAGTGTTTCCTCAGAGCAATGTCCTGCTCATAAACTTCCCAATATGAACCCCAGAACTCAGGTGATTTATGTGTTGTTGTGGTAAAGTTCATGAAACCAGGAAAAAAAATGGGCGTCCAGTGTTTTTCTTAGTTTTTCTTGGTCCACTGAGCAGCACTACTGCAACATGAGACTTCCTCTGTGTGTGCATGAAAGAATGAATTCAAAGCTGTCTTGTTTTTTATGCTGCTAAGCTGCGCCGGCAGACTGCAAAACAGAATGTGACCTATGAAATGTCCTTTTTAATCAGAGGTAATTGACACAATTAGACCTTCATCATAACTGCATATGCCCTTGCCAACCGTGCAGAAGCCCTGCAGTGCTTCTTCCGCTTATTGGCAAAAGTAAATGCTTACAAAGAGAAAGAGCTACCAGATATTTAACCCATAAATTAATCATTCTGTTACAGAGAAAGATGTTGGGCAGATTCTGTCTCGTGAAACACTATTTGAATCACTCAGCGAACTTCTGTAACTCATCTGTAGTCTTCCTGCATGTAAGAAGAAAAAGAAGTGCACTTCTTCTCTCTGAGCCTCCCTGCTTTGTGAGCCTCCCACAGCTATGTGAGAACTTTGTGCCACTGGATGGTTCAATTAATATACAGTAACCAGTTTCTTCTTTTAGCCCCTCCATTCTCCTCCCTCCCCTGCTGAGGGGAAAAATGTGTCTCATTCCAATTTAATGCATGGCCAATTCCCACCTCGACAGAGCAGTAATTAAAATCCACACGCAAAGCCCCATTCATCAGTGGAGATGACAGAGAGAGAGAAAGAGGGAGAAGAGGTGGGGGACATGGGGCTCCGTCGCTTTACCCACGAATTTAGGAATCCAAACTAGTTTGTGAAGAGTGAAAAAACGGGAGGGAGTGAGGAGTGAGGCTGATTTCTCCAGACATCTAATATGTATTGTTTTGAGTTTTCAGATCTGTGCTCATTCCTTAAACTGGAGTGTGTTTGTGGGTTGAAATATATATGTATATACAATACATTCAGATTATATTAAAAAAATCATACAATGTTATGTCTATATCTACCTATATGTATGCATAGATTCATATAGATGTATATATGGCTGTCATATTTCTGTGAGTAATTGCAGCTCTCTCTGCTACCTGCAGTGTTATCATCTCATTACCAAAGCACCCACCAGCTTCAAGCTCCGCCCTTCATATTAGTAATTTCTCCCCTCCCTTATTACAGATCCCCCCCACCTTTTGCACCCCAATGGCAGATTTTCTGTTTTGACAGAAGCCCCGCCGCGCTCTCTTGGCTTCGCGCACACACACGCACACACCACAACACAACACAAACACTGCATGACCATGACCCCTCGGAGAGACCTGTGCATATCCACAATGTCCTTCAGGGCTGCAGGGACACCAGAGGGGTTCTGGGAGGCTGACGGGTGTGTGTGTCATTGTTTGCTGTCTGTGATTACGCGTGTTGCCACCCAGCAGCTGTTTGCATGTTTTATCCTGCTGTCCATCTACACAGGGACGGGGCCTGTGTCTGGCGCCTCGGTGACATCACATCAGTCTTGGGTTCAGTCAAAATATCAAAAAATGTGACAAGAAAAAGAAATTAACCAGCTCAGGATGTTTGCTTTGCCATTTTCTGCATGCATGAAATCATACAGTAAGACTGCAGTTTTTCGAGAGGATTCATAGCAAAAAAAAAGGGGGAGTTTGATTTGTGCACATCACCATTTCAATCTGCATCAGTTTTGTTTCATTTTTGATGTGAAAATGAAACATTTTAAGCCATAGCAAGCGTCATCTCTCTCCATGCAGCCTCTCCAGTCCCAATGGTGGTGGCATATGTCCAAGGCTTCTACCACCCCCCCACCCCCTCCCACCCCCCAAAACCCCAACCTTCTCTCTGTCTGCCTTTTTTCTCTGTATCCAGCAGTGGACTGCACTTGAGCTTGAATGGCCAGAGCAGGACAGGCAGCTGCCGAAGCACCAGAGAGGGAGAGAGGGGGGACGGTGGCGGGGAGTTGTCGGGGGGGGTGGCGCACAGATTTTAATGAGATGCACAGTGTCAATGGCCACTCTCTCTGAAGAGGGCAAGAAGAAAAGGGTGCTCTCTCTTTCTCCCCACTCCCCTCTTTCCTCTGTGCCCCCTTCCTCCAGCTCCTTCTCTCTCTTTGCCTCTCCTGCCCTCCTCCCCAGCTGGCGAGGAGGCTTTTGTTAGGCGCCAGATGATACCCCAGATGCCCCAGCCCAGCCGCCCCTTTCAGCTACATTCACCAGCCTCCCTCTCGGGTCAGAGGTCACCACCGGGCATCTGAATGGGTCTCCGTGGCAACAGTGGCCATGGCGGTTGAGAGAGTGGCAGAGGCTTTTTTTTGTTGTTGCAGACCGGTTGCCATGGACAGTGCCTAATTAATCTGATTCAGCTCCAATGGGGAAACCTGAAGTATGATTTTGGGCCAAAAATCTGTCATCTATTTTTTAAAGTTGTCACACAGCAAGATTGACAAAGACATTTTTGTTGTTGTTATTGAAAGTGGAAATTAGTTTAGACTGTAGCATCTAAAAGGAAAATATATCTTAAACTAAGAACATCAACAGGGATAGTTGGTAATGTTTTTGTGGAAGTAATGCACATTTCATTTAGCTCTTTTTTGGGATGTTACTGTGCTGATGTTCCTGCAGTTTGGTGCTGCTTCAGCCCTCTGCTGGGCAAACACACAACTACAGGATGCATCAGCCAATAAACTGTGGGAAAACTTTAATCAAAGCCCCATTTTAATATTTGGAGAAATGTTGTGGAATGCTGATTAATTTTGCTTGTGCTGGCTTGTATTTTTCATGCCAGACAAATCCAATGCTTTTCTTTCAAACTGAAATGCTCTAGGACATTGGATTGGAAAAACAGGTATAGTGTATTACAAGGAAAATAAGACACACAGTGATTGTGTTCAAAAGTTTCTGGTTTTTTATTACTTCTGTCCATGTGATGCTGTTTTTTATTACATAGCACACCTGGAACGAATTGTGTATGTCAAATGTAAAGTGTACAAAGTCAAACTGACAACAGAAACAGGCCTGTTAAAGTGAGTCAGCAACAACGAAGCAGAACCGGAGGTGGAAAGGCAACAAGGTAAGAGGTACAAAGGCGGTGAGGTGACAGCAGAGAGGGAGGAAAACAAAGAGTTTAGAGGGCAAAGGCTGAAAATGCTATTTTTACACCCAAGAGCAGTGACGTTTTCTAAATGCAAACAAGTGGTGCCATGATGTTCTTTAGAAATGGAGCTTTAAGACAGCTAATTTTTCCATTTAACCTTTGTTTAAATGAGCAACAACAATCTCTGATTTACAGCAACAGCCCAGCAAGTGCAAGAAGACACCTCAGGAGGGGAAAAAAGACATAATATAAGCAAAACTAATTAACTGTGGTGATATCTTCTTGACTGAAAAGGGAGACATAAGTTTCCAAGCTGAGCTCTCGCTGTGCAGGTGTGGCATGTCCCCCGTGTATGAAAGTGCAAGGCCAAACTTTGTTTCATGAGGTCAGGTCATAAGAAGCACAAAAAAAGCCTCAGTGTTTACATATCATTAATATTTTCCTGTTTAAAATTACAAGAATTTTATTTACAGCCTTTGTGCCTGAAATGTGCCGGTTTTCCTCGGGCTCTGACTCGGGTGTCTTGGCTCCCTCTCCTCCTTGCAGCCTCTGTTGGTCACGCTGTCCAAACAGATCAAAGGTCACACGATAAGGAGAGGGCGAACACTGGGGCCCATTCAGCAGCCCGACCAATAGCGTATAGCAAGCGGGCATCGAGAAACAGAGAGAAAAAGACAGAAAGAAAGGAAAAAAGCGAGTGTTTTGGCCCCAGTGTGTGTCTTGACAAGCCCTCAGTGAGTTCTGGGAAAGTCCTTTTCTGTAAAAGCAGCCATAGAGGTCCTTTTCTAAACATCGATTTGTTATGCTAATACAGTATTTTGTGTTGAATACAGTGAAATATATCATTTTGATGGGTTTGGCTCTCCTGTTGGGACGACAAGTACTCGTGCGTGTCCTCTGTGTGTGCATACATGTGTTTGCATGTTCAAATGTAACATGTTTGTCACCCACTGGCTTTTAGCTTGCGGGTAAACAGTGACTCTGTTGCTGGTTGATCCTGTAGCATTGACCGCTCCCTTCCATGACATCAGACAAACCGACTCACCAACAGTGGTGACGGTGCAAAGGAGAAGTCGACCTCTGACCACATGCAACCAATTTTTGTTTCCTTTTTTACATAGAATCAAACTTATTTACACTAAACTGAGACAGTCAATGCAATAAATCTCACCGTCAAAGTAGAATATTCATTGTTTGAGAACTGCTCTAGATCAATTCAACCTTTTTTGCCACTATTTAAAAATATGCATGTTTATCCATCTTGTATGATCACATTTGACTAGAAAATAGATTTAATATTAGTTTATTCTTTGTAAACGGTGAATTTGATGCCTTAATATGTATGTAAATTATAACATGTGGTTTCATTAGACCAGCTATCCGTCATGTGAAACATTCAAGAGAAAGAGCTGCTCCTTGTTCGTACAGGCATCCATGATTTGAACCAAGCTATGCTAACATGATGGAGGCATCTAAAAGTTTGTCTGATTGTCGTAAAGTTTCACCCCAGACTGAACTTTTAAAAGACTATTTCTGTTCCTCATATCACATTTTTAGATCTCATTTGTGGTCATGGCCGCTTTACAGACACAGAAAATGCTGCTTCATGGCCCAGATTTATTGGACACTTCACTGCTGTGAGATTAAAAGAAGCCCGACTATGGCAGCGATGACGAGGGGGACAGCCTGACCTTTATGTGCCACCAGTTGTTTTCCCTTCTTCCACTAAAAAAAACACATCAACGCTTCCATTCAGGGCACGGCAGCCACTATTCCTGATTAGCTCCAGCATCTCATCAATAGGCCTGACTGTCTGCTCTGGCCTTTGGACAAATAGCCCTTTCTACTCAGCTTCACTCCTCACAGCTCTAATGGCTGGAACAGTTCAGAGAAGAGTTAATTATTGCACAGCACATGGTGGGCACACAGGGCCTCGGCTGCACCCAGTTCGAGAAGCATGAATGTGTCACAAGACTTCCTGCAGCGTAATACATGTGATGAACGAGGACACATGGAGCTGCAGTGTGTGTTTGTGTACAGAGATAAGGAGAGAGTCTTTCTGTTGACAGATTTCCCCAATTAGAAGGTTATCAAACATCTCAGTATGCAGATGCAGGATAATTACTCACATGTTCAAATATCAAACACTCCAGCTTACAAACCACTCAGAGACAGATTGTGTCAATCCGGCATGTGTTTGTACACAGTGTGAAATCAGGAACTTTCTTTTCTACTTCTTTAAAGCTCTCAGCGTCGTTTTCTTAATGACTTAATTAGCTGGAAATGTTAGAGTGAGGTTAAACACAGCGAGGCACTGGTATATTTATCTATTCATTATGTGTAATTATGTCTCTCTCTTCATTAGGCTTATTTCTATTCATATTGCTGTGTGTTGTTGATATCCTGGATGCACAATTCATTTAAAGCCTGGACGATACATTAGGAGGGAGGGATGGACGCTCTCTTCTCGGAAATTCTGAACATCGAACACTTAATATACTGCACTATGGTGAGTTTTTAGCCACTGATTTGTACACTTTTGGCATCAATTTATAGTGAAAGTATCCTTATCTTCGTAAAGGAAAACTAAATTCAGGGAATAATTCAGATTATAATGCAAAAAAATCATTAGAGCTGACAGGCATTCTGTATTCCTTTCAAATATTTATTCTCCTGTAGATCATCTTCTCACAGTTTATATGTATCCCTGCTGAGTCAACATACATATAGGCGTGATTTACCCTTCTGTCCTCGTTTGTGTCTTTTGTTTAAGGCAGTAACATCTTCTAAATGTGCGTGTGGAATCTTAAATATATATCGTCTGAATTATTCTTTACACCTCTAGACTTTAACAGCTTATGTTCAGAACTTTCTGCATATTCAGAACACATCAGACACATATATGTGTTCGATACGCTGAAGGAAAAAGACATTATTGCTGCTGTGAGTAAATATTACAGGGGTTTTTCAAAATAAAGGTCCTTAGGCTTTCTGTGTCATTTGAAATACTAAAGGTTTTCTTTCCCAGTCGTACAATTTGTGTTTCTATTCTAGTCTAATTTACTTCAGATTTTTTGTTTTCATCTTCTAAATCTTTATTTTAAATAATGACAGAATATAAGGGGGAAAAGTGTGGTGTCTCATTTAGGAAAAGACCTCAAATGACACCAAAGTTATGCCATTAAAGCTTCACTTAAAATCAATGTTGAGATAACACTTTACAGAATAACTCATTGCATTTGTCTGTAATGCAGTAATGAAACACATTAAAGTTACTAATTAGTCACAGTTGACACTTTCACTTTGCGTATAGTAGTACAATATGAATAAGATACTTTAATATGGTAGTATCCTGTACTCAGCTACTCTTGGACGTGAAACTAAGCTTTGTTCTCTGCACAACATTTTTTGTGAAATGTTCTTTGGTCTGGTTTTCACAAACTTTGCTGTTGGTTTGCAGTAATACTTTATAAAAGAGCATTAAACCAAGATCTTGTGTAAATCCTCTTGATGATATGTGAGCATATGGAAGGTTTAACACTATCTTGTTTACTGGCAGTGACATGACAGTGAACCTCAGGCAATCATAACTCAAAGGTAATGTGACAAGTAGATCAATGAATTGTTTTCTCCAGGGAGTCAAAAAGTAAAGTAATGCATCGCTCTTTAATAAAAAACAGACCAGAAATGTGAAATACATTAGTTTATTTGAACAGCCCCGACACTGATTCATCCAGCACAGGCTTTAAAGTTACATCTCTTCGGTGGAACTTGTTCACACCTCACACCAGTGCAAAATGTCCAGTGTGCTGTATACACAAAAACATTTTGATATTGAAACTCTGGGATTAGATCAGTACAACTGCCAGACCACGGGGGAGTAGCCATGACAGTCAGTGATCTGATCTCATCAAAAATACATCAAGGTGGTCCCCCTCCAGACATCTCTATGCAATGAAATATTAACCAAATAGGTGTTGAAGATGCACCCTCATGCGACCATCGGCACCTTTTTCCTTTAATTAAATATGTGGGCCTTTGATTAAAACTGCTGGTATATCAGCCGTGCAAGCTAAAAGCAGCAGCAGCCCAGTGTGCTGTCAGGGGATCGCTATCAATCTCTCTTTGCAACTCTCTCCATCCCTTACTGATTGTTTGGCCTCCAGTGTGTTGACTTGTGGCCTCCTCTGCTGATGCATCCAACAGCCCACATCCCCTAAACACACTTTAAGTTATATAGGTGCTGCACTGATCAATGAATGATTCACACATGATTGTAAAGCAAAAGACAGTTTCAGTCTACTAACAAGGATTTTTCAACTTCACCTCTCAAAGCAGTTATTGAACAAGTGTTCTTGAGTTGTTTTCAAAAGGCTGAATGAGTCCTGCTCTCTGGGACTCCTCAGCTGCTCCCATACATAATTATCACACCTATGAAACTAAAGTGAAACCTGCCAATTTGCAACACCTTTTGGGCTGGTCTGTTTTATGACACTCCTTTTTGCCAGCATCGGTGTGTTTAAAATAACCCGTTTTGACAGAGCATTTCACGAGGCTGTATTTCAAGTCCATGTTTCGCACCAGCACAAACAGGAAAATACATGTTAGCCTCCGTTTAAAGTGATGCTGCTGTCAGGAGGCGAGCTCTTCTTTAAAAGCAGAGCATGTCAGTGCATCTTTAAATGCTTCAAGGCCTGCTCAAGGTCACTCTTATTATTTGAGAGGAAAACATTGTGACAGCTGTAATGACTGAGCTTCCTAGTTTCCTGGCAGTTCTCTTTCTAGTCTTTCACGGCTTGTACACATTTGCAGCCATCCTCAAAACATGAGGATGAATGCTGTCAGGGCTGATTTGGCTTCATATTAGTTACAAATGTCTTTTTTGAATGAATTAAAACAGGCACCCGAAGAGCTTGGAGACATTAAATTTTTCACCAAGTGCTGCCCTCTGGTGGATGTAAATGTAATGTAACTCTAACATAATAAAGCATCTGCTGCATGATATTACAGAAAAGAAATAAGCAAATGATCTAAATTTCACTGGCTTCATCTCCACCTTGCCTAAAAAAACTATACCCAACTCTTATCTCAGTTTCAAGAACGGAGAGTGAGATGATGAGACGTTATTATGTCATTGTCATAAAGTAAAATCCAAATAAATTAATATTTTTAAAACTTATCACCACAGATTTTTGACATATCAATGGTCCGGTGACGTCAACGTACAGCAAGAACAAAACAAACAAACAAAAAAGAACTATTTATCCGTATTCCACCCAACTAAATTTAAAATGGTCTAAGGCCGTTTCTGGAGAGGTTAAATGGTCCTGTCTACAAATGAATAATATAATAATGCATCCTTCATATACTAGTATATTAGGTGTTTCGATGTGTTTCACAGCAAACTTCTTTATAATGTGGCTGCTAGTTCATATGGTTCATTCAGCGTATAAATTAAACAACTAAATGTTGAGAGATGAGACATGAGATATGACGTGATATAAGATGTGATAAGTGAGATAAGATGAGATGAGATAAGATTAGATGAGGGGAAATTCTAACTGACACTGCACTACCAGAAAATGCACTGAAAATGTAATAATACTAATAATAACAGTTGCTTGCATTACATATAGCTTTTCAAGGCACCCAAGGATGCTTTACACATGTGAAGAGTACATATATTAAATAGAAAGAAGGACATTTCCATAAAAGCCTGTAATATTAAAACTGGATAAATGGGAAAAAAATCAAATCAATAAAATAGATCTGCATGTATAAACATGGTATATGGTTGTGAATCTCAGTCAGAAGAGCCTGGAGGTGCTGGATGCTGTGGCGTCATGCGGTTTAATGGCTAATGGCATGAAAGACTCCATCCCTACACCCCGAGCGATTTGCGGCACGTGGATGGATGAATCTGCAACAGTCTGCTAATGACTACTGCTACTATAAAAAGGATTCACCTAGTTTGGAAGTTTTCCCCTTTTACTGCTTTTCAGCATTGAATCTATATAATACGGCTTTTTGGATAAGAATTTACAAAGAAAAAGATACTTTAGAAGTGAAAATTGATTTTTACCAAGTATTTTAAAAACATAAAATGTGAAATGTACATGCTGTACAAGCATTCATCCCCTTTAAAGTTCAGCTAACTGGTGCTAGAAGTCACAAAATGAGTGAAATGGAAATCATCTGAGTGCAGTGAATGTGTTTCAGTGATTGTATTATAAAGACACCTGTATTTGGAAGGTCCAGTGTCTGGTGAATCATTACTTCAACATATACACCAATGCTGTCTTCTGCTTACTCAAGGACTTATGTTCACAAGCCACTCAATTGTAACTGATTTCTCCAATACCCAACTTAGGGTACTTTAACGTCACTTTATAGTACCACCAAGCGCAATGCTGTATACAATGAGAAATATACAGCTGCTAGTGTCTTTAAGTTAATAGATCTTTATTTGATTCCATATCTTATGCATTCTCATTCAAAAGGCATGAAGATAGAAAAGGAGACAGAAAATGAGTCATGGTTATAAATATACAAAGAGAGGCAAAATCTTTACATCCTGTAACATTACATGAAGGCTTAAGCTAACTGTATGGACATGGCGCACAGCACTTTGGATTCATAAAGTAATGTTCACCAAAAGCCACACTGGACACAGGCTACATGGTAGTAAACACCTCATGCAACTGCCCAACATTTAAGCTGTGCCTTACCCTCACCCACAAACATTAAAAAAGTGTGAATCATGTGCATTATCTTCCTTCCCCTCCTTTGGCAACACTAAATATACAAAACTCAGCCCCAGTGTTTCCCTACAACTCGAGCGCATAATTTCTCTCATTGAAAGTGGAAATATGAAAAACCCCAAAATACAGACAGCGCCACCCATGTCTATACAGTCAAGTCTCACTGTTAAATACAAGACGAGTGCCATGCCACAGATCAAAGAACTCTGACTGGTCCATTAAAAAGAGAAGCACAGTAGTACAGTCAAGTACGAGATGACAGAATAGGCCACATTGGTCAGAACTGAAACCAGTCTACATCGGCTACTTCAAGTATCCAATTACATTTCAAACCCCATCGAAAAATCAACAGAATCCACATTCACTGACATGACAAATTATTTAAAATTGGCACAAACTCCGATAAAGTATTTACTTAACGTGCAGATTACTAAGAGCTTTTTTTTTCTCTAAGTACACAGGAGTCAAGATGCTAGTGCAATAGTATCATAATCAATAATAACAATGATTTCAACGTAATAAATAAGAGACAACTCAAGTAAAGAGAAAAAAAGAGGAAACAAGAAGCCAAAGCAAACACAAAGGACGACATCCAACAATCAGCAGAAACAGTGAGCCACAATCTTCAATGGTGAACATTTACAAAGGCACACACGCAAACTCACGCACGCACACACTATGTACCAGCCAATATATGCACATGCTTAGGCACAGACGTTTAATATGGGATCTGGTTTTGGTAATACTGGATCATGTCGTAGGTTCTACTCCTGTGAACACAAACAAAAAAAAGGAAAGAATCACATAAATGCTCTCTGGAAACCAATGTTAAATGAAAAAAATGCAATAAGACTATCAAATCTGCACCAACCTGTTGCTGAGGAAGCAGTTCTGGATGACTTTGATGATGAAGGAAGCTGCATCTTTCTCGCTCAAACCAGGGTTGAATCGCTGCCTAAAGGTGGAGAATGAGACTATGAGCGTCAGACTTCTCTGCTCATTCACATAAGCACAAAAACACACTGACATGCAGGACTCACTTGAGCAGTTTGATGGTCTGTCCTCTGAAGCAAGGAAGACCAGTGTCCAGCATGAGGTTGACTAAGGAGACCACTCCATCCATGTAGGGCCTGATTCACCAGAGGAACTTGTCTTAATATCACTCATCTTCACTGTGCAGTCGACAGTTAGTTTAGCGTTCCTACATACTCACCTGACAGCCAGGTACCCCCTCACACACATCTCCATGAACCACTTGAAGGGCGTCGCCTCCATCTTCCCACCCATGATCATCACCATCTCATCGGTCAGCTTGATATCTGGCTCCCAGCCGAGGTTTCCGCCAGGAGAACTTTCAAACATGAAGCCGAAGTCTGGAAATACATACACAAACACAGAAAGCAGTAGGTTAGGATTCTTTTTGGGTGCTCAAGTATGCTCACATTGCGCTTGAAAATAACATCTGGCAATATGAATACAAATGTAATTATTCAGTAGGGTTGTCAAAATTGCAGACATAATAATGCACAATATAAAAATAGTCGAATGTTTGGATGTACTTTGCAATACCAACAATTTTGCAAAGCATACAAAAAGTAAGCAAGACGATATTTTAGATTTCAAATGCATTTTCCTCTCTGTTCATCTGTTGGTACAAGAATTTGTCAGTATAATCAGTAATAACAAGTTAGCTTGCTGAGACTTTTATGTTTATAAATCAGTGACAGGGCCAACGTGACTGATTTGCAGTTTCAGTTATTCTTTTCAATACATTTGCAATAATGTCTGAGACATGTTTTCACACTGTTGCTATGGATCATTGACGTTAGACTGATGGGAAAACAGATGCTTTTACTAATTTGAATCTACAACACAATGAAGTGTGCAGAAACTGAAGAAGTCTGAATACTTTCTGAATGGATTTTATATATTCACCGAAATAAAAGACCATAGAGGTATACACGATACACACCAATGTGGATGAGGTGGCCCTGGCTGTCCAGCATGATGTTGCCATTGTGTCTGTCTTTTATTTGCAGCAGAAACAACAGCAAGCTGTAGGCTGCCATGCTGCGGATGAAGTTGTACCGTGCCTATAAAGACAAGTGTTGGAAGGAGAATCAGATTAAACCGTCAGTAAGTAGAACACTTGAGCACTGAGAAATGATTTACAGGCTCCAATGACTGGAAAAGCCTGAACAAGGTTGTGAGGTTTGGCATTTACCTTTTGGAACGCTAGTGTGGACTCATCTCCATACTGGTTCCTGAAATAGTCGTACATGCCAAAGTCTGTCTGTCGGCCCAGCTGGTCACGAGATTTGCAGTCTGGGATGCACTCAATCACTCCACACTGTGGTGGAGCAACAGAAGAAGGGAGAATAAGAAGAAGGTTGATTAAAGTTTTCAATAATCAGCAGTTAATGTCAGAAAGTAGTGCAGATGAAGACAGGGAAAGTTTAATATGAACTTACTCCAGGAGCTGTGGCCACCACCCTGTAAGGAAAGACATAGAGATCCAGGCCCACCAGCTGGAAGATGTTCTTAAACAGGCTGATGATCTGAAGTGCCAACATGTCCTGTGAACACAAATGATCAAATGAAGACAGTGAAGCCTAGCTAAAATAACAAAACCAGATAGATATTATGAAATGGATGGGTGTTAATTATCAGACCTGTCTGCAGTCATCTCCAACTTTAAAGATGGCTGCCTGCCAGCAGATTCTCTTTGCCTCCTCTTCATTCTTCGCCTCATCCACAGAATCTGAGCGACACCGCAGACCTGAGGGGAAGATGTTATGACACACTGTCATTGAACAAGTGCTGAAAGTACAAAATGTACCAAAAAAATGTGTTTTTGTCATTATTACATCTGTCGAGCTTCACTGTACAGAATGATTAAGAACATGAGACTTAAACTACAACGTGATTTTGACTTGGAACATAAAGATTTCTATATGTACCTTCAGATCAGAGACCATTACCAAAAAGAGATAAGACCACACCTTCAAGGTGAAATTACTGTTATTACTGAAATTCTGGGGAATGCATACAACAATAAAGGGGAAAAGCTTATATCTAAACTTTATCAGGACCTGGTGTCTAAAAGAAAAAATTCAACGCTGCACATTAGAGACAAATGGGGTAAAGAATTATCTATTGACATCAGTGACGATACACGGTATGAAATTTGTGAAACTCAAAGAACATATAGTTCCAGAAATTAGAAATTATTTAACTGGAAAAATTTGGTAAGATTTTTTTATAACACCAAAGATTTAAAAAGCCTAACTTGCTGTCCATCAGCCATGTTGAAGGTTGTGTGGAAAACAAGATGTGGGGCATGCACATATTTTTGGCAGTGCACAAAAGTAACCCAGTATTGGAATGACATCTGGGAAGAATCTGGGAAAATACTTGGCTACAAATTGCCAATGACAAATACTTTTAGGGCACCTCACAGAAAGAGAAATACCAAGTAAAGACAAAGATTTGATTAAAATATTCCTGGCAGCATCCAAAAAAGCCATCACACCGAAATGGTACAAAGAAGACCCCCCCCACTTTGAATAATTGGAGAGACATTGTGAAAGAAATTCGAAACAGGGAGAGACTCATACGATTGCAAAAGAGCGATGGGAAAAACAGACAACATACAAAATGTCAACTGACACCACGTTGTAACTGTAACTGTTTTTGTAAAATGTTAAAAATGAATAATAAAATTTGAGTTTAAAAAAAGAACATGAGACTTTTCAAATTCACCTACAGAAGTAAAAAGTTTCTCTGAGCTCACGTAAAAGTTTAAATGAATGGTTTGTACCTGTGAGATGCTTTGCAATATCTCAACTGATTTGAAAGTGAATCCTAATTCTGGAAAATTAAAGCCTGCCTTGAGCGACTACTAAGACTGGATTTTGAGTGGTGTAGGGAACTGCTTGTGCCAAGCAATTCAACTTTTGAAATTAAAATGTTTGCATATTTATAGACTCTTTAGATTTTTAAATGAAGAAGGTGGCATAGATGTCTATTTAATAACTTCTAACCAGGTAATTAAACTTTTATTAAAGTAAAGAAATGTACTGACACTAAGTACTATACACAGCAGGTTATTTTTTATCTGTTTGAACATATTCGAAGGAGACATTGAACATTAACAGTACCTTCTTTTTCCAGCTCACTGACTCCACACCTCCTAACTTTGAACTTGGCCAGGTAAGGAGCTTTGGCGGCACTAAATGGAAGCAAAACGGGGAGAAAAGCGCTTTTGAAACTGTTCAGTGAGGGCTTCACATTGTGAGGGAAGTTGGTTTTGAGGCCCACCTCTGCATGGGGGTCCCAGACTTGTAGTCAATATCCAAAACTATGGCCTCAGGGTTACTGGGGAGATAACAGCCAGGTTGGACTTTGATCTGTGACATGGCATCCAGGCAGGCCCTCTTCCTCTCCTCCCCTTTGGGAAAAGGTCTGACAGAGACAAACAAAAACAACTTGAGCACACAGATATTCCACAGTTCCATGTCTCCACCTCTGGTACTGAAAACAGCATGCATGGGTATCTCACTGAATGATTTCAGACCGCAAGTGACAGCCAGGTTGTGCTGTTAGTCGCAGAGGGGAGTCTTTGGGGTAGACAGTAATAGACAGTGGAAGCCAGGGAACACAAGTTTCTCCCTTAGCTTGTTGCAATTAGTGTTGTAATGAGGGCAGAAGGGAATTGATCACCCACTAGTGCGCTAAGAAAAACACTTTGTGTATGAAAGCTGTCAGAAAACAGCTCATCAGATGCAGAGTAGTCAGGGGCAGAGGCAGCACAGCTTAGAGCGTTTTCCAGACTGGTGCATAATCAAAGTGACAGAAGAGCAACAAATAGCCCAATAAATGAACAACAAAGGGATTTAGAGAGCTGAACACTCGTGGCAGAGAAAGGAACAAAACATCTTGGCTCGTGGGAGAACTTGTTATTACTTCAAAAACACCTTGAAGATACCCGGAGGGTTAAGTTTAACGGAAAAGTTCAACTGTAGTAAATACTTGGAAGACTTTGGAAGAGATCGTCACCATAGCTTCAGAGTGTTTTCACCCGTGTTTCAATGTCCCTGTCAAGTTATGAGTATAGTTTATGGTTTCACTTCATTAGCTAGGATAGCATTAAATTATAAAAGACAGTAAAGGAAGCCAAATAAATGGATACAAAATTAGAGTTGAGATCTTGACAACAGTGACAAAAGAAATCAAGTTCTCACTTGTGGTAAAATGACTGCCGGGCTATGCAGGCCTTGTTGCATGTTTGAGCCTATTAACTAAAAGTCGCATTTACTTTACGAGCAGAAGATAGCCCTCAAATGTGGAAATGTTTTGAAGCATTCCCAGTCCCTCCTCTTACCTGCACTACAAAAACCAAAAAAATACATTTGAGTAAATATTCACTGTGATAAAACCTCTCAAAAACTGAACTGAAACCAATGGATGTCACTGGAAAATCAGTCTAAAAAGTGGCTATAACTTCAGGAAAAGTGCAAAAGTGACATAAAGAATATGCTATTGTAAGTAAAGTGAGTCTAATAAGAAATAGCAAAGTGAGTTCATACTTGATAATGGCTGACACATTGGTAATCTTGTTAAAGAAGTCAAACTCTCTCTGGTAAAAGTCTTTGGCCGGGCCAGACAGAGATCCGGTAATCTCCTCCACCATCTGCTCCAGCAGCTCGCCGATGTCCGCTGCAGGGAGAATGGAAATCACAGTCTGCGGTGAACATGTGGCAAATGTGGTGACTCAGAAAGAGACGAGGTGAGGGTGAATGTCTCACGGTCTTTCTGGTTTCCTTCCTCGTCCAGGTAGATGTTGGTCTTCATGTTCCAGATGAACTGGTGAGCCAGCAGCTGAGACTTCTGAGCGGCCCACAGGATGTACTCTCGCACATAGCCCATCTACACAAACAAGAGGAGAAAAAAGAAAGCTGTGATCATTTAGCCATTTGGAGGAGGCTTTAAATAAATGTAATGTTTCATAAAATCTTGTATTTACTTTGTCGTAACGAAGCGCTTGGACGATTTGAGGGATGTAGAATAAAATGGCATCCTAGACACAGTGGGGAAAAAAATATTTTAGGAGCAAAAATAAAAGGAAATGCTTTTGGTCAAAACCACACGGTTTATTAGAGTAATCCACAGGCCCCTGAATTCAGCATACAGCTCAATGTCAAGTATCAAACCATTATTAAGTATGAACTCACTTTACTCTTTTTTATTAGACTTTTAACACAGGTTTCATATAGGTTTTAATTAGTTTTTATATAGTCCTTATTTTCCTCAGGTCAATAGGCTACTAATTATCTTACTATTTATTTGACTATTGTTGTTGTTTTTACTAGGGCCAACACCTGAGTACTGAATTTGTTCCTCATGTTTTGTTCCTTGTGTCTTTACATAGTACTTCTCACCTTATTCTAGACTTTATATTTATTACCTACTAACTCTGCTGCTATCTTGTTGTCTAACTTTTCGTGAGTACTGTAAGTTTCAGTTACCAAGATAAATTCCCTGTGTGTGCGAGTTCACTTGGCAATAATGCTTTTTCTGATTTCTGATGTTCCATGCTGTGAATGACAATAAAGTATTGTATTGTGTTCAACACCATATGCCACAGTAGGAAATACTGATAATTTTATTGCACAAGGAAGAAAAACAAAAGCCAGAGAAATGGCAATAACTGATTTTGTAGGTGTACGATGTATGTGTGCTTACAGGAGGAAAGGAACGCAGCACTTTGACCCCATACTGGGCCGTGAGGGGGTGAGGAGGGTACATGGACGAGAAGTAGGACAGTCCGGTTGGAGGATCTGCCGGAGCCCAGCACAGAATATGACTCAGCTCTGGAGAGTCAGCATCGATAGTGTGCCACGTCACCAAGAACTGAGGAAAAAATGTCAGAAAATGGTTCAATTAAACCGACGTTTACATTTACATTACGACAGGTTCTACTCAGCAAGTATCACAGGATCAGCCCTGATGGCGTTCGTCTCCAGAGGAAGCTGTGTCTATTAGTTACTAAAGTGACTGGAATAAACAAGTACAAGATGTCAAAGAGGATCGTCAGGTAAATTGTGCTGGTCTTTGGGGAAGGCCGTGCACGGCCTCCCCTGTCTCCTTTTTACATGGGCTCATTAGGAGTTCAACCAGGCAGAGCTAAATAGAAAGGACTGGAGGAAGCTGGAGGGAGATGGTTTACTTCAACAACACAGTCATTTCTCATGTGACAATACAGCCGACTCAAATCAAAACACCAGGTAACAAAAACGTTTTCCTTCTGTTCAAGTTTTGCTGCAACTTTACAGGAATGTGGGAATTTCAAAATCGAAAATGTTTTAGCACTCAGTGAAGAAACACTATCTATGAAGGGCCGCGTGATTCCTACCCATTAAGATTAAGATGTATGACTCTATTTCAGTGGCTGTAAATAATAATAAAGACTCAACATACCGTATATTTGAAAGCTTGTAAATGAGGTAGAAATAGTTTTAGCCATAACAGATGTTTAGATTACATAAAAAATGTGAAAAAGCAGGAAAATGGGGAAAAATACGAAGGTACAGCGAGAGGACATATTACTAATTGGTCATGGTATGTAGGCACCAATCAGACCTCACAATGTCTATACAACTTACATGCTGTAGGCCAGGAACTGAAGAAAAAATGTCAGAAAATGATTCAACCTAACCGACGTTTACATTCATGTTACTTACTTTACTTGGATGTTGCATAAACGGAGAATTAGAAAAATATGTGGTTTTTATTGTGCCAGTTTCTGAATATCGTGTTTAGCAGAATTTTTTGTCCAGCTGCTTAAACCTGCACTCAAAACCCACTGAGAGTTACAGTGCTTAAACTCACTTAGTTTGTCCTTGTCTTTGTGATTTAATCATTATCTCCTCCAAACACTTTAGAACAAAAGCATTATAAAAGTAACCCAAAGGATGGCAGCCGCAGCTGTAGTTCTGCTCTCACCTTGACTGCTTCAGGAACATCACACACAGCAGCCGGATCCATTCGCACTAGACGAGTCACCTCGGAAACAATAGCCTCCGTGTTTTTAAATCTGAAAAGCAAATAAAAAACTGAATAGGTGTGTGCCCTATAAATACATCTCTTCAGGTAAATACCACATGCCACTTATTCAACAGCAACAAGGTCAATTACATCACTGTCAATCTGCCATTTGTTGGTGAAAAAGATGCGTACATGAAATGAAAAGGTTAAATAATGCACTGAGCTGGTACTATAGGGTATTTCCATTCAGATAGAAATCATGCAGGAGTCTTTCACACAAAATAAAAGGTATGAGATGATGTAACACATCTTTATTGTGCTGTAGCTCAAGCAACATTCAATATAGTTAATGATTTTAGCATTTGAAAACCTTGTTTACTGGCTTGGTTTGGGCACAATTCTTGCAGTTTGTCTAATTTGTTGGCCATAATGTACTATTTTTATGATTTAACAACTACAAAAGCTGGGGTTTGATGGATTTATTGTGTCTGTGTACCTGGCAGGCAGTTGCAGGGCAAGGTAAGGTGCTATGCTCCAGGCCAGGTTAACGTTGTCCTTCCACTGTTTTTCTGTCAGGCTGATGTATTTGGACCTCCAGTTTGCAATGCTGGTCTCCACTGACTGCTCTGTAGCGATCGCGAGCTCCTGAGTGGATAACGGGTTGTACCATGTTGTTAGCCGCTCAATCTCACTGGCCTGGAGAGAAACATACAGGTTTAAGTCAGAAGAACTTCAATTTCTGTGTGCAGTCATTACCACATATGCTTGTGAATGGAAATGTTTGTTGAAACGGTAAATACCAGTAAAGCCAGTAGTAGTGTTCTGCGTTTCATATAATATTTGTGCAGCTGTGAGCCTCTGTTGCTCTTCTTAGACAGTCCTGAAACAGCACAGCAGCAATATGTGAGTAATACATAACAACCTAATTCATCTATGAACAGGAGGCAAATGGAGGTTCAGTTTCAGTGTGACAATTTTTACAGCAAATGGTCAATCACAGCACATTTTTTACCTGATTTCTTGGACATGGTGGACATCCCCGAGGACAGAGGATAGGTGTTGATCCATCCCTGAGCCACCTGCTGCCTCTGGCCAACCGCTGCATCAAGACTGCTCCGACTGTCTGCCACTGCCACCACAGATAGACTGTTCACTGACATGTCCTGGGGATCTACACAAAGAAAATATATCATCAATCTATCGTAAAATTCAATTATCCAAAGGCCCAGATATTAACTTCATCAGTTCTAGTGGAAAATCTGATTCTCTACTTGAAAAAGAGGCCTGCTGGAAGCTTTCTGGATTGCATCTATAAATTCTGACACACTAAAAAAAGAAGACATAATATTTTGTTCCCCTCAGTAATCGATAACCTTGGCCTTCCATGCAAGCAAAGGAGTTCAGGTGGCAGAACCGTTGTGTGTTGTAAAAGGTAAAAATAATTAAACTGATTTGTTAGAAATCCGCTCTTAGAAATTATAAATTTGGAGCTCCTCTGAGTGCATCTGTATAACAACACAGAAACAAAAAAGAAAATCTAATCTACGTATAAAGTGTGAGATCTCGGGCCATGTGAAGTCTTAAATTAATTTACTATTACTGACAGATTAGGCCATAGTTTCCTCAATGCTGTACCTGGGGGAACCAGTTGGTTGGCAGCTAGATACTTCTTGTCTGACTGCAGGCTGGCATAGAACTTGATCATTATGCTGATGTCTTCTCTCAGCCTCTTATCTGTCTGAGTGGGAAATTTAGGCATGACACTACACAGAAACAGAGATGGCAAATAAGTTAGTGGATAAAGAGACAGCTTTTAATCCATCTAAATCAGACTCCTTTCTGCCAGCAAAACATACTTCGATTTCTTTGTACCTGAAATAGTCGAAAGCAGTGGAATAAATCTTCTCTCGAAGCACATTTCTGATGGTGGCGTTGGTCACAACATCAGCATGCAGGAGAGTCAGACCAAGAGTCAGCAGTCTGGAATAAAGCACAGAAATTTATTCAGTTCATAGTTTAAGATTAAACCACTTTGCTGTTGAAGTAATGAGACACACTACCTGAATCTTGGTCCGATGGCTGCAACATGTCGGTTGAGGCTGCTTTTGGCTCCTCCAACACTCAAAGACAGAGATCTCTGCAAAATGGCTGTGAAAATCTCCACCTGGTCAGCACTGCTGTACTTGGCTATCTCAAACCTCTGCACCAGAAACTGTGGGAAAAACAGAACAAAACGGAAAACCAAACAGAGATGAGAGCTTTAGACGCTTGTCATTTTTAAAATACTAGCTAAACTCCATTTTGTGAAAAACATTAAAATTATGGAACTTGTCAACAGTATTCCAGACAATCTAAGACACACTGACACTGGTGGTGTAGGGGGTGAACTTTTGGTGTGTTTGTTTGTGCTTTTATTTATTTTAGTATTATTATTTTTATATTATTTAATTTACTTAATTATTTTCTTTCTATTTTATTTTCTTTCTGATACCTGCTGTATGTTCATATGTGTTCAGTTGTTAAAAAAATGTGGGAAATAAGGTTCTACTTTGTATTGCTTTGGTCCTGCACAGGAATAAGAACCTCAATAAAGAGAATTGAAAAAAAAAATGGAACTTTAGGAAGTAAAAATAAGATTTAAAATCAGCGTAATAGGTGTAGCTCTTCAAGCTAAATCATGTGAAAAAATGTACAAAAAACAAATTGTTATTGGCCTATATCAGACACAGTGGGTAACAATTAAAAAGCAACAAACAAAAACTGAGTACAAACATCCAGTTAGTTTAGTTCAAAGACAGCACACCTGCAGCATTAAATCCCAATAGACGATGTATGTAGTTTATTAGCATAAGTCATTTGTTTCCAGAATACTGATGTTTAAAACAACTTTAACATCATATAATGGCAAAAGTGGGAAAAGAAAATCAAAAATGGAGCAGCATGTTTATCTCAGTGTGTAACTGACCTCTATCCAGAGGAAGTGAGGGATGACATCAGGAGCACAGGGAGCAGGTTGACTCTCCTCTGAGACGGCCAGTGGTCCGGCCTCAACCTTAGCCTCTGAAAACAAACCCATCTTGAGCTCTACTGTCATCTGCCAAGCTCCTGCCATTTCACGCATGAACTATAAAGATGGAAAAAAGAAGATGAAAACCAATCTATTCCATTCCTTTACCAAATTATTTATATGATTTCATGAAGAGTGCTAAATACACATACTGGCACTTCCACCCCATTGTGTGCGGCCAGGAGCCATTCCCAGCAGGCAATAGCAGTTTCCATGCCATGTTCTGTAAACATTTTCAGAGGAGACCAGCACAGATGGTGCAGGAGCAGTGGATCGCAGTCTGAAAAACCAAATACAGAAAACGATCCATTAAAAATGAGCTGAATTACAACAAAAAACAAAAGGCACATAGCTGAAAGACATTAAAGCCCTTTTTCAGACATGGGATATGAGAAATTGCTGCTTTATTAGTCTGTTAAAGTAAACATTTTGTCACTTTTACATTATTATTCCTCATATTTTATTCAGACATACCCTTTACAATGACAGAGAGAGCCAGAGTATTATGCGTGATATTCACAATATATGCAAGACTGAGTAGTATTTCAATTGAATTCTAAAGCTTAACAGTAAACAAAAGACAAAATATAAACTAATAACAAACTACAGGAATGTTGCAAGGTCCAGCCTGGTAAAAATGCTGTCATCAGTTTTATAGAAAGGTTACCAGGGTGCGACGTAATTAGTAAGTGCATGGCTGAAAAGGGGTTAAATATAAAATTAAAGAAGGTCGAGCTGCTCACTTTTTGTAGTTATAAGCAGGGCGGCCATCTTGAACATGGCCTGAGTGAAGGCCTCTGGGTCTTTTCTGTCCAGAGCACTGGTCATCTGATGGATCATCAGCTTGTTGAGGTCTGACTGGCTGTGAGTCGCCTCTGAGAACTGGATCATACCGGCCACCTACACAGCACATAAACGAACTTGAAAATCATACAGAAAGGGTGCAGAAAGTCTCTGAGAGCTTAAGAATACCCGAACACAGAATTTACCTCTCCTGTGTACCGGTTTCTCAGGTTCAGTGATGCCATGAAGTTGGAGTAGTCCTTCTTCACACATGCTGGTCTCTCTGTCAGCTGGGTGGTCTAATGGGAAAACACACTTTAAATAAGACTTCAAACCAAACAGCTACAAATTAGGCAAGCACCATACATAGCTGTACTGTAACACCTCTGGATAAACTAAAGGTATCATGCCTGAGCCCTGTCTCTCTGTATTTAGTGTGCAGACCAACCTGGGGAAAAGCAGCCTACGGTTGGCCACATGGGGGGAGGACAGTACCAGCATAACCAGTTAGCCAAATGGGCAACCAGCCAACCAACCCACCCGTCCATTGCAGGTAAGTAACCAGGTAACCAGCAAATCCGTAAACCAGCCAAGCAACCAGGTAGGTAGTTCGGTGCAGTTTAATAAAGACAAAATACAACAAATGAAGCAAATGAAAAGACAGATATAGCAGAATGCGAGCCCAAGAACACATAAGAAATGCATAGCAAGCAAAAAAATGTCACACAGACTAGTAAGCATGCACACATGGACATACAGTACTGTAAGCAAGTAGACAATTAGACTCCAATTGTTTACAGAGATATACACTGCAATTAAACGCACAATAAGTCACATAAATGCGCACAAAGGATACAAGACACTTCTGTTTAGTACTAACAAAACTGCCAAGACTTTGACAAAGCAGCTAAATGGCACATTTGTTATATTAAGAAGCAATTAATATGGGATAAATGTTAGTAAGCATCAAATCAACAAGCCTGTGAGGCCCTTGGGAGATTAAAACAGTTTAGTTTTAAAGTTTACAGTATGTTTCCAGATGCTCCTGCTTTTTAAGAAGTGAGGTATGTTCAATGCTATAAAAGACCATAACTGCACTTACAACTAAAATCAAACATATCTTTGGTTGGACTCTTTGTGTCTTTTTGACGATTATGCATCTAAAAAAATAGTACAGTATTGCTGAAATGACTGATTGACATTTGTTCTCCTGTTTTATAATATGCTAAATTGCGACTTTTAGGTAGAATGAAAGGCGCTCTATCCTTGCCATTAAATTAGCACATAATTGTAAATTCAGAATGTCCTCAATCAGGAGGAAATGTAATATTTACAAAACAAGAACTGTGGTGATCGGAACCGGATTGTGCATGGATGTGTTTCTGTGACTCACGCCGAGTGTGGTACTCTGTCTGTTGTAGCCGGCAAAGTGCAGGATGCTCTCTGTGGCCATGGCGAGCCCAGTGTGTTGGGACAGTCCTGACACCCAGTTCTGGTGCTTGTTCAGGTACTCCTTCATTCATGTAAGAACGCCCAGAAAGAGAAAAAGGAGGAGAAGGGAAAAAAGTTTAAAGCCAATGATGACTTTTCTGCTATCAGTAAAGCCTCCTTTTGTTAAGTTTTTGAAATCAAGAGGTAAAAATGGAAACAACTGAATTTACTACTGTAATTAAATCTGTGCTGGTCGTCTCTTAAACATAAAGGTACGGAACCTGACCTGTAGGTGAGACTTTGTGACTGAAGGAGCCCATTTCATTGCCTCTTTCAGGATCTCACCACAACGAGCAGCAAAGTCCTTTACTATGCTCTGAGAGGACATAAGGGAAAAAAGGATGTAACACTACTTTATGAAGAACAGGATGGTTAGACATTCAGCTTTAGTGAAATATAAATGGTAAAATGAAGCCTTTTTACACAATTTCATGTAGCTGGTAAATGGATTCTGCTATCCACAAAGACTCAGACTAAACAAGACAAAGACCACAGTCTCTACTGTTTAAAACCAATACTGTGCTGCCCTCTAGTGGTCATAAGTATAACTCCAGACTCACCTCTCGGGCTTCGTACGTGTCAGGAACAGTGATCCTGTACGGGGTGTCGGGAATGTCATAGTAAGGCTGATCCTTGTGAATATCCTAAATAAACAGAACAAATTTCTGGCAATTGAAGTTCCATCACCAAACACTTGTTGATATTATTCTGCTCATTATAGATACTCAAATCTGACATTGCCATTCACACCAGGCCTCTTCTGAAACTTACAGCACTTAGTGACAGAGACAATGTCTGCAAAATATCCAACATGGTCTTCAGCACACGACCACTCCAGAGCAGATGGGGGAATCTGTTTAAGGGAGAGAAACATAAAAAATACATGTAAAAAGTGATTAAAAGATGAAAGCAGACAGAAGATTTGATTGATTACCACTCACGTCTCTGCCAAACCAGAGAGGTATTTGTCTGCCACTCTGCGGATCCTCTTGTGGGTGTGATTAAAGTTGATCAACAAGAATTGGGCATGCCGCTCTAATTCCTCTTCATGCTCTTTGGTCTTTGGCTAAAAAACATGGGAAATACATAGATTGCTATCCAGTGGTAATAAGGAATGCAATCTGTGATGACATAAAATATTTAAAAAATCAGGATTCTTACCTTCTCAGCCATCATCTGGAGGAAGACATCAAACACTTTGTCGCCAACACAAATAATGCACTGCATCATGCCTGCAAGGATAAAAGGGAATTTGAGAAAATGAATGACATGCACTGACGAATGGGATAGCCAAAGGGGTAAAGGCAAAAAGCCCTCACCAGATTTGTCTTTCTGGATGGCTTTGTCTTCAAAGTATCGAAACATGACCTGGAACCTGTCGGGATCATTGGAACGCAGCATCCTGAGAGGGGACAAGAAAAGGAGTGATATTACAAAGTTGCACACTCTGGCCTCACTATATTAATGAATCCGTGGAGACAAAAGATGAGAAATTTAAGCTGCTTTGTGACGGCAATAGAGCTGACCTCATGTATTCTAATCGGTAGACTGAGAGCAGGTAGGTGGACATGGCAAAGTCAAGCTTGTTAATGAGGGCAGATCCTTCAGGAGGTGGGTCGAGGAGATTGCTGATGGTTGCTCGTAGTTCACTCAACTCAGCCTGGAGAAGATTAACAATTAGACCTCATGTTGCTATTTTAACATGCCTTTTAACTACCTTAATGCAAAAAACAAAAAAAACAGCTAGATTTTGAATGCTCTACCGGCGTCACTGTGTCATTTTTCAGAGCAGAGTTATACTGTAGTTCAGAGCGAAGAGGTTCTCCGCTGGGGAACGTCAGAAGAGGAGACTTGGTCGCAATCTCACAAACACCTTCATACCACTCCTCTGGCCAAAGACCTGAAAGAACAAAAGATAAATCCAGAAAGTCAGGGATTTGTTGGCATATTAATAGTCTCTGTTTTGAACGGTGTATGAACACACACTCCTAAGTATGTTATTGGTTACATTTGGGTATATAATAATGACCGTCACAGCTCAAAATCTGTCTTCATCTTAGTTAAAGATGCAGCAGTTCAATTTCCCATCTTAGTGTGACACTTACATAATAACTTGAAGGTATATCCACTGCATTATTACCAGTAACTCTTCTTGGGATAGCCTGAGCCAAAAAATTTAAGAAAATAAAGTCTATAATTGACAAATGAAGACAGGGGACAACTTGATATTTTGAAACTCCTCATGGATCACAGTTTAGTTTCGAAACATTCATACTGAAATGGTAAGAGGTCTTGCGGTTTGAGGATGCTACTGGCCACTATATCAAACTTAGGGTATTAACCTTTAAATATTAGCCCCCATTCATCTTATATGATAGTGCATAAGTGCAAAATGTTCCACTAAACATGAAGCATACTGAAATTATTTAATACTTGCTCACCAGATCCCTCAACAGCAAAACCCATGACCACCGAGTACAACCAGAAGTCCCTGAACAGCTTCTGGAGGCGGGGCTTGGCCTCTTTGATTGGCGGAAGCCTTCTGGTCAACTGTAAGTTTGAAAAATGAGAAGAGAGAAAAATGTTGAGCTATAAATGCTATATGACATGGATTATTACACTCTGGTAAAACAAAATATAAAGTGAAAAAGTGAATTGCTTGGAATATAAATAGTTGCATTCTTTCTGGACACTTTGCACACCAACAATGATAAATTCAAATAAACAGAAATTAAACAAGCAGCTAAAAAACATCTGTTACCAAACTAAGAACCCTTTAATTGATAATTAACACACATTTTCTTCATGGTTGAGCTGAATTGTGAAGAGTTAAGGATTTTAGTCAGTCACAGGACTTTCTGGTCTGTTTGATCTGGTCTATTTGTTCAGGAGAAGCCCACATCAAAGTTCAGTTTTGTATTCAATGCTTTGCTCTTAGTCCTACAAACAGACGCAACACAGCACTTCCCACTAGCACACAGCAAAGGTAAGACATTTTACAGAGTGAGACTGCTATAAAACCAACTTCACATAAAGCCTTTTGAATTTTTTAACAGTAAATACGCGATTTTATTACTACAGATCTATCAAAATGTAATTCAACCAAATCTACTAAACACTGATGATTAACTAAATCGTACTAAATGTCGGTTCCTTCTGCCTCAGCTCTCAGGATGTGGGTCATCACTGTCATCTCTGTGGCCTGTCTGCTGGTCAGTCCATCTCTGGCTGGGATCAAAGACCTCGACTCTCACTTCACTGACCCTCAAACGGACCCCCGAGGCTTCAAATCGGGCAGTGCGGTGGATATAGAGGCCATTCCCTTGGAGTTCCATAAGGAAAACACTGTCACTAATGACCTAGTTTTTGATGGCTTTGAGGATGAAGACTATATTGATTTTGATAAGATCCTGGCTGCAGGCAGTGATGACTACATGTAAGTTACAGTGATTTTTACTGCCCATCGATTATATAAAACTTAATGACAAGAACGGGAATCGGAAGCGAAAACTAATAAAGTAAGAAATACTTGTATCTGTGAAGTGAAGTGAAGGAAGACTGTTTTTAAGATAAGCATGCATTTGCCATGTGTTTCTTCTACTCTTGGGGATCTACATATATTAATCTACATATATCTGTAATATATAGGACACATAAACACCTCAATAAATAGTTGATTATGATGCAGCCATTTAGAAATGTGTGTAATAAACTGTTTAAAAATTCAATGTGAAAGCAAACTCAGATTGTTTCTACTTTTGAAGGACTAGATAATGAATTTGTAAATGTTTTCCAGTGAAGGCGATGAGATCGATGACATTGCCACACCAGCCCCAGACATTGACATCTTTGCAGAACCCTCAGACCCAAAGATTCGCCGTGCCCGACTCCTACGCCTCTTTCACGGCCGGTCTCGCCTCCAACGCCTCAACGTTGTGAATTCCCATTTCGGTTTTAACCTCTACAGAAGTCTTCGGAATGATGTCAACCAGACGGACAACATCCTGCTGGCACCTGCTGGGATCTCCATCGCGATGGGGATGATGTCTTTAGGGGCAGGACCTGGAACTCACGACCAGATCTACAAAGCCCTGGGATTCGCTGAGTTTGTCAATGCTAGCCATCACTATGACAACACAACAGTGCATAAGCTTTTCAGAAAGCTGACCCACAGGCTCTTCAGGAGGAACTTTGGTTACACGCTGCGTTCTGTCAATGACGTCTATGTAAAGAAAGACATCTCGGTGAAAGATACCTTCCGTGCAGAGACAAAGACTTATTATTTCGCAGAGCCGCAGTCGGTGGATTTCAAAGATCCTGCTTTTCTGGACAAGGCCAACCGTCGCATCCAAAAGCTGACCAAAGGGCTGATCAAGGAACCACTCAAGAGTGTGGATCCAAATATGGTGCTGATGCTGCTCAACTATCTCTACTTCAAAGGTGAGTGAAAAATGGACACAGTGTTCTCCACCTACTTTCAAAAGGTACCTGTAACATCAATGCAACTCTATTTGTTTGTATAAAAAGGTACATGGGAACAGAAATTCCCCAAAGAAATGACTCACTATCGCAACTTCCGAGTTAATGAAAAGACAAATGTACGTGTGCCAATGATGAGCAACAAGGGGAACTACCTGGCTGCTGCCGACCACGAACTGGACTGCGACATCCTGCAGGTAGGTGGGCTAACGCTGTTTTGAAAATTGACAAGTGGCAAGCTTTTCCAACAAGATTTTTCTAGTAAACATGCATATTTGATACATCAATAAGTCAACTGAGCTGCATAAACATGACGTAAACTGTTTTTTTTAGCTACCATACACTGGAAACATCAGCATGCTCATTGCCCTGCCAAGGAAGATCACTGGCATGAGGACTTTGGAGCAGGATATCTCACCCACCGTTGTCAACAAGTGGCTCAAAAACATGACAAACAGGTCAGATGTAGTTGCTCCTACAAACCAATGACCAGCTGAGAAAGCACACTGTAGCTCCTTTATACTAAATTGTTCGGTGTAGAGATGATGATTTAATGGTGATTTAGAAATTATACCATCAGGAAACTATTCTGTTCCCACCTCTAGGACTCGTGAGATCGTGCTACCTCGGTTTAAACTGGAACAAAACTACGACTTGATTGAAAATTTGAAGGAGATGGGGCTCACTGACATATTCAAGGATACGGGAGATTTCACTGGAATGACTTCGGAGAAGGTTTCCATGAACTGGGTGAGCAAGACTATGTTTTTATTTGATTTTACCAAGAAATAACCAGACTGATGGCTAACAACAATACAAAATAAAAGTGGGTAAGTAGTAATCACCCAGACTCCTTATCAACAGCACTCAATAAGCCCTACTATTTCAAAATGATGGACACATTGTGATTTCCCTCTGCAGCTGAAGCACCAGGGAACCATCACTGTGAATGAGGAGGGGACAGAAGCTGCTGCTCTGACCCAGGTGGGCTTTATGCCACTCTCCTCTCAGATTCGCTTCACTGTGGATCATCCTTTCCTCTTCCTGATCTACGAGCACCGCACAGACTGCCTCGTGTTCATGGGCCGGGTGGTCAATCCCTCACAGAGCTAAAAAAAAAAGAAGCTAAAAGGCTAAACTGTTCATGACAATCTCAAGCTAGAATGTTGCTGATTTTACCAGCTGAGGTGTTTACAGTAATGAGTCTTTATGTGTATGTAGTCTCTTACTGAACATTTAAACTTTTCCTTCGTATTGCTCAAAGTGCTAAGTCTGTCTGATCGACTCATTGAATGCCTGCTATCTGCCTGTTAATGTTTCAACTTTTGCAATGAAGCTAGTAAAGAAAAAAAACTGACATTACATAATTTACTGCTGTTACTCTAATGTCGCACTGAAATACTTTCACAAAGGAAATGGGTGAGCAACATAACAAATTAGATTAAAAAAAACATAAAAAATAAAAATAAAACTGGCAAGAATTTCTGTGAATAAAGCCTTAACCTGTTACATTACTTTATTATTTTTAAAAAGGAGCATTTAAACGGAGAACATGTTACCTTATTACTTACTATACCAGTACAATAAACAAATACTAATTGGTACACACTTGTTGTGGGTCTGTTTATGCTACAACATATATACTGAAAATACTGTCTTATATTATTACTGTTGGTTCAAAGTGCATTTAAAAATTGCATGAAAACCCAAAAAGCACTCCGCATTCAACTGGTAACACAAATGTCTGTGCTGCAGCTCGCTGGGTAAATATTTGTCCATAGAGTTAAAACCTAACTAACACGTTGGATTCATCTGTAAACACTAAATATTCATGCAGATTGTGCAGCTGTGCTCTGTGGGGGTGTTTTAACATCAATACTTGCTGCAAATGAATTTAAACTGTCTCTTAAGTACTCACCACAGCAATCACTGGAATAAGGACTCCCAGATTTCCTGCACTACTTGATGCCTGGGGAGATATGGAGCCATTAGCAATTTACCAGCGTGACTGTTATCAGTTTCCTGCTGTGTTTAGATGTTTATGAGTGGAAGCACGTACCTTCAATGCTGGTCCCTTGTCTGAGGCCCTCTCGCTGGCTCGTTTTCCTTCCAGGCCCAGTTGGACAAACAGTTCCAAAAGGTTCACCATCAGTTCATCCACCAGCTGCTCCCCCTGCAGGTTGGCGGCAATGTTGGCCAGAGCATTTATCACCGCCAGAGAGCAATGCCTTGAGGGGAGAAAGAGAACAAAGATGGAGGGAAATTTATACAGCACAGACAAGCCAGTAAATACTAATCAAATATAACTGAATTCACATGGAATCTACATTACTGTCAAGGCCTACTGCTCACAATTTAGTTCAATTAAAAACTCTCTGGCAAATACACTGTCTCCCCTTCAGCCAAAGCATCCCCTTATGGAACTGGGAATACTATTAAAAGTATAGGAGCAGATGTTGACCACGGGGCGACATCTGGGGCTTAAAAATGAACCCAAAGGTGAGTCAATTCCCTTTGACCTTCATGTTAAAATGCCCAGTTCTACAGCAGAGATAAACATGTTTACAGCCTGGTACTAAAACAGTTTTGGTCTCTATAGCTAATTTCCCTTCTCATGACAAACTGTGTGGGGGGTAAAATTTATAAAACTCATGGTATGAAGGCTTAAAATGATTAATAATAAGCATTTGGCTGCTTATAGTGGCAGGTAAGAAGGGCCACTTGGCCGACGTTTGCTCAGCTTCAACTCTTTGCTAAAATCTGGATTTGTCAGGAGTTAGGACGAATCAGGCACGCATTTATGGCGACGGCTCTACATAGTGCTTTGAAACCGTTCTATATACAGTCTATGATGCAGACCTGTAACCATGATCCCTGTAGTCTTTGGTGGCTGAATAGACCACTGAACTGGCTTTCACACTGATCTGCTGGAACAGATTCCACACCTCCTGATAGATGTATTGCTACAAGACAGAAAAGGACAGGACACAAACATAAACTTTAAACATAGAGTCAGAGTAAGACTGCAGGCACCTATAGGAATAAAACTAAAGATAAAATTATACTACTTTATTGATTTACAATTATTTAAAACAAAAAACATTTTTATGGACAACATCAGAAAATGTGCAAGATCTGCGTGAGGAGTGAGTAAGGCTTTGTGAACATATGGTCACATCTATTTCCAGTCCTTTGTTAACTGTAGCCTTTCACACTGTGGGTTGACTAGCTGTCAAAAAACACCCAATTACACTCCAGTGGTGAGTCACCTAGAATGCTGAAATCTATTCTTACTGCACAGTGTACTGAGCCAATAAACACCAGTCAGCACGTTTACAGTAATTACAGAGTGTCAACCCCTCTGGCATAAGGAAAAAGGCTGCTTAATCAAGAAACAGTAACAACTTTGTCTAACATCATCATAGATGTTTTGAACAAAGAAATCTGCATATATTCTCCATCTACATCAATAGTTTACTCTTCTGAATGATCTAGTGGTAGTTTGGTACTTCGTTTTAATCCCCTTTCAACCATAAATACTTAAAATAATGGAGCTGCTTTTGACTTTGCACTTACATTTCCTGTAATGACCATACAGCCAAGCTGGTCTATGATGAGAACATCCAGCTGTGATGGAGGCTGACAGAACTTTTGTTGAAGGATTTGTAAGATGTGCTCCATGACTTTAGGAGTGTCTCTCAGAGCGACTGCGATGTGGCCCAGTGCTCGAATGGTGTGATCTGGAATTAGATGGGCATCCCTGGCGGAAAGACAAGTTATATTTTTATCAGTGTCAAGGACTTGAAAGCAATCTGGGTGCCTAAAAGTCCCAATGTATTTTTGTTCCAAATGGAAATGTAGCTCACTTGTCGTTCTCCTGTGAAATGTACAGACGGTTGGAAAGACTGGCCAGAAAGGCTTCGACTATCACATGGTCCATCGTCAAACCAGCTTTCAGGCATCTGAGAAAAAAGGAGCACGAAAAGATGAAAACTGAATATTTAAGTAAAAATACTCATAAAACTCACAGCTGTGCCGGGTGTGTTTGCATCTGACCTGCATATGTTGTCGATGGAAATGTCTCTGAGCTGCTCGTACATGGAGGGCTGGTCTTTCCTGTTTGACAGTAGGTTAAAGGTGGACTGAGAATGCTCATTAGTCACGTTTATCCTAATTTCTCCAGTGCCTTAAAAAAAGAGTGACAACAGCACAAAGATGGAAGCATGAGTACAAACATTTTACAATTTAGAACGCTGTATGAAATAAGATCCTGCACAGAATAAAAGGCCTGAGTTCAGCACCAAATCTAAAGAGCATGTTTTAACAACTGATCTATGAATAGGAAGTTCTCCCTGGAGGACGGCACAGAAAAATCGGTAACATGAATTGCATTTCCAATTGTGCGTGTCGGCAGCTGCTCGTAAAAGAACAATGTTCAGATCAATGATGGATGAGAGTTGGATGTGACAATGACACTTTTATTGATGTGTCTTTGTTATTGTATCATCAGCTGCAGCAGCACTCGTGTCCCATTTACTTTTGGCTCTGATCATGTGTGCTGTACTTTGGACAATGCGGACGTGCTGTAAATACTGTTCAGTTTTGGGGACTGTTTAAGATGTGAAATATCAAGTGAAATATGTATTTTGATTGATTAATTGTCAAATTTTAAAATTCCAATCATCTATAGCTAGCTGTAGATTAATTCCTGTGAGTGTCACTCTAGTTTCAAGCAGTAGTGGCAGGTTTATGTCAGCTGAGTTAGAGGTGGTGCTGCTATCAATCAGAAACAAACATTGTGAACACTCTTTCTGTGGGGACTAACAGTAAATTTAACTCTTCAAATTAGGCTAGAAAAAAACACTAAAAAGATCTATTTTATGAGCCATGGCATATTTTAGACTAAAATCCTACGTTTCACTAAATATTGGTGTATAGAGTCTTAGTTCAGTGGTGGACTTGAAGTATTTGAAGTATAAATGTACCTGTGCTGTACTGGTTGTGATACTTGTATAGTTTTACAAGAACAGGGGAAGGAACCACCAGGAAATCCCTGAGAGAGGTTGTGGCAGAGTGAGCAACTACTGGAAACCTCTCACACAGACGGCCCAAGCCCTGAGATGGAAAAGAAGAAGATTAAAAAATGTTTAAATTAATTTCAAATAAGAAAAAAACAGCCTGGGTCACCTTGTGTAACATTTCACTTGTATTCTAGTATTTGAGTGCTATCGTGCTGTATTTTACCTGTAGGCAACAGATGAGCAGGGGCATATGAGCAATGATGACTTTACTCGAGGTTTTCGACTGCAGCTTCTCTGAGAGTTTGGTGCACAAATTCTCAGCTCCTAAATAAAGACATCAGAGAGGAAAAGTGACACAACCAGTACAATAAAACACATCCACCAACATCCCCCTGATTATGTCGTCACACTGCACCGCTCACTCTCCGCTGCAATCGATTACCTTGCTCGTCTTTGACGGCCCACACCATGAGGTCCACGCAGGCAGCGTTGGCTTGGCAACGAAGCTTGAGGGGGCTTTGTTCCCCCGGCAACCCCCCTGTGTCATGAAGTACCCGCTGCAGCTCCGACTGACTGCTGCTAAACTGCTCCAGTACAAAGTCATGCACTTCTCGTACAAATGCCGGCTGCAAGGCTGAGAAATATTAACAGAGTATGAAAAGCTGGCAAAGTAGTGCATGCAACATTCTGCTAAATACAACAATCGCAGGGCTGTTTGGGTTTAAATGCACAATAAATAACCCACATGTTATGCTTTACCTTTCATGTAGTAGAGTGTGTCCCGCAGCATTTTGAACACACACACATAGAGAGGGTCACTGAAGGTTTTGTAATAGAGGTTGATTCCAGGATTAGACTTAACAACAGACAGAAAAGACAATGACAGACAAGATTATTTTAATGAGAATAGTTTATGTTTAACTTTACTTTAACCATTTGTAATGTTTTGCACAGAACAGTTATACAGTTACCTCTGTGACTTCTGTCATAGTGGCATCCAGAGTTTTCAGAAAAGCTTCGGAAACAAACTTCTTAACCTGTAAATCAACAACATGCACAACCAATTATAAAGATTCAAGATATATACATACACAGGATGGGAAGTAAGAGCAGCAGTATTCTGATAAATGCTTAATAGGCTACTGCACCATGCTAAGGAGCTGTCGAAGCAGTTCAATAGGCACCTCCACCTCATTTTCTCCTGCTACCATGAAGAGAGGAGACATTGAGAAACTGGAGCTGACTGTGGAGAAATAGTAGTCGGGGTCTACCGCGCTGCTGTCTGGAAGATAGGCTCCTGTAATCAAAGGGACCAGAGGTTATAAAAAACATTCATTCAGCTTAGGCAGCATTTCAGTGACATTAAATCAGGATAATGGCTAATCACTGCCCTGTACTCTAATCCACTGAGATTACTGTGACTGGTGAAATTAATCTGTCTCTCCAATGGATTTCTTCCTGTACAAGTGCAGATTATCAGGATAGAATAATGTCTCACAGAGAGTCATTTTTTTGACACAAAAAACTGGCAGTTTTTTTGCTATCAAAGTCAACTGGAAATATTTCAAAAATTGGCAAAAAAAAAGTTTGGCCACTAACAACAGTCCTATTAGACTACTAACATGTTTAACACAACAACTCAATAGAGTTTTTGTGTGAAGTCACATGAACTAGCTGCTACTTTGAATATTAAAAACTGTGCCAGTTTCTGAGCACATGTATTCAAGATTCAAGATTCAAGAGGTTTATTGTTATGTGCACAGAAACTAGGCAGTTACACTGTACAACGAAATTCTCATTTTGCTGATCCTCTCAAAACAAATACACAATGTATAAAAGAGAAAAGAGTATAAAAAACACAAAAGCAATTTCTAAATAAATAAGCAGACTTAAAGTGACAGCAGCAGCGGTCTTAAAATGCACTGTGTGTTATGTATATGTATAGATACAGACAGGTGGCCATTAAATCTGTATTACCAAGCAACTAAGGTTTACCCCGATTAGAAAAGTTTTACTGTACATATTACTGCAGCATGTATATGTGAGATATATCTATAGTTTACCACAACAAACATACAAATAAACAAGTATGTGGTTCTACATAATGCTGATGGATGACAATGATAAGCCCAGCTAAGCAGGCAGAATGCAGGTTTAAATTGCATTAAAAGCATTTAGTCACTGCAGTTTGTGTTTCTTGGCATTTACCTTCAAAATAATGTGGGCCGGGAGCTGTAGGAGAGCAGGGAGAGTGGCCTCCTGGATCCATACAGATCTATGAGATAAGCACAACACAGAACATTTATTTAATCGCTAACACGGTCCCTCTGATTTCTCAGTAGGATAAAAATCACAAAACATTTAAGAAGATCGTAGCTCTGTAGCTCTCTTGACTCCAACCAGCTCCATCACAACAGACTCTGACCTGTGCAGAGGAATCCAGGTTGGTCCCGGTGCGTCTGCGCAGAGTGTCACTTTGGCACACAGTGAGCAGTGAGGATGGCATAATAGAACGAAAGTCGTTGAAGGATCTGCGCCGGATGCCCTCTGTTTCCTCTGTGACGCAGCGGGTCTGGGGCGAATCTTTAGGGAACAACTTGGACAACAGAGCTTCATCCGTGATGCTGTAGCGGCCAAATGCTCTGGTTATGCCAAGAAGGCTGGGGATGATGTACCTGCACAGGAAGACTGCAGACAAGAGAGCGGCTATGAAGCTTTGTCATTATGAGGGCTGATGTTGTACACTTTGACACTGCATCTGCGGGTGTACCTTTGTCGTGATTATCAGGTGTTTGGCACATGTCCTGAAAAGCCTGCATGACCTCCATTATAGTGTTTAAGATCTATTGGGGAAACAGTAAAGCAATAACTTAGCCCTTAACTGCAACACACTGTAACATACGAATGACATTTTATCACAACATTTTCGGCTGACCTCTTCTCGGGAGTCTGGGTCCCTCTGAGCCACATCTGACAGAAGCGTCACCAGACAGAAGCTGAAGTTTTCTGCAACTGGAAGAAATTCTGAAGAGCAGAAAATGACACAGATACATTTAGTTAAATCTCATGATAAAAATTAAGAGGCAATAAACCAGCAAATACTGAATAACAATGTATAAATTAGTTAACTGGACACACTGCAGTTCACTGAATGTTATTGTAGTATCATATCTGGACAATGTAATTTTTACTCTTAACAAGTGGAAACTACTGTCTCATTCAATTTTATGGATGAATGTCAGTACAATCCTCATATGTCTTAAGGCAGCACTTAAAACAGATAACAATAACAAAAAATAGCTCTTGAATGGAAGCAATTGTATGACAAAAATCCCCACTATAAGAGGATTGTTCTTACCCTTTCCTTTCTTTCCTGAGCTTTCTTCGATCCATTGGACCCGTGGCAGCCCTCTCAATAGGCTCAGCAAGTAGGAAACAAGTATGTCTTTGTGCTGCCGGAGTAAAGCAAATCATTACACGGCTCAAACAAAAGCGCTTGGCAGCATTTTTTTGTTTGCCTAACAAGCACTGACAAACCAAGATTGTGAGGTATTGTTAATTCTGACACTGTCCAATCTAGGCGAAAGAAAATATATCATTACTTTAAACACTGGAAAGTGATGCCGTCGTCTCTTCACAGCCAAATTGGCAGCAGAGCTTTCCACGCTGTGTCTCAGTGTGATGAGGTTAGAGGCTTACGTGGCCAATTGCATGTCTAATCGCCAGCTTAATCAGATTATGGGAATAAGCTTATCGTGGTGATACATGTGCAGAGGCTGGTAGCGAAAGCGGACTATTAGCACTATTATAATAATAACATTAATGTATAAATATATTATATTGCTACATCACTATATAACTAATTAATCTGTGCCATATTTTGATCATAAATCCACCATATTATCCATTAACAGCCAGGGCAGCCGGACATTAAACCAAACTGCAGTGATAAAAAGGCTTATATTTTTACAAACTGCCACCCACCTGTAAACCAGACTCCACCAGAAACACAGCCAGAGCAATGACAGCATCTCTGCGGCGCACATCCAAAGTGAACACACCGCGGATTTCCACGGGGCACATGCATTGTAGCTTCTGGACCTAAAACAGAACAAATGGAATAATATGATTAAAAAACATAATAAAAAGAAATGAGAAATCTGACGCTGATGATATGCACACAGTCATCAGGTCATTCAGGGGGTTTTTGTTTGTCACACAGTACGGGCAGTGAAATGCACATAATAAAAAACATTCCTTAAAAATAGAAAAAGTCATAAATAATAAGGAGTAATGAGACTGTGAGGTTACAGCATTAGTGTACAAACTGTTATTTTTAGAGTTGCAGTGTTGTATTAGTACATCTGTTCACACAACTAATATGAGAAAACTGCACAATTTTGCACACATTTAAGCACACTTAATGATTTTTATGCATACACATTTCCTACTCCTCTGTATTCCGTTGCTATCTTATCTGTCTCTTTCAGTCATTGAGATCAATAAAGTTTACTGTAAGTTGCTATCAAGGTGGGAATCCAGCTGTGGTGTTATTGCCCGTGTTATACACCGATCAGCCACAGCATTATGACCACTGACAGGTGAAGTGAATAACATTGATCATATTGCTACTATGTGCTGTTCTGATGGAAAAATTTGGATTTTAACATCCATGTTGATGAGACTTAGACACCCAAATAAACATTATCCCACAACAAGCACACTCCCTCATCAAATGGAAATCCCAAATGTCACTGGACTACCCTACAGGAAAATGCACCCCACCACATGAAAACAACATCAAACAATCAGGAACGTGTTGAGGAACATGACAATGGCCCAAGATGTTGATTTGACCTCCAAACTTCCTACACCCCATTGTGATCAAGCATCAACAGGATGCAGTGGAACAAGTTTGATTGACAGAGGCTCCACTGCACAAGCCACAGTACCCAAAGGATCCACTGTCAGCATCCTGGTTCCAGACCCCATAGGACACCCTGAGAGGTCCTCTTGTCCATGTCCAATGGTTCAGAGCATTTTTTTTACCACATAAGGGGGACCAACAAAGTATTAGGCATGTGGTCATGTTATGCCTGATCCGTGTATGATATAGTGCCAGATTGTAGTGAACATAAAACCCATGTGTGTCATGAAATAATGAATCTTAGTGACAGTGCATTGATCGTTGCCTCGATATGCTCTTGTATTGTATTTTTCATCTCACTAAATTTGAATACTACTTTTCTAAACTCCAAAAGAAAGACACATCATCCATCCTCCAGCTGCAACAGGTTAGTGAGAGTCTGTGAAGCCAAACAGAGCACACAGCGAACTCCTCTCAGTCATCTCACTGTAAACCTGTTTGACAGCAGTGCTGATCAAGCCGGACTACTCTGCCTGCCTGATGCGGTATCAGGCACCTCGGAAGCAGCGACGCCACTTTCTCTCGCATCGCTCCTCTTGTGCCACAGAGAAAACACCGCTGTGAAGACTCCGCTTTAGTGATTCCCAACTACTGGCGCACACACAACAGTCAAATATTAGCTTGGCTGTCACGTCCGAGATCAAAATAAGCCGCCGAATGTGCGGAAGCGGAGCTACACCCTGAACAACACCGCTGCTTAACAACATTAGCTAATTAATACACGTTTCGTCTTTTCGGAGCTCACTCGGTTTTTGTTTTTTCTCACCTTTTCGACCGGTGCGGGGCGGTGGGCAGCTAAAGAGCGGGCCAGCGACAGGACTGTGTTGAAATAAAACCCTCTCGTACCACCTCCCATTACAGACATGTTTACCCCCTACATCAAACCAGCGCAATTCAGCGAGCGAAGAAAACAGTCGAGCAGCGGCGGACAGCGCTGGGAAAGCCGCAGTACGGCAACACAAAGGGGACAATCCTCATCAGGACTCGTAGTCACGTCAAAACAAACATAAACAAGTTTGCTTGGTGTAATTATTTAACTGCCACAGTTACTAAAGTGACTGATAAACAAGAAGTTATGTCGTGGGGTGTCATATTTAAGTGACTGACATTAATAAGACACTTCACTATGCGTTTTTGTTGCGCAGGATTAGCCGCCCGGACAGTGTACGGTAGCGTCACCAGATGTGACAGGAAGTGTTGAGTTGCTAACAGTCAGCTGATAAAGCAACAACAACGTCCACAGCAGCGACGGTCAAAGGTTTGTCTGTTCAGTTGATCGTTTCCTTGTTGTTTATAGTCTCATTTTAGACTTCCCTTATTCTACGAGAAGAAATATCCACGTTGGTACTGAGCTGCTTTGACTTAACTTCTGGGTGTGGTAATTATGTTAGCTGACAGCTTGTGTGGATAAGCTAGCGGTTGGCTAGCTAGCCAACACCCCTTAGTTACACGAAACATAGATAAGAAAAACATTAATTATTGTCAGTGTCTATATTATGGCAGCTATTTTGGCAGATGATTGATCTGAAAGATTTTTAATGACTTGTTCCAGTACTTCTAACTCGTTTAATTGAGTGGAAACTGTAGCTAGCTGAAGCTAACATTGAGGAGCTAACATTACTTGACTTTTCTTGTGGAATACTCGTCATATCATTTGTCAAGTCAGCTTGTCAAAGGGCCATTCATATCCTTTATAAATTGTTTATTATGAGTTTCCAACTAAGCAATATCTTTATAATTTATATATTATGTAGCATGTATTATTTATCGATTTATACATGTTGTGCCTTATTGATGTATGTATGTTTTGTCCTACAGTAGTTGTTGTCTTGTATTAGTCTAAATAGGAATACAGTTTAATTCCACTTTATACCTTGTGTGATGTCAGTGGGATGACAATAAACTTGACTTGAATTGATTAATTGATTAAAACGTCGTTCAGTGTTTCCCAAAGCCCAAGAAGAGGTCTTGTATTGTCCATACTCAAATATATTCAGTTTACTGTCATAAAGCTGTAAAGAAAGCAGAAAATATTCGAATTTGAGAAGTTGGAATCAGGGAATTTGTCTTTTTTCCCTTTAAAAATTAATCAAACCAATTAATTAGGATATCAGAATAGTTGCTGATTACTTTTAAAAAAGTTGGCTACAAGTTGATTAATTGTTATAGCTCTAATGTCAGTAATATTTAATAAAATTTTTTGTTTGTTTTATTTTCAACCAATTTCAGAACCCCCCATTTGTGGCTATTTACAGAAACAGAACTTGTTGTTTCGTGTGAAAGCTCATTCTTGACCTCAGACAATCATGAGACACTGTTAGAATCTCTGAAAAATGCTGGTAGATAAGAATATTTTTTTCACAACACTGTGTATTTGCTTCACAGATGGCCTACCCAAAGTCCCACAACCCATTTGCGGATGATGACGATGAGGAAGACTTTAAGCCTAAAAGTAGGGGGTTCGATGAGGACGATGGGTTGACTGATGCAGAGAGGAGGCAGAGGTACCTGCAGCAGGAAGTGATGCGCACAGCTCAGTCTGCTGTGGATAGCAGTTACCGTTCTCTTAGTCTCATCTATGACTCGGAGAAGATGGGTGTGGAAACTGCAGAGGTATGTTAAACTAATTGGGTTTACTGTGGCACACAGAAAAACAACATTTTCTTCAAGGTCCCTCTTACATCTATCAATCTGCTTCTGTTGGTGTGTGTAGGAGCTGCAGCGACAGGGTGAAGTTTTGAGGAGGACAGACAAAATGCTGGACAACATGGATCAGGACCTGAAGACCAGCCAGCAGCACATTACCAGTATCAAGAGTGTGTGGGGTGGCATTGTCAATTACTTCAAAGGAAAGCCGGAGACAAAGCCACCGCCTGAGCAGCCAAAGCCCTACCAGTCCAATGACAGGTAAATTTCAGTTCTTTATTCTCTGCGTTTGTGGGGCGTGGCAGCTATCATCCATTAAAAAGAAAAAATCTAATGTTGTTGCACTTTTCTTATTTGATATGCATCAAATCTCTGTATACATATCAGTTATTTTTGGTTATATTATGAACTCCTTACAACTAATTAAGAATAAGTTGGAAACAAAGCATGTTACTGAAGAAATAAAATCATTTTGGTTGGTCTTTAGATTATTTAAAATGTATTTTGCATCTTTTTAATGTTACGGAATATGTAATAAGCTTGTGAGGATTTTAAGCCACAATATGATAGGAGTTTGGAGATTTGTAGATATACCTATGGACAGAATGAAAATGACAGGATAAAGACAAATAAGTTCTTATTGAGATTGAAGAGTCTGAACTTACACGACCTCCTTGAACTAAATGAAACCCTCCTTCACCTGTCTGACCATCATAGCTACAAATAATTTATAGAGTTTTTGGACAAGATACCCTTCATGCTTCTCTACTTTAGAATAACTATGTATGAATGAACCAACTGTCATTCTGTCACTGCACTAAATCAAAATTCTAAGTTTCTCAGTTTAAAATTAAAAAATGTTGAAGGCATGTGGTATAACTATTTTGTTTATTGATTTAAATATCACAACAAAAATACATCAAACAGCTTCATAATGTCCCATACACAATACAACCCAACTTGGTCATCTTGTAACATTTTCAGACAAATATGTATCATGACTAAGACTTTCTTATGTGTGTCTCTAAACACTGAGTGAGAATCATTTGAGATAAGTTCAACTATTTCTTAGATCTTACGAGTCCAAGTATATAATGGTACATAATTCTCTTTCTGTATGCCAGTGCCATGTCTGAACAGGCTTTGTTCAAGCAGTGTGCAATCTGTCCTAATTCAGTGAGCAACCTTTGTGATGGCAGGTGAAACTTTATCTCAGTGTGATCTGATATAATCTTTAATTTTCGTCACTTGTACACATAATATCACAATACAAATATATAAAATAATGCTATCATATTTGGTACATTTTGGCCTACCAGACTTGCAACAGTATCTTCCACACCAAACCTTTTGTGAACTATCAGTAATGCAGCAGGGTTAGTGAACTATGCAAGATGTAACTCCTATTTGGTAGTGTCATTCCTACAGTATGCTGTTTCCTTGTGTTCTAACATCACCTTTCACTACGAGGGTGACACGAAGTCTTATGAATTGCAAACAGACTAACACTGTAAGATATGTATAATATGAACTTTTAGTCTATTATCCACTACTTCAACATATACAGTATATGTAAAAGTACAACCTTCACATCACATACATGTAGCCTCTATGTATGTATTAAAGTAACAAATTAGTGCTTCTCCTAGAGCCCTTAATCCAAATTTGTTTGATGAAACAGCTTTTGGTAAAAGTGTGTATTTTATTTTTTATTATTTTTTTGTCATTGACTCTCCTTCACTAATGACTGAAGAATGTTTATCTGACTTCCTCAGATTACAGAGTGCCATGTCCAGCAGCAGAGAACATGAAGATAAGTATCAAGCCAGCCACCCAAACCTAAGACGGTTGGATACAGGAGGTAAGGGTTTGCATGAAAACCTCAGCTTAACCTGACCACAACACAAACTGGCTGGCAACATTTCTGATTTCACTGTTCCAGGATTTGGAGCTGCTGCGTCAATAGACAATGGCTCATCGAGACAGAATGGATACCCTCAGAACAGACACCTCAGGGAGGCCCACCATGTCCTTGACAAAAATTTGGGTAAAAAAATCCTTCTGTTTTAATTATCTCTATTATCTTGTTCCTACTTGATTGTACTACAGTTTTATATAATGCAGTGACAAGAAAGACTCAAGGAGGTTAACACTTAAGTATTGGGTATATGGCTAATTTATTGATCCTAAAATGTATTGTAATTAATGTCATTTACGACAATTTTCAAATGTGTAACCATAAAATGTAAATGATAAGTATAAAAAACAGATTTGTCTGTCATTTGTCAATTTAACTAAAGTCAGATGTCCTTTGTGAATGACCTAGATGAGATGTCGGACGGCTTGAGCAGACTAAAGAGCCTTGGAATTGGTCTCCAGGCCGAGATTGACGACCAGGATGACTCCATCGATTCTCTGCTCAACAAAGTGGACAAGATGGATCTCAAAATTCACAACACAAACAAGCAGATTAAAAACCTCAAATAACTCTAACAATTGGACTCGCCTTATGTAGACAAAACAACAGGTCACCCTCTCACTTGATCCTCCATTTTTTGCCTCTGTTGAATAAACTGTGCTTTTATTTAGTTTTTAATGGGTTCTTCCACCTCAAAACTGATTTTTTTTTTTTTTATGTGTGTGTTTTGAAGGGAAGAATCTGTTCCATGTTTGAATTATTTCAGTGTAATGCGTTGTCTCTGTCCATGTACGATCTATTTGCTTTCTGCATCAAGCTCCACTGCATTTCTGTCTGAATGTAGTCATCTGAATTTGCATCAGTTTTCCTCAATAGCCAAAGATGTATAATTGGCTACTTAGTTGTTCACCTTTGAAGCGAAACATTTGAATTATGTGGAAAAAAAAAATTGATAAATGATTCACTAAATGGACAAAAACTGGATTTTTTCATGTGTATAATTCATTTGTCAGTGCTGTGATTCCTGGACCTGCCATGACATATGTATTAAATCACAAGCAAGCAGCAAGCCTAGCTAAAGTCACTTTTGCCTTACATGTGTTATGTATGAATACAGAAGACTAGCTTTTGGATCTGTGCCACGACTCTGTCTTCACTGGCACGTCTCACCATGAGATGCTTCTCTTTATTTGATTGTCTGAAATTTTTGTTTGAACTATGTCCATGTTCTTCAGTGCTTTCTCTAGCTTTTGTTTATATTGAAAAGTATTCAATGCTGCACAGTGGGACTGGGTGAATTATTGTACACCATGAATAATGTGAACAAGCTATAAAAATGAAGAGCTGAATGAATATCCCTGTTATAATCAGTATGTCTGTTATGTCTTCCCTGGGTTACCTCTATGAGTCAAACAATAGCTTTTGAATTTTTAGATGAATTAAAAGAATATGTTTTTCCACTAAGTTGATCAAAAATAAGAAAAATAAATGAGCAGTCATGGTTACAATGTTTAGTTTTTGCCATGTAGATCACGTGTTGTAATCGAACCAACAATAAAAAGATTTGTAAGGGGACTCCAGGGTATACTGGGAACTGTTTCTGTTAAAAGAGCAGGCAGGATGCCAAAAGCACCACAAGGTGACGCCATAATCCAGGGTGGAATTTAGCCTTAGTTTCTGCTGAAAAATACCACTGTTAAACATTCAGTACTGCCTGCGTTAACACAGCATGTGCCTTCATCTTTTACGCATATTGATAAAGCAGGAGGGTGATATTTGGAAACAGAGTAGATGCATTTTTTTGGTTGCAGATAATCTCAAAACTACTCTTTCCTCAAAGTTAACTTAGGATCAAAACTCTATGGAGTAAATATAGTTTGCAGTTACCCTAGAGGTCTTAAAATATTCAGTATTTTTTCAATGTGTGTGTTTACTATAGGGGCTGTGTTGCGTAAAAATCTGTCTTGCTGTGTGTGGCTCGGGTCCTCGTGTTGAGGTGTCCATTCATTATCATTCCTCTGTGTTGGACCAGCTGCTCCTGCAGAGGCAACAAGCATTCATTAGGATGACTTGCTAATTACAGTTCGCGCTTCCCAAAACACATATCACCTATTGGGGCGACACAGAGGGGGAAAATGGGGGTACCAGCTACTCAAACTGAGGGAGGCCCCTGCATTTTTGTGATGCCTCAGGTATGACTCTTCCTGTTGCACATGTGGTGTACACAGACAAACAAGTAAACAAGGTGGATGGGAGCACAGAGTATCAGGTAATCAGAATTTACATTGTAAGAACAAGGGGAAGAGGTTCAGGAGACAAAGCATAGGAATTATTTTCAACTTTCTTGACTTGTTCCTACCTTTGGGGCTAAAAAGTTTTAGGTGACATCACGTTTTCTCTTAATGGGACTCATTACAATGCTGTTTTTATGGCAATATCAAGCGTGAGACAGTCAGACTGTGGCTACAGATAAATATGCTGAAGAAGGGAGCTCAGGTCGAGGTGGCACCGCACATCCACCGACGCCATGAATAAACGGAAGTCACCTCTGGGTTCTTTCCCTTCACGCCATACACGGGGGCCGGGAGGGCTTTGAACAGCTGTCTTGTCAAAAGCAAACAGTGGCCATGCTGTGACAAAAGCCGCCAGTGCTGGAATGCCCCCCTTTTCAGCGGCCGTAATCCCAGAACACACTGCTGTCGGAGCCCATCAGGCACTGGGCCAGAGACGGGCCTTCCTGCCCTTTGGAAAGCGGGTTAGCAGCAGAGGCAGAGCAGTGCAGGGGATGGACTGTCAGGCTGACAACACTCTATTGCCACTGTTGTAGTAAGAGAAAATAAAGAGTTGTGCTGACGATGGGGAGTTTGGTCGAGAGCTGGGGAGAGGAAGGAGGGAGGAGAGCAGAGAAAAGGGAGGAGGGTGGCTGGAGAGATTAATGGAGGAGGCGAAGTTCAAGTGCCTCTGAGATGAAACGCATAAAACTAGCTATGTATGAATCTCTCCCAAGGGAATAATTTTCAGGTGTTGACTTGCAGGGTGTCACTTTTTACAGAGCCCTGTAAGATGTGCTTGTTATGACTATTGATCATAGTAGTGTGAAAAATATAGACTTTGACATTGTTATATTTTCATTTTCATCTTAATTGCACTTTATTTAATTTGTGTACAACCTAAGGCATAAAATGTTGCATATGTAAAGTCTGCAACCTCAAATACCTCTTTAACCTCACCCTTCCTCTAAAACTCTCACAGAAAAAATGAAAACGGATGCATCAAAAGAAGGTGGACAAAAGGGGATTTTACAGACATGTTCAAATCAACGGGCTGTTTTAACCTTTTTTCGGGTTTTATTTGCTCCTATCACAATTTTCCTCACTGTGGACTCATTTTTCACTGCAGTATGGAAACAAAAAAGTTCAGAATGACACAGTAATAATGCTATATATCATTTTAAAGAAAGAAAAATGAAAGAAACAAAAGTTACATTTCTTTCTTCCAGTGGTTTTGCAAACAAAGCGAGATATATGGAGAACCAAGAAGCATCTGGCCGTGGGGTTCAGTTGGTATAATTTGTGTGACATGTGGTTGGTAAATGTGTAGAAAACTGTCAGCGATGATAAGGAGCATTACCTTTACAAACATAAAGAATTATAACCTTTCAGGTCCGAGGTTAAGGTTCAGACGTCCCCTGCTTAAATGTTCAGTTAACCCGTCCATATATCACACCAAGGAGGAGGCAAACAGGCTTTACAGTTTGGCGAAAACCAGACCGAACACCGGTGGAAGATGTACTTACACGTGATGTAAGCTCTGCATTTGTCTCAAGGCCTTGTGTTAAGTCCATCCATACATCTTCTTCTCTGGCAGTTACATCACACAAAAACAAACCCCAAATTGCAGGAGAATATAGCTGAAAAACATGATTATACACATTAGTTGTCATTTTGCTTGTCGTCATCCCATTTACGCCCCCTGGAGCCAAAAACAAAAATGTCAAGAATGCAACACAAATATGTTAATGGCCATGTGTTTGCATTATGCTACATAGGGTGCTTCACTTTTAACTATGAAAAGCTGCGTGTAAATACTGGTCAAAATGAGGGACGTATTTAAGTGTACTGAAGTTAGAAATGTCCCCTCTGAATACAATGATGGAATAGAAACATATGACAAGAGCTGGAAAAATGACAGTATAGCTGTTTATTTTCACTAATGGACAGTGTACAGAGTATGCCGTGCTGCACTAATAAAATCATCACTTGTTTTATAATAAATAAACACACAAACACAGACATGGGAGAGAAAGTAACAGCTTTCCAGAAAGAAAAAAGCCCTTTTTACTGGGACTTCACCTGTCCTCTTCTTAAACCAGCAGTAAAAAGAGAAATGGGAAGGCATAGCTGAGCCAGTTCGCTGGCCTGTGTTTTAAGAAGGCAACGCTGCGATTAATCTGTGATTTCTTAGAGTCAGTAAGAGACAACAAGAACAGAGACGAAGAAGGAGTACGAGCCAAGGAGCCGTGGGGAGCGCTGGGAGGAGATTCTGTTAATTAATAATATAGGAGGAACTTGGCTGCGTGTGGTGTTTATATTGGATGATACTCCGCTGATAAAAACTCCTTTGTGAGCGGGATAGGCAGTGAGAGAAAACAGTCATTAAGCTTTTTTTCAGTCTTGGACACAGAGGACAGAGAGAACCACAGTGAAATTCTCTTGTATGGCTCCTTTTTCCTCTCCAACAATATTAGGTTTAAACAGATGGGACTGAGTTCAGCTGTGAGTCACTTCAAAACATCAGTGACTGACCATCAGAAGACACGAAAGAGGAAGTTTGAGAGACAAAGACGCAAATCTAAGCACCTGAGAATCAACACCTGATAGTCAACTTCATTTGCTGGTATAAATCTTTTTGTTGAAATGAAATATCAATTGGGACAAAGCTGCAGGACATAGATATATTGGCTCAAGGTTTTTCTGGCAATGGATGAACCAGTTTTTCGCATCTCCAACCTGCTGATCATGTTGGACTTTTTGGATTGGGGCTTAAACTGGGTGCTGCATGTTGTTTAAACTGTTGGATACAAATAAGTGTAGCTATATAGACACATATACATTACACATAAACAATCATAAGTAGAAAATGTATAAAGCAAAATAATATATTTATATATTTATACATTATGCATTAGCAAATGCACTTGCATTGATGGAGGTAGATAGCAAAGATTCAGAGGTAAAAAGGCATATAGATGTCGCTGTGCTTTGGAGGAGGAAAGTACATAACGTGGCTGCAAAATCTGAAGTTAAATGCAAGAATTTCTGTGTGCTTAGTAATAGTGTGTACAGTACAGAGTATGAGGTGAAAGGGAAAAAGTGGCAGGATGCTGCTGATCTCCTTGAGTTACCCATCCAGTAGTCTGGATCGGAGGGTCTGGCTTGGCTGGCAGGGCTCTCCGCGGTGAGCAGGAGGCTCTGAGGGAAATCGTGTCCCTGCAAACAGACGTCTGAGGGCTGCATGTGGGCTCAGACGAAGAGCACAGAGTAGGGAGGGCACCGACAGCGCTCAGAGGACGACTCTCGTACCCAAGACCCGTGACAGCCTGGGACCGAGGCTGCTGCCCAGAACGTTCTGGAGGATAAAGCATCGGGCACAAAACAGTTAAAAAATGGGAAAAGTGAGAAAGATATTAATCACAGCATGTTTCTAAATATTTTGATGGCATAAATTTTTTATCTTTCTATGTGGCAATTCATGCAGAAGCATTCTTTTGCTGCTGTCAGCCCACATGACTCTTACACCATGACTGGGAGGTTCAGATGTTTAATCACTCATTCAACATACACTACCTTTACACTGCATGCAGACACATAAAAAAATATATTCACTGGTTGCTTTAAGTGGACTGCTTTTCACAAAGTAGTAGTTGTTGATTCTCTGTCCCTTTATGTAGTTTTCCTGCAACTCAGCTGTAGCTACATTAAAACCAAAACACTACACTAAAATTAAAACTGCCAGGAATGTAATGGATAAAAATATCTTTAGTTATATTTCAATTGTTTACCTGGTGCTCTCTAGACCGTCGCCTCCACAGCGATTTGACTTTGACATGGCATCGCTCTGACACTCTGCACAGACCAGCCTCTCTCTCACCAGCTGAGCACTCCACAGTTTGAGTTTACACGCTGCACTGGCCTGTTTCACCCGCAGGTACACACAGTAACTGCAGGCACAGAGGAAAGAGAAGGAAAAGTGTCTGAAATAACTGGAACATTTGATAAATTCTGGGAAAAACATGGGTCAAAAAGTCAAATTACACATCTTTGGTCTCAGAAACTTAAAGTTGTAATCAGGCAGAGTGCTGCTCTGCAGCCAAGAGCTCAACATCTACTATGCTGTTCTTTGAATTGGTCAATCATTCACTCACATATGCCAGTACAACATCTCTTACAAAACAGGCAAGTGGAAAATGTCGAGATGAAGACCCGGAGGCCTGATTGAAGTTGTACCAAAAAAAAAGGCCTCCCTCCTCTCCCCTCCCCTAAAACAATCCAACTCGGTTTGAAGGATGAAAGCCAAACGGCAAATCCAACCCAATATAACCAGACAAAACACAAATTTGCCGAGAGGAGATTTGCTCCATTTGAAGGTGATCCAGCAGTGTCATGGTCACCTGAACAATCCTAATATCAACACAGCTCAGTCTGCACACTGGGAGCAACAATAAAGTCTTGTTTTTCTGATCACTGTGTTCTCTGGCAGGCACTTTGAACTCCGCTGCACTATTTATTTTGTCTCTGATTCAGCCAGCTGTGACAAGCACCATCCCCACTAGGGTGGTTTGTCAAAGAAAACATGAGGCTCTAGGTCCTTTTTTAACTCTGATTTTCCAGGAACATTTCAAAATTGAGTTTAAGTCATGCAAATCCTTGTTCGGCTTGCTTTTTGATGGTTGAGCTGCAAGAAAAAATGTGAATAGGTAACATTAACTGTAGAATGCATTCTGTGGAATTCTCTTTTGCATACACCTTTGGGATTATTGAGTTGAAATGACTGGAATGACCAGTGTAATGAGACTCTAACACATATGGTATTGTACATGCACACATGCCATTGTTGAATGTGGGATTTCCTCACTTTGTTCCCTCCCTATATCGGCTTGAACTTGTTCACGCTGCAAAACTTAATCTCAAATGCCATAAATTCCAGCTTATTTCGCTAAGAAATTCATAATAGCCTCATGGCAATTTCCAGCCTCCCTTTCTTCTTGATATTTTACTCATCCATATAATTTTACAGATATAAACAGAGATCCAAAGACAACTACTGATCTCTGTTTGATGTCATGTCAACCCCTCATTTCTTGGGTCAATCTCCGTGAGCCAGCATCAATACACCAGATGCCTTTGTGAAATCACCCTTATTCTGAGTGATTCATACCAAATCAATCACATTTATGAGTAATGTGTGTCTAGTCCCCTCCAATGTTTTATATTTCGGGGAAAACAAAAGTATCCAGTGTCCATTTTACATTAATCAGTGTGAAATGCTGAGGGCTGTCAGGAAACCAGCCATGATTCTATCCCCTTGTCTTGAATTCTTTTGGCTCTGAGAACATCTGCAATCACCTCAGATCAAAGATGACATCTACGCAGCCAGGCTTTGCCTCTTACATGGATTATGGCTGCCTTATCAGTAAAGGTCAGCTCATGATGCAAATATTCAAAGAAGGAGTTCATGTTACACAGCCAAAGCAATTTCACGGCTCCGTGTGCTATGGCAACCTTGGCCTTGGTCTGTATCCCCTAATCTTTTGGAGCACAAAGTTGATCTTAAAATGACCTTTAAACTGAGTAAAAAACTGAGGAAATGAACTAAAATGAAGCTGGAAGGAAATCCAGCAGAGTTTGAACTTGGACGTAGATCTAAAGGGTTTCATGCTACAGTGATCTGCATCTGAAGGTTTGCTTATATAAAATATTTGCCTAGTGTTTGTACTATTAGTGTGAGTTGTATTTCTAGAGACAAAACCACACACCACTGAAACAATGCACGTTTCACCAAGAAATGCATGGTTAGCCTTTTTTAAAATGAAACTGTCTGTGGTCTTAAATATCTCAAGCAAAGCACTGGACACATAATCATTCAACACTCTGCACAGTTCAGCTGTAATTACCCTCCCTCTGTGTCAAATGCGCTGAAACCCATCACCGCAGATGAAAACAAAGGTGGTGGCTTGCAGTCTGCTAATGGAGGCCTTACCTGGCCTTCTCCTCCTTCATCAGCATGTGTGGTCGCCTCCAAGGGTCCTTGAAGTTCCTCTTGAAAGAATCAGGCAGGATCTTTGCCACCTCTGTGCGGGGATGGAGAGGCGACAATAAAAACAAATACGTCAGATACCCTCCTGAGGATCGTCTTCATAAACACATTTTATCTCATGACTCAGTTCCTCAAATGACTCAAAGTAGATGTTGAGTGTAGTGGTACTTCTCAGAAATCTTCTACTTGGAAAATTGTAAAAATCTGTTCTTTTTGTTACTGGAAAAGTGATTCAGCAGTAAAGCCATAACTGAGGTGTTGAAATAGTGCAGCTGGAGATAAGGCCTCAGAACAGATGTGTGCAAATGTGTTGCTTACAGTGAAACAGTTAACAAGAGGCATGCCAGAACCACCAAATTAATATTTAACAGAGTTCAGAGCAGGAGTACAAGCATGCATAAATGCACACACGTAGACGCACTGCTGCAAAAGTCAGCTACTCACCTTTCGCGGTGCTGCATGTGGTGTTGTTTCCAAAGCATCCTCGACGCTGTTTGAGGTCGGGGCAGGGTGTGCCTCCGTTTCTGGGGGGAACGGATACCTGGCGGCTCCTCTCCGTGCTGCCAACTCCGCACGGGGACGTGCATGATGACCAGGGACCCCATGATCCCACCACACAGTCAATGGCTGCTAGGGAGGCAGGGAGATACTGAGATCAGCTGAAAGTTTGAGATAACCAGGAATATGAATGACACAAACACAAAGAAGAGGCCTAATGTCATTGTTTTGGGATTGATCTGTGTTATAAGCATTAAGCATGAGGTGTGTCAAATGAAAAACATCTGTACAAGAATCAGACAAGCTCTTTCTAGTTGTCTAATTCTGAAAATGAATTGACTTTAACTCAGAGGAAAAAAAAAATCCCCTAATCTTTGCTGTCATGCCTAACTGCACAGTTTAAACTGTGAGCTGCAGCACACACCCTGATACAGACATGCATAATGTCTCACTGAGCACTTATTCAGGTAGGCAGGTGGTAATGAGTGACTGGGTCATTACCATTGACTTATGTCAGATCAGCTACACCCCCAGACTCAGGAAATCTGCAGCCCGGCTCATACGCGTGGGGGCCATTTAAATAAGAGGCTAATTTTGCATCCTGCTCTCTCTGGCTTTTCTCTGCCCCACGCTTAAACACACCCGTGAACTCCGCACACCACATAAACACAGCAGCAGCGGCAATCAGGCTTCCTGTTCTGTGGGTTGATTTAGCCAATTAGATCAAGAGGAAGCTGTATTACTTAGATGACTGCTCTGATCAAAGCCAAGAGACTCCAGCAGCAATCAAGCCTTGTCCAACACAGACATTTAATAGTTGCAGACATTTAACAGTCTTGTTTTGGGGAGGAAGTGCTGCTACACTGCATAAACACACAAACAAGAAGGAGCGAGACATTCAAATGCTCACACAAAAATTAATAAGTGCAAATGTGCACATTTACACCACAATACGTTTTCATAAAGGCGGATATTTTTTTCTCACTGTAGACAATAAAAGTTGAACACAATGAGAGCAGGTGCACACAGCTGGACGCTCTAAGATGTTCTTGGTGAAATTATAGGGAAGGAGTGGATAAATATACCATAACTGAATCTAATCCTCCCTCGTCATCTAATCTGCCTCACTCTATCTTTATAATACACACTCGGCCTGCAGTACAATGCTGTGAGTGAATAAGTATGTGTGTGTGAACAGGAGAAAGAGAGAGAGAGAGCTTTCAAGGTGCCGCCTGTTCGGTTCATTCCCATGGTCCTGTTGGGGTTTCGGAGGGGGGGCGGCTGCCTCAGTGACACAGTCGATCCACAAAGCCACTGTGGAATCTCTGCATTCCTGCACATTAGTGCTGCCCACCTGACACTGGCCTTTTCCCAGATCACCACATATACACACACACTCACGAAAAAAAATTCTGTCAGATAAATCCTGAGCTTGTTCCACCCTCAGCCATCACCCTGAAGCACACAGACGTACACATTTCCCTGCGTAAACTTGTTGAGAGACATGAACGTACATGAGAGATTACAGAAGGGCATGATGGAATCAGACACCACCACCCTATCAAACTTCCTACTCTCGCCTCCTCCACCTCTTCTTATCCTCGCTCCTGTCTGCTCGCCTTTCCTTCCCTCTTCTACATCCTCTGACGCTCGCAAGGCAGTTTGGGGGGAAAAACACAAGCAAGCAGGGCAGTTGAGGTCTGTGCAGTGAAACCGATAGGGTCGGCGAGTTCCCGCACCCAAGGGGAGACAGGGCTATTATCCCTCTGATCGACACCGACACACACACCAACAGGACTAAGGCCCTGTCTGGAAGTCTCAGCCTGTTGGCCTCGAGCCACCAAAGGTCAGGAGGCAATTGCCAAACTGTGGTGGTCCCCCCCAGTCTGCTTCTGGTACCAGCAGTGCAACGCCACCCACATGATAACCCTGCTGACAGTGTGACACAGACTAACCCACACAGTCACCGCTGGCCTGCATTGCTGACGAGAAAGTCCCCAGTTGGAAAGCGGCCACCTCTGACCTCTGACCCCAATACAGGAAACAAATGGTGCTCGTTGTCAGCATGTTCGGCCTCTGTGCTCCTGATAAGCTGATATTTTTACAGTGTTTTTGAGTCAAGGTTTCCAATGAAGATTTCTATTATTTAAGAAGGACAGTGATTTATCTGCAGCTGATATGAGATGCGTATTCTCTAATCTTTAGGAGCACAGTGCGCTTGTCAAAGTAAAATTTAAAACAGTAAAAGAGAAGAAAACAGTGACAGAATCTGGTAAACTTTCAGCTTCTTACTACTTTAAATGAATTCTTGTTATTTCACACGGGAGCTTTCTGCATTTCTATTTTTATCCATGATCTTCTAACTAGTTTGGAGTGAGTTGGGAAAGGTGGCCACATATTTCTGTGCACCATTAGCGAGATTTAGCAGCATCGCAAATCAGTCAGTGGCTCTGGCCAAATATCTGATCAAACCCACAAACGCCTGATATGACAGCTGCACAGAAGATGCTTTAAACTGTGTTTGAAATGTTTAAAAATGAGTTAAAAACATAGTTGAGGGTGAGAGGAGTTGCACTAAGGCTAATTTTCCTGGAAGTTAACACCGACAACTAAAACAAACCAACATCTGCACTTCAATTTCCCAACTTCTCAGCCAATCTCCAGCAACTCTTGTTACAGTGAGATAATAGCGCGCTATCTTAGCCTTCAAACTGACATTCCTCTGCTCTTCCTTTTCAGTCTCCCTGAATTGTGCTTCCATTTTAGGGTTCCATAACAAAAGAGTTATCAGACCTGCCCGCCCAATTTCCTTTATCTTCTTCTCCCTTTATCACTTCGCCCGGCACTCTCCCTTGTCCTTTCTTCTCCCCCCATCTGTCTCCTTTTTTTGGCCCTCTTCTTTTTCACTCCCCCAACCCCCCGCCTCCCCTCTGATGGGACCCAGATGTCCAGCTTCTCCGGAGGACCACAGCACCTCAAAAAACCCTCCACTGGCCAAACCCGCCACACTCCTCTCCCTGGAGAGAGCCGGGCGTCGGTCCCATCAGACAAGCCTCGTAATGTTCGGCAACAACACAACAGAGAACCCTAAGCCTATTAGTAGGAGTAGTGAGGGACACGGGGCTGAGCGCTAATAACAGGTTAGCACATAAATGTTTCCTGTAGACACCTTGAAATGGGGGGAGCCAAACAAACCAACTAATTAAAAGGGCTTATTACAAACACAGCTGAGACAGATTTTCTTTTTAAAATTGCACAACCTTGCAGAAGTGTCTGCATTGTCCGGCCTCACAACAGAGAAATATCAGTTTGAAAACTGATTCCACTTCCTAACAACAACAAAACAAGACAGACAGTACAACAAGAGAAAGAAATGAAACAGAAAATACACTTGTGTCATTGGGAGGCTGCTTACTTTTAAAAACATTTTAATGGACAAAGTGAATATTGCTTTAGTGTAACATACAGACTAAAGAATGAAAAACAAATCAAAAAAGAAAGAAAGAAGAAAAACTACAAAGGTGGGAAGTCTACTAGTGTAGATGCTTGGGCCTAGCTTCAGGTCAGATATAAAAACCACCCTAAGAACTACAAAAATACATAATTTAAAATTGTATTAAATAGCCAAATCATTGGTTGAAAAAACTTTCTAAGAACATTGTAAACAGTTAGAAGTGTCCCCTTAAAGACAGAGATTACTTCACCAACATTGTTGAGTATATATATATAATAAAGTTACCTAAAATTCACTCAAATGTGAAAATAAAATAAAAAATAAGAATAATTTTGCTCACTGTAAACAACAGTTTACAGCCCTGCTAGCAGCTAAATACTACTGTCAGCATCCAGATTTACTCCACAACCATGTCAATGCTAATGTAATGATGCTAACTAGGTATTTTTACCACGTTTACCTTTGTAATTTAGAGTGTTAACACTCTGATATTTGCTAATGAGGAGTTTAAAAAAACAGCTGAGGCCAACCTAATGATGAAGCTAGACAAAAAATGAAGGGGTCAACATCATGATGTGGAGGATTTGAGTGTATGGACCAAATTTATTGTTAATTCTTTCAATAATTGTTGAAAAATTCCACTAAATGTTGACTTTATGCTGGAACCACAGCATTTATTCTGTAGGAACCACAAAAAAAGGTCCAACAAGTTATCCTTAATTTGTCTAACAATGGCTGAAAGACAAAAAATGTGTTAGTTTAGCCAAATTAAGCACTCATTGGGAGGCTTATTCAGTCATGTCGTATTTCTTGGTACAATCTGTCATTTTTTGAGTTACAGTATGAAAGCACCAAAAGGTTTTCCATATTACCATGTAAAATCCACACACTAGTAGTTTTCTTTGCATATGCGCTGTATTGAATAAATAGTTCCACTGAAATCTGTTGACACACTTCAAGCTCAGAAATGAGTACAAACATGTTTTCTAGTCTTGGAGAAGCCAGATGCAGAAGATCAAATTAAGAACCAGCAGCATGGATGTGCCAGGAGAAACTGGACGGTAAATTGTTTGCACTGAAAATTTTCAGCAGCTGGCTCATTTCAAACCTTAGCTGGGTAGAAAACATTCCCTACTTCCAAAAGGTTGAGGAAGGAACGTGTGGGATGCAAAGGAAGAAAAAGAGGGAGTAAACGTAGGTGGAAAGAAGCAAACATCGCCCCAGAGGGAAGGATGGGAAGCAGAAGTGCCTGCAGGAGAGACAGATGAATGACGTGCAAACCTCTTATGTATCTGAGGCTACAGTTTGTCTTCCTGTTGGAATGAAAACTACCAGACACCACCGAAAGGAGAGGAGGAGAGGACCTGCCTCATCCAGCCTCCTGTATGATCTCCAGAGTCTATTAAGAGGAATGAGAACTTATCTAAATGGGAAACGTTATGTATGAACACCACTCCGGCTGCAAGACATAATTTGTTTGGAAATAAACCAACCTAAAAATGCTTCTGAGCTCAGCTTTTGCTGATGTAAGTCTGGAAAATGTCCACTGAGAATCAAGGCCTGCTGCTAGAATCCAGATTAATCATCAGGTTTGTGGTTTAGATTATGAGAAATGGTGTCAAGCTGACATACATCACCTCCTCAAATTAAAGTACTACTAAGCTAACATGGGCATACCTCAAAATCATCAAGAAAATGCATGATTATTGAGGGTGTTCTACAGAAATGTCAAAAAGCCCATATATACCTAATATTTTTTACATTTTTAAAACCTAAAGAGACCTGTAAGTACATCCTATTGAGTTGAGCTTGGTGCAGAAAGCAGTCATACAACGTATTTTTGGTCTTGTAATTTGAATCTTGCCATTATAAGTGAAGTAAAATGAGGCCAGAATTACACACTGATCAGGCATAACATTATGACCACCTGCCTGATATTGTGTTGGTCCTCCTTATACGGTAAAAAAATGCTCTGAACCATTGGGCAAGGACAAAAGGACAAGAGGACCTCTCAGGGTGTCCTATGGGGTCTGGAACCAGGATGTTGGCAGTGGATCCTTTGGGTACTCTGGCTTGTGCAGTGGGGCCTCTGTCAATCCAACTTGTTCCACTGCATCATGTTGATGCTTGATCACAATGGGGTGTAGGAAGTTTGGAGGTCAGATCAACATGTTGGGACATTGTCATGTTCCTCAACATGTTCCTGATTGTTTGATGTTTTTTCCATGTGGTGGGGTGCATTTTCCTGCAGGGGTAGGCCAGTGACATTTGGGATTTCCATGCTTGTTCTGGGACAATGTTTATTTGGGTGTCTAAGTCTCATCAACATGGAGGTTTTCCAGCAGAACACCACATAGTACCAATATGATCAATGTTATTCACTTCACCTGTCAGTGGTCATAATGTTGTGGCTGATCAATGTATATTACGTCACATTTAGTTTAGTTTTTTTTGTACATGTTGTAGGGCGCATTTTTAATTCCCCTTTAAGCATTTCACCACTAACTTCTATTTTGTTTATGCATTGCAGCTCTTAACACCAATAAAATCTGTCCTTGTTTATTGAGGGGAATATCCTCCAAACTGTTGATACACAAACATGCGTTCCTGCCAGATACTTCCTTTTCAATGAGAGAATGCTATCACACTCTGAAGAGCTTCAAGTGTTTGCATCCAAGTGGTACAAAACAGCACGCCGGTTCCTCTGTCTCTCCTCTGATGTCACTTACTCCCTTAATTACAGACCGTGACAGACAGTACACAGACAAACTCCTTGATGTGTCGCAGGGCTGCGGGATCAGAGATCAGATAAAAGTGTAATGTGGATGAGAAAATATTAGGGAACTCTGATGAAACTGAGGCAAGCCACAACATGCGAGCTGTGTTTATAGTGTGAAGATGCTCAGGTTGCACAGAGACATCACTCAGGGCCTACTGATCCATACAGGGGTCAAAGGTCAAGTTGACATCACTCCTATGCTCAGATTTATCTCTGTCAAGATTGAAAAATTGCTCCACATGTATTGATTTACAGTTATTCTGTATTAACCGTATTCATCTGGGAAACACTATCCAGCCTGCAACACCTGCATCGCACCTTCCTGTGGCTGCTGTTTGTCACATCAGGGCTGTCAGACATGAGGTCCGCTGTGTTACAAAAAAATCCTTGCGTGACACGTGAGTGAACCGACGCACATGGCAGCTGTGACCTCTGTTAAACAACACGGTGATGACTCACCGCTAACCTGAGGTGGTTTCCTGTGCTTATTCTGTTAACTTTCAGCTTGGCAGACACATGGGATGGATAAAGCGATGCCTGGAATCCACTCAGCTGGCTGCTTGGTTGTCAAAGCTGCCTCTACTTGCGTCTTTGATTGATTTGGTGGATTACAAAAAATGGGATTTGAGTCTTAGGTATGGCTACTCATGTTTAAAAAGTTGTGGTTTTTTAATAGTCAAGCCTCAATTTTAACAATATTGTAGAGTGTATTCATTATATTTAAAAAGCCTCATTGTAAGAAAGCTCTTTTTCCACCCACAATCTGTCTAATGTTACCTTAATGAAAACAGCTGGGGAGTTGAACAGAATTTATATGTGCAATATTCTTACCTATTTAATGTGACACTGTTAAATCATCATAATGTGTTGGAATTTCTGCACAATTTATGGCCTTTAAAGTGCCACTTTTAAATGTCCTACAGCTCACATTTAGTTGACATTGTATGTCCAAACATTTCCACTATTTAACATCTGCAACCACATGACAATAACATAATTAAATAGGGGGAGACGTGATGTTTACTGAGCTGGATCGTTTCTCTCGAGCAAATTTTAAAACTCTACAAAGTCAAGTCAAGCTAAGTTTTATTGATATGGCTCAAAATTGCAAATAACAACTTTGCATCAAAGGGTTGTACAATCTGTGCTACATACTGACACTCTACTGAACTCTAACTGAGATTAAAGGCTCTTTAAAGGGTTTAAATACACTTAAACATCAAGATTCTAAAGCTATAGTATTGGCAAAAAGCTCATTGTCATTCTAACTCTGGAGAAGTATTGATTCAAATAGATTAAAACAGACTTGTGCAATATTCCAGCATGTTGTGATTAACAGGTGTTTCAGCTTTCAATGGAGTAAACAGTGAGGCCTAACAAACCTCCATTACAGTACTTTTGTAGACACTTGTAGCTTAATGACTCAAGTCTGGATGAGGCAGCCTGTTCACATCACAACACACATGAAACACTCAAACAAAGGTTCACTATGTAAACACTAAATGTGCCTAAATAGAGGGATCTCCACAGCACTTTAGAAGCTCTTGGGCTTGTTCGACTGACCCTGCAGGTGCTTGTTAGCGTGCACTTAAGACCAGGGGTCACGCTTTGAGTGTATCTATGCACTGATAATCACTCCTTGGGGAACTTGAGTTGTTTCGACACACTGCAAGAGCTGCCTCAGTTACAGTTCAGAGTGTTTCCTGTCTGTCACATCTCAGACTCGGCTCTACTGTAATCCTGACCATCTTTGGCAGTCTGTTCCCATGGTGTCCATCCCCTCATTTGTCCATATATAGCAGCAGCAGCCAGGATGGTGAGGGAAGCGGTTACCTAAACTCACCTTTTAGAGGTGTTGTGATCAGCCTTGAACTCATGATTCAAAGTGAAATGTACTGTTTCTTTGTGGAACAGAACACTGCGGCTCCACTGGATGAGTAGGTTGTGCAATTTGAAGCTTTGATGTGAAGGCCAAGGGTCAGTGCTACAAACCTAAAAACACATACGCACAACTTGCTTTTGGAAAAATACACCCCCTCTAAGGCCCCCTCCTCTTTCAAGTGGTCACTTTTGGCTGGTCACTGAAAACAAACAGCCATAATGGGTGCAGTAGAGACAGCTATGTGTAGTATGTCTCACTGTCTCTGTGTCACCCCGATGCCAGCCACCCCTGCTCCAAACTAGACAACAGTGAACAACAGGCGTCACTGGACAGCTGGAATCTCAACAAAATATGTACAGTAGAGGCGTCAGTTTTACCCAAACTTTGAGCTTCTGAGCCCTTTTGTAATTTGGTGCCAAACTTTAGTGACCATTGCAGAGCAAGCAACTCACCAGATATTAGGCACACGCTCTGGTAGTCCTCGCAGCAGTCTCTGGTTTTCTGACAGTAGGTATCACAGTAACACACCGTTTTTCTCTTCGTGTACTCAAAGCATTCGTTATTCCGGCCGGTGCAGCAGTTGGGGCTGTCCCTCTCCCTGCAGCCCGCCTCAGCCTGCGGGACGAAGTGGACGCAGAAAAACGCCAAGTATCCACAAACGACAAAACCGAGGCGCGCTGAGCTCCATCCATGCGCTCCCATGACGGAAATCTTTTTTCTGGGACCACTTGCTCTCGCACTCCACTGGACTATGCTTTACTTTAGAAGGTGCCTAAATATGGATAATATTATAAATGAATGCTGGTATTTTCTATTTAAAATCCAAGTGCACCATGGCCCTGTATACGGAGAGAACGAGGCGACTTCTGCGTTGACGCCTACTCGAACAACTGATGCGTAAAAGTGAAGCCTTGTGCGCACCAGCTCTCCTCTATTTGTGTACCGGACACCGCCCCTCAGGGCTACTGTTGGCTGTTGGGAAACACGTACAGTACCAGCCTCTCTGCCTCCCTCTCTCTGTTTTGCGTGTGTGGTAAAATTTTAAAAATCGAATTACTAAAAAAAAAATGTGTTTGCAACCATCGCAGCCAAGTTACAAGAGAGACGGATGACTGGGAAACGCAGCCAAAACTAAATGAGCTCCAGCGAGGGCATTTATAGAGTCTTGCATCGTTACACCACAACTGCAAGCGGAAAACTTTTTAAGGATTCCAAAAACAACTAAGAAGAAAAGAATCTACATCTCACTATATCAAAAACATGCAACCAGCACATTTTATGCATCTCCAACGTCCAAGATCAGTATCAGCCGCCAATCACAAAATCTAATTCAGCACCACGGACAGCGTCTCAGCCTCTTTATGTCACGTTAATGAGTAAATAAAAGAAAACACAACCAGATTTAATCTGAGGCCACTGAGGAATAGGACGTCTTTTCTGAGCTGCAGCAGACAAATCATCTCCACTCATCGTGTAGAATTAAGTGCATCCACCCCACTGAGAGAAAGACAAGAGAACAATGAGATTATTCACCCTTCACTGGTTCTGAGTGAATGGAGAAGGTCAGCAGTGGTGATGGATACTGTAAAAGCAAAAGGAAAAGACGATATTCATCCTCAGTTTTAGTTAAAGTAACAAGTGAGGAGCTGGAATAAAACTTGATGTCCTGTTTCACATTGTTTTATTTCGGAAAATATTGCACTAAAAGTCCATTTTGTGTTTGATGCCTCAACCTGTAGCAAGTATTATGAGGAGTAATTGGTTTCAGTGCTGGTTAAAATGTTGTTAGTTGTTTAAAGTTCATCGTTTTCGACTGTGATTTCAAAATGCAAGATAATTCAATCTTCTTAAGGCTCCAAAATGTTTCAAGTGAAAGGAAAAAAGTAACTTCATGGCCACATCAACCTGTGATTGCTTCATTTCAAGTCATCATAAGTCAAAACCACTGATATCTATGAATGTTGCATCATTAAAATGCATTCGATGGAAAATATAAACTTGCATCTTATAGTAAAATAAATAGAAAGTACAAACAAGTGTTAACTTCTTGAAATCGTGCTCCATTAAATACACTGTGTTTGAGTGTTTGTAATCCATGTTGGGCAAAATGAAGGCAGTGGAGCTGAGAAAAACCTTGAAAGCTGAATGTTTCATCTGTGGAGTTCAAAGATGATCTCAAGGCCTGAGCTGTGTGTTTAGTGTCTGCAAAGATGATGAGAGATTTTTAGGTAATTTTGTACCAATCCAGCCGCAGAGGAGGAGGAGGAGGAGGAGGAGGGAGTGATGATTTTAGGATGAAGGGAAGTTGGTGGGTGCTTTGACGCTCTTCATATAAAGCCCTATTGTACAGATATAAAGGGAGAGGAGGCGTCTCTCATCACTAGTGTGTGTGTGTGTGTGTGTGTGTGTGTGTCGGGGGGGGAGATATTAGCAAGTGTGTTCGAGCAACAGCTCTCTCTAGTGTTTAAAATGAACTCTGTAGCATGTACGGTATCTGAGTAACAGTGTTGTTGGTGAGTTCAAGCAGTTATTTCAAGAACATTTACTTAAATAGCATTCAAGGTTCTATATTGTCATACCAGTACACGTGTTCACATGAGGTGGCATGAAATTGGCACTTGGATAATGGTAATAAGTCTAAAATAATGATAGATAAATAAAAAAAGGAAAAATAAGTGAAAATTACGAGCAATAAAAACAATATATACAAGTGTTTACCAGTGGTAAACAGATAAATACTGCATTTATGTGCATTTTTGCAGTACTTCCTGGGGTTATTCCACTTTATGCTGCTTTATATTTCTACTTAAAACATTTGCAAAAAAATATTGCTCTTTTTACTCAGCTACATTTATGTTAGGAATTGGAAATTCAGATTATCAATACCACGAATAAACTATGACATACATTACAAATTTAACTACACTGCAATATGCAAAGTTGTTTAAATGAGTCCTGTATTCACCAGCTGCAGTGCCAATAATTGCAACGCATTAATATACACTCATTTGACAGTTTCTTAGGTGCTTGTAGCTAAAACTAAACCATCTGGACACAACAGTCCTGCAAGAAATGCAGCCTTTATGAAAGGTGCAATGTTCAGCTTTTATTAAAAGTGTCAACAACATATGCACATAGTGTTAATTAAACTCTGCAGTTTGTGGTGCTGCTGAATTCTGTTGCATCCCACTGACAGGTTTTTTCTATTATTTAGCTCACCTCATAGCAGAGCAAGTTATTGTGAATACTTTCTATATGACCCATTACATTTCAGCAGCACCACAAACTACATCCTCTAAAACGATGTAGTTTGTGGTCATACGTTTTCAGAGACAAACTGAAATCAATTCGTCTCTGAAAAGCCTAAACAGAAACTGAACATGAAGGATTTACTGCAGGATTCTTGTATAGGATTGCTTTAATTTTACCCTGACAAATGGATGTATATTACTCCAAACTGTCTCCATGCTGAGTACTTTTATTTTTGGTACTTTAAGTGGATTTTATACTTGACCTTTACTTCAGGGTGTTTTCCACACAACTAACATAAACACAGTATCTCAGGACACTTTCCTCATTCAGGCCAAAACGCCCACTGCTTTCCTCAGCCCCGTCTTCTGCAGGGAGTCACGCATTCCTTCCCACAACAAACACAGGGGCACCAGGGATTTAAAGTGTGTGTCAGAAGGAAAGGGAGTGAAAATGAGACCGAGAGAGATGGAGAGAGAGAGGGAGGAAGAAAGAGAGGTGGATATTTAATTCAGCCTGCATGAGCATCAGCCAAAAACTGGAACAATGAGTGCCCTGTTTGATTCCTCCTCTACCTGCCCCCCATGGCTCGTCCCAACGTGATCCGCTTTAACCGAAAAGGGCAGGACAACAGATGAGCCAGGGAGGAAGGGTAAAAACAACAATCGGCATGCTTTCGAGGTTTCAGATGCTTCCTTTAATGAGTTTTGAAATCCCCCCACAACAAAGGACTTTACATTCAGCACAGACAAAAGAGAGGGGACAGCGATTATTGCACAAGCTTTCCTCATAATTAACCACAGAGCCACACACCTGAAATACATACACCGCCTCAGAATACACTGATTTACTTTCACAACACAGTTTTCTCCCATGTATTTGGCAATAAAGAACACAAGTAATTCATTTGGTCGAACAGAAGATGCAAAACAAGATTATACTTAGTAATCCATCATCATTTAGGATACAATCATGACAGTAATACCTCTAGATTGCGACAAGGAGGACGAGCAGTTTATATTTGTCATTAGAAAAATGATATAGACGACTGGACCACAGAAGTTTCCGAGTACAAGAAGCGTTTACCAGCAAACACAACAGCAAAAGGCACATGAGTGAGAAGTAAAAACCCTGAACGAAACGCAGCACTGAAACTGGAAATTTTAACAGATTGTGACGCCCAACCTTTATTTTACTGTAAACGGTTAAATATCGTGTCTGAGGATTGTGACAAGTTCCACCCAGGAAGGATTCACTGCAAAAATAAACATAAACGCATAACCCAGAAGGATATATTTGTCTTTATTTCCAGCTAACTACCTTGCATTCGCTCATATTATATCTTATGGCCAATTGGAGAGGTCCTGAGGAATCATTAGTGTAGGAAATATACAGTATATTGAAGCAAAAAAAAATCTGAAATTGAAACTTTCTTTGAGTGAAACCAGGAAAAATCACCACTGAATGGCAAGAATGTGTAGTCAGGATGTGACCTAATGAATGGAAGCGTTTCCACTAAGAGGGAAGAAGAGGTCTGAGGACACTTTGTCTAAATGAATCAGTGTCATTCGGTCATTTAGACTCACAGTGAAATACAGCAATTAAATATTTCAAAAACACTTTTACAACCGATTAGAGAGAAAAAATCTTGACACAAGTGGCACAGATTAACAGTAAATGGTCTCTCGACTATCTATTTGACAATCCACTTTCAATAAATACATTAAAATATCACGATACCAGTCATATCACAGTATGAATCATTATATTTGCTCTTCTCTTGTTAAGATCGTCAGGCTACTTTTGCATGTTCTTACTCAGAACAAAATAGGTTTGGCATTTGGCACAGGAATAAAATATATTATATTTCACAATACAGTACGACGCTGGTAATAAACTAAATTAGAATCTACATTTTTATAAAAATAATTGGCGTATCATAAAAAATTAAAATTAATTTTTTAAAGGCCTAGCTATGGAAGTTGCTGCAGTTTATGTGGCTGTAAACTGCAACCAGCTGCAGTCTGGCTCCTCTGGACTTTAAACCATGTCAGGCACGAGAAGAGACAGAGAGCAACATGAACGCAAGAAAAACCCAGAATGACACCTGCATATTCTGCAGTAAACATCAGCAAAACAGCTGGGAATGACTAGAAATACTGTTCCTCGCTGAAGGAGGGTATTTTACGAAGCATGTTTACGAAGAAAGTGAACCAGATAATTTGAAATAAAGCTGCTGTTGCTGGCCAGAGTATCAGTTTTCTCTTGTACTTAGAAACTGGTGATGCATCTTGAAGATAAAGCAACTTTTTTCACACTTATTTGGCTGCTTTAAAACTAAGCTTTGTGAAAAACCCTCGGTCCTCGATGGAGTCTTGATGCTGAGCCTCAGAGCTCTGCTACACTGCAGCTGTTCAGATGTGTGGTCTCTCTTCAGGCTTTCTTTCCTCTTTGAAGCTTCTGTCTGTGAGCTCTTGGTCAGCATGTGACACTGATCTAAGTTCAGCTCTTTGTCTCGGTAGTTAGAGGATACCAATGAGATTTGCTGAACTCAGGTCTGTGCTGGAAGCCGCCAACTTCTCCCTACGTGCAGCAGCTCATTCTGTCTTCCAGACTCTATTCAGGACCTTCACCACCTCCTCGTAAATGATGAAGACTATGGCCACATCAAGACACACTCGGCCCAGACGGGGAACTGTCCCTTTATAGAAACTAAAGATGGATAAAGAGAAAGAGAAAAGGGCGACCGTAAGACATCAGGAAAAGCTGCATTTACTGGTAGTTGACACATATCTAGATACAGTTTTCAGTAGCGTAATATCAAGTCATAAATTCAGATTTTTACAATATTCAAGAATCAAGATTTCACAATTAATACTATTAGTTGTTCTGTAGTGTTTTTACCAAGCACTTTCTGAAATAAAGACGATTATTTAATAGTTTTCAGATGGCAAAGTGCACATACACCGATCAGCCACAACATTCTGACCACTGACAGGTGAAGTGGATAACATTGATCATATTGGTACTACGTGGTGTTCTGATGGAAAACCTTGGATTTTAACATCCGTGTTGATGAGACTTAGACACCCAAATAAACATTGTCCCACAACAAGCACACTCCCTCATACAAATGTAAATCCCAAATGTCACTGGCCTACCCCCGCAGGAAAATGCACCCCACCACATGGAAAAAACATCAAACAATCAGGAACATGTTGAGGAACATGACAATGGCCCAACATGTTGATTTGACCTCCAGACTTCCTACACTCCATTGTGATCAAGCATCAACAGGATGCAGTGGAACAAGTTTGATTGACAGAGACCCCACTGCACAAGTCAGAGTACCCAAAGGATCCAGTGCCAACGTCCTGGTTCCAGACCCCATAGGACACCCTGAGGGGTCCTCTTGTCCATGTCCAATGGTTCAGAGCATTTTTTACCACATAAGGGGGACCAACACAATACTAGGCAGGTGGTCATAATGTTATTCCTGATCAGTGTATGTCCTCCCTTGACAGTTTTCATGGGACAAACCACCAAAACATATGTTCATATTATACAAGAAAGACAAAAAAAGACAAACTAAGGCTATTAGGTGTTTCTCATGCCATGGTAGAAGTAGAAATTAAAAGCTGAGTAAGTAATGCAGCCTTGTTGTGTATAAAGGGCACATACCTGCTGTGAAACCAACGCTACAAACCAAAGCTAAACTTAAAAAAAGGCATACTCACGCTGCCAAGCCCTCATATCTCATGATCTTCACAGCACAGTCTAGTGTGCTTTTATATTTATGTGCTTCCAGACCCTTTCAAAAGAAAACAAATGCAATGTTATACCTAATCAATGTTAGGAAATGCAACAATTTGACAAGTTTGAATTAAAACATTGGCAAAAAACACCAAACCCCTAACTTTATTGCAGCCACCATATCATGTACCTGCATCCTTGTCTTGATGACATCTAGTGGAGTGTTTCCAAACACACTGGCAGCTCCTGCGATGGCTCCAAACAGTCCAGTCAACAGAGGATTAATAGCTTTGTTGGGGTTATCGCCTAGTGACAGATAAAAAATAGGAGTCAGTGACAGCGACTTATGAATCTGGCTTTGTCCTGAACAGCGTACAGGATTGATGAAACCCTGCAGGCACTTTGCCAAAGTTTTGGATCTCAGACAATAGTTGTGTCCTAATTCCATACAATATGCAGTACAAATACTATACTCTGTGTTCCAAACTTCATTCATTAAACCGTGCCCTCATTCCACACAATGGGAGGAAAGCTTTTTTTGGTGCTGAAAGGAGTGCACATTATTAAAAAGTTGGTATCTTTTAAATAAATATCCATGTGCAAATACAAACAGTACACTTCATGCAGACTGACCTTTGTACCAGTTCTTGAGGGAGGTCATCACAAAGAAGCGAATGGCCTGATTGGATCCTTGTTTGAGGACCGTGGCAGTCAGACCCTGATACGTCCCTCTTAATCCTGTTCAGGCAGGAAGCGAGAAGATAAATTCCTTGGACTTTTCTCAATTAGTCAAAGTCAACAACGTCACGGGTGGAAAACAGCCACATTTGCAGCTGCATAACCCCGTCTGACCAGTAGATGTCAGCCAAACTACATGAAATAACTCCAGTCTTTACCTTGAGACCTGACAATCTCTCTGACTCCGTGGAAGAAGCCCTTGTATTTGGGGTTGGCTGATGTCTGGTCATGGATGAATTTAACCTTGGGAGATAAAAAAAATAAAATGGTGATCATCATCCAGACGCAGGTGGTGGAGAGAAAACTGGAGAAATGTTTAGTCTAGCTCATTGTAAAAGACCGTTTGAGCTGAAACGGAGTTCAGTGAATGTGCAGGGACACACCACCACCATACAAATTCTTCGACTTCTAATATTCTTTGTTTATGAATATGCTGAATATTGTTACAGAAATTAACAAATGTTCCAGAAGTTACAGCTGAGTGAGTCCTAGAAAAACAGGAACATGCTTATTTCGTGGATGAAACTTTATTAAAAGGGGCAAATTGTGCCAATCAAATAAGCTTATTATAGAAAAAATACTAATTCAAGAAGTGCAGTACGTGGAACAGATGATTTGTGTATATTCGGGCTGGTTGGGAGCCAAGTGTGACACATGAAGACACCAAAAGTCAATCTAATCAATATAGAAATCTAACCACAGATCAATTGGCAACACACCTTGACAGTCTCCATGGGACAGACCACCAGAACAGCCTCCATGACCCCAGCTCCAAGGCCACACAGCAGGCCTCTGGTGCTGTCCAGGCGACCAGACTCATCCTTTGCGTGGTTACTGAGGAACTCAAACACCCCAAACCTGAGAAGGAGAAGAGAGTCAGCAAGGAATTATGGGAAAAGTAACACAGGAGTGTCAAGAAATGGTGCAAAATCAAGCTGAAAACATAACAACTGTTGGGAAACTAGGCAAAAAGTACACAGGACAGATCTTTCTGAGTCTTGCAAGTGGAAGTAAGATTTTTTTCTCTAAATAGTGTAAAACAACCACTCTGCAGTTTGCTTCATGCATAACCCAAGACTATATTCAGCTTAACTTGTGTGTTTAATAAAAAGGCTGAAGTGAGCAAAGTAAAAACCAATAGATTGTAAAACTGCAGGCAAAGATAATGAGGCTCCTTGTACAGCGTATGAAAAAAAAGTCCACATAATTACGCTGCCTCTCGTCTACAGAAATCAGGCAGCCGAGGAGGAAATGTGAGCGGACATAAAACCTGTTTCCTCTCCACGTCTCACCGAGAGCAAATAAACCCCAGAAGCAAAGAAAGGCGAGAAAACTTCCTCCCAACTCATATTTTTAATGGAGCCAAACTGCTGAAAGTGCAGAAGGCTTTCGGCTTTATTGTCCTGCCGGCGTCCTCATTAAAGATGCGCCAATAAACTGCAGTGACTCAGTAACCAACGAGTGACCAGCAACAGCTGCCATGGAAGCCGGCTCAGGGAGAAAGAGAGAGAGGAAGGTGTGGTTTGTGTATCTCTGCAATCAGAAAACGTTGCGCCAGCGAGTCCTTTACAAGAAAGGTTATTTATAGATGGAATTGAATTGTGGTGACGGCAGGACACTGGCTGGTACATTTAGCAAAGAGGGAGGGGGAGGACGGACACTAGGTCTTGATGGATGCGTTGTTTTCTTCCGTCTTTTCTCAGTATGTTTTATCCCTTTACCTGTAGAACAAAATCCACCTCTCAGTTTTGCTCTCCATCTCCCTTCCTATGGCAGGATTCTCCTCTGCTCATTAACCCTCCACATCTGCTCCTCGCACACATTCAGGTTGTTTGGAAAGACAGGCTCCCCTCAATTAACTGACTCCTACTGTCAAGCAGGAACCAACAACACATAAAAATAAATTCCTCTCTGTTTATGCACATTGCTTGCTGTCTACAAACAGCTTGTTAGCGTAGAGAAAGCAAAAAATAAAATGAGTAGCCTCCACATAGCTTGTTTAAATTGCACAGCGATGGCAGCGTGCTTCATAACTAACCTTGTGAGACAAATGCTATTCATTAAAGAGAAATGTGCCACTGTCAAACAGCCCTCCTTCACCGCTTTACTCTCCCCTGCTCATTTAACAAGTGGGCTAAACTTTACAGTGAGGATGTGACACATCTTTTGGCCAACATCCACAGTGAGAGATGAGTCATTCTGGACAGCGAAGGGCTGCCCAATCTTCATTAGCAGCTCTTTGTACAAGGTCAGCTCCTCAGTCGACAAGAGAAGGTGGAAAAGGAGACGAAAGGAGAGGAAACGGTAAAGAAAGAAGGATGCTGATATGGATGAAAGGTTAAGTGGAGGAAAAGGTCAAAGGTTTTCTTGCATGTCCCCTCTCAGACCTCCCTGACAACCTTCCAGCTGTACTGTATCGTGGTGCATGATGGCTGCACAGGCAATCAGCTAATGGGATGGAGGAGAAAGAGGGTTGAGGAGGGAAAGCAGCGATAGAGGGGGGGGAATAGAGGAAGCAAGAAAAAAACGGATCGAAAAACCACTCAGAACAAGCAGTGGTCAATGAGAAGCACTAAGATATTGCCCATAAATCAAAACTATCTCTCTTCCTCTACGTCAATCTCTCAGTCGTGTTTTTTACTTCATTATTTGTCTGTTAATTTTCAGCTGTATTTTCAAAATAAAAGGATGTTTAGCACGACAGAAAGAAGAGAAACACTACTGCCTTCATAACCATACATATTTTTTTACATGTACCGTAATATTGGCTTTTTTTGTTATTTATTAAATAATTTTATACCTTTATGCTGGCAGAAAGTACAAAAATGAAACTAGAGAAAAAAAGACAATCCATAAACATTATGCACACTATGACAATAAGCATCTTTGTTTAAAGATGTTTGGGTACCACTGGCCGAAATGTATATATCCTGCAAACACAGGCTTATATCTATTATCAAATACTACTTAGACGCTTTTTTTAAAAATTTCACTGTAGTCTAATAACAAGAGCGAAAAGATGGACATTTTGATTATAGAACACATCAGCAGAAAAGACTTTATACAAGAAGTTATAAAAGGTCCTAAAACACTAAAAGCAATAAACCTCTCTATTTGAACACGACATCTTCCCTCAGAGAAAATTCTCCTTTGAGCTGAAACAAAACCATTCAGTCCGTCTGGAAATGATGCCGAAGGCTGACTGACACACACACACACACACACACACACACACACACACACACACACACACACACACACACACAGCACCCATTGCCGGAGCACCAAAACAAGTCCCCCTCTCTGTACCCCTATTGAGACCCTGTCTGAGTTTGAGTGGCATCTTTGCTCCGCCTGGCTGGGCCTGTCTCTCCATCGTACAGACACGCTCTCCCCTCCAGCAAAACACACAAACACACACCGACACACACACAGAAAGGAATGAATGAATGAAAGAATGAAACTGAACAAAAAAAACTCTGGATAAAAGCGCCTGGCTGTGGTTTGTGCTCTATGTGTGTGCATGTGAACTACAATGCGTGCACACTTTCCTGGAGATAAATGTCACTGCTATGAAAGAATAACATAATTATACTGAAGGCTACTGTGGCATTTATAGCGAGCCTTGTGGTTAATGGACTAGAATAATTGGAGTGTGTGAGTTAGTGGTTCTAGGTAGGAGATCACAGTGGATTTAACTGAAAGTGTTCATTTTATACCACATTCCTTTACTGCACATATGCACTCTGCCTTTTATAATTACTAAAATATAAACATAACACATAAAACATGCACAATATAGACATGTATGTACATGTATACAGTATATATGTGTATATTTACGGTCTACTATGTATTTTAAAGGGTTTTGAAAGGTTTATATCTATTTACTTAATAGCAGACAGCTATTAGACTCTATGTCTCCAAAAAATAATCCATAAGAAAGAAATACTGTAAATCTACTTAGAAACCTGCTTTAAAAAGTGAGTGAGTGACTATGTGGTGTCACTTTGTTTGTGCACCTGATCAGTCATTTCAAACTGTGCTGATTCCATCCTTTTAAAACTATGTAGAAAGCACATGTGTCATGACTTAATTTGCCAATTTATCTCAATGTATCTTTACAGCGTTGGGACTAAATCAACCCTGTCTGGGAGTGTTTCTGATGCTGAACAACCCAAAACACTCATGAAAAACCCTGGTGATGTGTTCAGATGCATCAAGAAAAAGAGATAAGCTTCACTTTTCAATTTCTCTTTTTGCCTGTTTTCTATCGGCTATCCTTTCCCTTACACTCACTAATGGGTCGAGGTAGACCTCCGCCCTGCCTGTGCCTGGTTCTCCTGGAGTTTTTTTTTTCTTACCGAGGTAGTCGCCAAATGTTTGCTCAAATTAAATCCGAAAGAAAACTTTGGCTTTGCTGGGTTTCTTTGTATTAAATCCCTACGGTCTTCACTTTACTGCGTGAAATGCCTTGAGATGACATGTTGTGAATTAGTGCTATATAGATAAAATTGAACTGAACTGAATTTTATGTCACAGATTTTACCTGGCCTTCCACATACAGTATATTACCCCCTAGAAGTTGTTACATACCTGACTGCAGATTTGGGGATGGATCCATACAGCAGCGAGCTCAGACCTCTGTACAGTCCTTTAACACCGTGACTCTGCACTGTCTGCTTCACACAGTCACCTGGAAGAACAACAGCATATAGTGCATAAAAATGACTGAAAAACTACATGATGTATATAATTACATGCAAGCCAATACTACATAAACGTTCACATTTCTTCAGTAGATCTGTTTTTTTTGTGATTTGAGTGCATTATTTTTTTAGGGAATAATAAAGAGCACATGTAACTTGAACTACAGGCTGCTTTCCAAATCAAACTTGGCTGCTTCTCTTTGAACTTGCTTCTCAGATACATCAGTCCAGCAATCCATGTTCTGCTATCAAGCCAAATGCACCAGCGAGCAAGAAAAAGCAACAGCTGTCTCGAGTGCTCATTAGCAAAGACTCCAATCCTCAGAGCTCAGGCTGACATTAACAGATCCTGGGCGTGTGTTTGCGTACGCGGGCGTGCACGGGCAGCGAGCGTGCACGTGTGCATCGGTCTGTTTTAAGTCATATAAACAAGCACAATGACAGCCTGCCAGAATCACTAATGTACCTGGGGATGATGGGTAATTAGATAATGAGCCCCTGAGAGGGAGACAGGATGAAAAACAGAACATATCTAGATAGATAGATAGATAGATAGATAGATAGATAGATAGATAGATAGATAGATAGATAGATAGATAGATAGATAGATAGATAGATAGATAGATAGATAGATAGATAGATAGATAGATAGATAGATAGATAGATAGATAGATAGATAGATAGATAGATAGATAGATAGATAGATAGATAGATAGATAGATAGATAGATAGATAGATAGATAGATAGATAGATAGATAGATAGATAGATAGATAGATAGATAGATAGATAGATAGATAGATAGATAGATAGATAGATAGATAGATAGATAGATAGATAGATAGATAGATAGAAAGATAGATAGAACTCCTGTTGAATTTAACTAAAATGAAATGAAAACCTATGGAAGGCTGAATGAAAGTTTTACTACATCTTCATGCTTGTTTTTTTTATTTTATATGTTTTTTAATTATTAGCAGTATTTCCTCAAGTATATTGTTTTAACCAGTCCTGCTTTAGTGTATTATTTGCTAGTTATGTTGGTCCAGGTGCTGTAAGCTGGTCCTAACATTTTTGAGTTTATTATCCGACAATTATATATGTGTGTGTGTGTGTGTGTGTTTTTCCTTGTGTTATACACGTCTTTCAAACTATTTTGCTTGGTTTTACCTTTTGCTGAGAAATAAAGAAGAATAAACACAATACTGTTTCCTGTCAATGGTGGATTTTGTTGTTTTTATCAAGTTAAATCCCACATTTGGCGTGATATATTGGCCAAACTGGCCAAAACTGAGAAACATTCACACACTTCATACTCACCTATTCCTCTGTATTTTGGCGGACTGGCCTTCTCGTCCAGCTGTAACTGGGTCTTGACATACTCTGTGGGAAAGGTGATGCAGATCTCTATGCCACCTGCAATCCCACCTGGAAGTACAGAACATCAGAGCTGATGTTAACTAATATAAAGAATGTAGAGAAAACTCATATATAAAACGAGGACTGATTAAAAAGTGAGCAGTGAGGATGGAAAATAAACAGTTTTCCAGTTTGGTCAGGCAGCTTTGTTGACATACTGCCTAAACTTAGCATACCACGCCTGCATGGTTGCAGCTTTCGCAGTCCTTATTCAGTCCCCCGTCCCCCTTATGAATTACAAGGAGGTGACATTACGTCATGGATCATTACAGTGACTCCGCAAATGGGTTTCTCTCCATAAACATTAAAAGCACTGCTGCAGAGGGAGGAAGAGTAACGAGCTGGGCGAAGATGAATCAACTGTTCCTGCCGCGGCTAAACTACACTAAAGGAACAGGAGGAAGGTTGTGTGAGGAAACGTAGCTACGCCCTGAATATGCGCCTTTCTGTGCAGAAAGGAAGATACAGCAAGAAATAAAACCAGTGAATCCACATGTGAGTAACTCTTGGAGGGTTCAGTCTGAATCCCATCACAATCAGCTGAGTGGATGAGGATAAGTGTCCAAAAGCGGAGCCAAAGCACAACACGGATGAGTCACGAGGGATGGAGAGGGGGCTGACTTTAATTAAATTATCCAGTCGGCCTGCAGGGAGGGGCTCCATTACTCAGGCCAAGACCTTCCATTAACTCAATGACACAGATACACACTGTGCAACGGAGACACACAAGCATCATGTGTTTGCACAGAAACAAACAGACGCAGCTGACGAATGGACAAAAGGAAGCCCTAATTTAAAATAAAATCGCTCGTCTTATTGCTAAAGGAACATTTTATGTTATATTCCTCCAGCCAGGAAACTCAAAATGATTTAGCATAGGGGGCACAACAAAGCAATGAATGGGAAGTCCAAAACGTAAATGCCTTCCTTCCGCGTGAAAAGTCAAATCATGTGATTCAAACAAAGTGGTTTTAGCAGGACACTGTTTTGATTTCCGCTATTTCTGTGAGTTACTGGTTAATCCTCTGAACATTTTTTGGCTCCTATCACATTTGTTTTCACTGCAGTATAAAGTCCTGCACCTCTACAGAAACACTGCAACCATGGCTAGAAGCAGAGAGAACTCAAAAATACCTCTATGCTGCACAGAATCAGTTTGTGATTGCTTATGATTGTTTATTTATTTTGCAAAAAAAATTAAAATCTGAAACCAGCATGTGCAGGTACCAACACTGGGGAAAAAATTACAACCCCATTTTAACAGCCTCTTCGATCCAGGCATTTTTCACACCACTCTGCAACGATAGTTCACCATGCTGAATGTATTTTCCAACAACTTGCTGATAACTTGCTGCACTCTTTGCAGTTTTTGAGCCAGGGTACATTTATTTTTATTGATCAAGTGTGTTTAATTTTCCACTCAGTCTCTCTAATTTGTTTTCATATTTGTCTCCCATCTGCTCTGGAAGTACAACCTGCAGTTCAGTTAAACAGTATCAACGCGTTTGTCTGTTGGTTCACAGCTGAGTCACGCTTCAGTGTTTCTGTTGTTCCAGGAAGTGCAAGTTTGTTGATTTTTACAGAATCTGGTGGAAAAGGCTTATTTTTTGGTAATCTTTTGAACAAGACATGTAGAATACAAATTCTGATTAACTATAAAGATTTTACACTTACATTTGGTTTATTTTTCCAACACAACCCAGAATATACACATGAACAGTTCAAGGACTGTCAGAAACAGTTTCTGGCTCAGATAAATGGTGTAATTTTGCAGATTTTCCAGACTATATTCGTATTATATCCTTTATTAAACCAGATAAAAGCCTCATTGAGATTTAAAATCTCTTTTTCAAAAGGGACCTGGCATAGGCTTTTGTTGTTGAGACAATTAATACATATTTGCAAAGATTCACGAAATAAAACTTCATATCTCACAAGCTTAATAAAAAATACCTCTTTTGCATTATATGGATGAAATGGAAAAAACCTCCATCTTAAAGCCCTGTAAGTAGAATACATACAGGCCCAGTTAAGCACATGACCACTTAAAACATACATAGCCTACGTGTCATTTTGCTCTGCAGATTGTCTGCTGCCAACATGACTGTTATCACCATGGCACCTAGAAGCATCACGTCTACCAAAGATAATAACATATATTTAACTCCCAGCCTACTAAAAATAAATGCTAAAAGTGCCCATGTACACTAAATATACTGTACTACGCACGAGATTTAGGCAATACAAGTTAAGAAAAGGTGAGCAAACCAAAACTATTTGGGGTTAAAAAGCGTCGGTTCTCCTGATTACACTGTTGTATCCACACTTTTTCAAGCTACTTGGCTGGTAGATTGTCCAGCCACTCGCAGAACTTTAAGCAATTCTTCTGTGGATTGAGGGTTTTTCAGTGTCTTCATGTCATCCCAGACTGACTTCATAATGACTCTGCCTGTATGTTTGGAGTCATTGCTGCAGAATGAATTTGGGACCGATCGGCCTCCCTATAGGTCATTCTGTGACAGGTAAATATATAGGCAGGTAAAGTGGCCAGACCTCGTGCATTTAGCTGTACATAACATTAGAAATATCTGTTGCCAAATCCGCATCTCATTCGTCTCGAAGCCCCAAACAGCCTCTGACTCATCTGCTTCTCCTTATCTAGGGATGTGATTAAATAAAGGAAATCAATAAGGTAAAGTGGCTTTTACTTAATGCTGCACAACTTCTTAATGTACTATGGCTGTATTGTGATAAAACTCAAACACTGATACTTTTAGGTGTACATAAATGATCATGTTTTCAATCAAAATATGTCACAGCATAAGAGCATACGATTCTAAATGCTAGAGATTGCATATTTTCTGGTTTTCACAGTATATTCTGTATTTAAATTTACCTCACAAATGCTTATTTTATTCAATATGATCATTATTTCACTTTGCAATTGGAGTTTTGCAGTTAATACTTGCACATTACTACTGATATAAAGAGATAATTCATAAAAACACATATTTATATGGCTATTTCTGTGCAGCACCACAACTAAATGCCTAACTTCAACACATCTAACCTTAACGCTAAAACCAAGCCAGCCAAAATCTCCTCAGATCTGAAACCTAAACTCACAAACATCAGCACACACACACACACACACTTTAATGACCAGACCAGCTGTAATTCTTCTAATCCCCCTGGTGTAGTAAGTAAATGTGATCCAGTCACAGAAATCACATGAGCGTTACAATGCTCCATTCCAGCCAGCCTGATCCGGGATCAGTGGGTCAGTGTGTCTTGAAAAAGCGGAAACAATGGACGTTATTCATCTGCTCTCTGCCCAGACGGCGCTGAATGTAAAACAACCAGCAGTCAGTCAGAGGCAGCGACTCAGCAACAGACACCAACACATGATCAATCCTCATCAGACGGCGCAGCGCCTTGTGGAGGAGAAGCAGCTTGTTTGTCTTCCAGTCCACTTTGCAGACGACATCCAACACACACCTGCATGTTTACACACAGGTGACACCCTAAATGACTCCTGTGCAGCTGCCAGACGGGGGTTACATGGGTAAAATGGCCATTAATCTTTATCTTCACAGGCTCGCCCTTCTCTCCTGTTCTTAATTTTTTTTCTTCCCAGCAGCACCTTCCTTCCTCTCTCCTCATCCCCCGGCAGTTCCTCTCCACTCTGTGTCATAAAATCGATGCATCCACGCAGATCTCTGACACTTGCTATTACGTGGGAAAAAAATTGAAATGATATTGGAGCCCAGAGGTGGTGAAAAAAAAAACGCTGAAGTGCCTCCAGATTCTTAAAAAAAAAGGAATTTTCACAGGCGAAACAGCAGAACGATAAATCAGACTGCTTAAGTTGATGTACTGTTTAAAGATAACGCTGTCACTCTTGGATAGACAAGGTAAATTTATGACTTAATCAGCCCCCCTCAGATTTTACAGCTAGGCTCCAGATAATATTGCTGCCATGCTGACAAACACATGTGCAAAATGCCTGAAAAATACATTCAATGTTACTGCAGAGCATTTCACTCCAGAACCAGAAGACTTTTTTAAAAATCTGGACCCCGACTGCAGGGATTGGCCTCCATCTAGCCACAAAAGCACCAGGGAGATGTGCTGCGATAAGGCTTGGTTCACCATCTGCAAAATGGAACTAAACCTCACTTTATGCAGATCCACGTTCAAACAGGACCTGCTGGTGGCGCTAGATGAGAAGACAAGGAATAACCAGAGCCATTATGGATATTTGCCACAAAATATATGGCGATCCATCCAATTATGATCAAGATTGTTCACTGAAAAAACAGAAACACATGCCTGTGATCATCCTCTGGGGACCCTGACTGTGAATGTAATCCATCTGACAGTTGCTGAGATATTTCAGTGTTGGTGAACAATAGACCAGCCTTTGCTGTAAAAATTGTATTTGAGCTGTAGCTCAAGTAAAGTACTCTTTCAAATCTTTGTTCTTTGGTAAAGGAAGTTTAGTTTATTGGATTCTATTAACTTGAAATTACATTTTGTCCCTTGTAAATGGGATTCAAATACTGGCAATAGTGAGAAAACTAGGTTTACTCCTCCCTTTTTCTGCTGCAATATTCTTTGAGTAGGATTTAAGAGTAAAGAAAAGGGCAGAATGCTATGTCTAATGACAAATCATGTTTTACATTTTGTGTTTGGTTAAGCAAGGTTCAAAAAATTAAAATCTTCATGTTGACTTTCCTTAAAATTAAGTTGTTGGAATGCAAACTGTTCATTTGAGAGGAATCAAATCATTTCAGTAGATCTAATTTGAACCAGTGGCATTACTATTACTTGTTAACTCAGTATGAATGAACTCAATTCAATTGTGTGTTACTAACTGCAATTACTTTAAGTTAATCTAACAATTCTCTTTTTATCTGTGTAAAGCCAAAAATACCCAAGGTGTCATCTTAAACAGTCCAAAACTTTCAGATATTCAATTTACGTTCACATAAGACAGAGAAAAGCTGCAAATCAACACAAATGAGCAGCCAGAACGAGGCAGCGTTTGAGAGGCGCTCTTGAAATATTCATTAAACTGTTTAAGTGGGAGTTAATCCTCAGGACTTCTCACTTAATCAACTCATCACTTCGACTCCTCCTACATTTAAACTCATTGTGTTTGTGCACATTCACACTCACATAGTAATGAATGAAAGATGTACACAAACACAAACTCGCAGCCGCTTGTTTTGCAGTACAAAGAGGCACAGAGGAAGGCAGGTGAGCAGCCAGCTGACAGGGAGGAACAGCTTCTGAGATGCCGTCCTGTCTGCTTCAGTGACTCTAATGAGCATCCAGCACATCTGGTCTGCTGAGAAACTTCTTTTTCGTCGGGAAGAAGTGACAGTCTGAGCATCAACTTCCAATGTGGCTGGTTCTAAACATATGTGAAGCTCCATTTTCTTCAAAAAAAATTGTTTTTTTTCTTTGACCAGCATCATAGCCGATCCCCTCAGCCTGCTGTGAGCAGATGTGGATCTTTTTAAAGCACCGATGCAGTAAAATCTAATGTAAAGAGTCTGTTTGTGACGATCAGTAAAACTCACCCAAAATCTATGTGTGTGTTTACGTTTGCGTGTGTGAGGCTGCATCCATTATTATTTCAAATGTTCCTTATTGAGATTATTATTTATCCAATTCAGGTTTATTTATTTAGCACCAAATCACACAATAAGTCCTCTCAGGTCACTTAAGGTCAGCTTCACAATATTATAGAGAGATATTGTGAGAGAGAAAAAAGAAACCCAACAAATATCTCGCGGTTTAAATTCTCTGGAGGAATGAGAATAGGGGAGAGTCAGAGGAAACATATTATGTCCATATCTGCTTTCCGAACGGAGAACATCGCCAGAGGACGGATGCACTTCAAACATGAGGTGTCCTATTAATAGAGCTGCAATATTTTCCGTTTGCCTTTGCGCAAAAAGATGAAAAGAATTATTCATCTGACGTCTGGCCTTTTAGGCTTCCTCTGTCCCCAACAACACTCCCTAATTCTCTGCTGATGCTTAATTACGGGGGGATGTTGATTAATTTTACATGTTGCTTTAACTGCTCACAACCCCAGCATACAGATTGTACACTAATTTACAGGAACAGGACAACTACGCATGGCTTGTTTTGATAGCATGGCAAGAAGGCTACCAGGCCCTTAACAGCTGTGAGCGAAACCAGTGGGTTTGCATGTTTTAATTAATCAATTTATATGTGGTGTGTAATTTGCTGCCTGATTACCTACTTAGTTGATGACCAGTCAGCCACTGGTTAAAGTAAATTTTATCTTAGGAAAGTGCTGTCTGGATGTGCTTTCTAATTATATGTTCATGCACTGGCTTGGTGCATTAAAGGAAGCTAAGGCAACTAAAATTCACTCGTAATTGCTATTAATCACTGAGCTGTTGAAATTTCCACCCTCCAAAGCAAAGAATAAGGACAGAAACTAATCTGTTTCTTACATTTTCACTTGTTACACATCAAGATCCATCATCTGACTCTCTTCTTCCTCTTTATCATCGTTCAGCTCAGTTTGTTTCGGTTTATTGCACTCTGGAGTGCAGTTTCCACCTGCAGGCAGCTGAAAAATCTCACTTCTTTTTCCAGGACCAAGTGACAAACAAAGGTTAGTGACTGTAGCAGCACAAAGTGGAACATTTAGCAGCTAAAGAGACGGATATTTCCCTCAGGACTACACAACTGAAGTTGAGTGGGAAAATAGGATTTTTGATGCTTTTAAAAGATTGTTTTTGAGTGACCATTTATCAAGCCTAAGAGTGATTTTGAACCAAGCGAGATAATTACTTGGAAATGTATTACCGGGCTGCAATTATATAACTTTCACAAAAATGAGTCATTTTCTCAGATACCTTTCAAGTCTCTATGAATGAATTTCAACACAGTAAAATGATTGAAAACGTGGCAGAAAGAAAGGCGATCTAGATTAATTATAGGTCCTTTAGCATATGTGATTTAGAAGAATGCATTTCTGAGGGCCTACAGGGGCTCGAAAACGCACAAAAACTTGCACACACATCAGAACTAGTGAAAATTTGACATATTATGGAAATTGTGCATGTGTATCAGGCAAAAGTGATCCATAGCGCCACTTGCAGAATTTGAAAAAGCCACTTTGACCACCATGTTTTTACCTACATCTGCGAAATTTGGTCGGCATATGTAGCACGTCAGGGTGCACAGAAAAGCCTCTTGACACCAAACCCTCAACCCAACAGGAAGTCCATTTTTTTTTAATAACTTTGAGATTTTTGCTTATTTTCAAGAGCTATAACCTCATAGACGGTAACTCCAAGACAACTCAAATTTGGTCAGTGTATACAACAGCTCCTGATGATTAAATGCTATCAATTTCTTCTGCAAAAGTCAAAGGGTGTGGCCGTGGCAGCCCTCTGAATTTCGACCTTTCACCATGAAACATCAAGTGCAGTCTAACTACCCTTTACATGCTCCAATCTGCCTCACACTTTACATGTTTGATCAGTGTCCTGCCCTGATCACATCCATATGCAAATATCCACCCACAGTCATAGCACCACCTGGTGCCAACTGGAAACGACATGTTTTAAATTTTCATGTACTGTTGTTAGCTAATTGACCATATTAACCTGAAATGTGGTGACATAAGCCTTAAGATATTGATGATGATTCATGGAGAAAACTGTGACTTGTCGTCAAACGGTGTGTCTGTGGCGGTCTGATTTCGATGTCTCACCATGACTACTACAGTGTTTATATCTCAGCTGTACATGATCCGATCTGGCCCAGATTTCATGTGCTGGACAAGAGGCTGGGTCTGAACACATCCACATTCAAAAACTGAGTTGTAGCCATAGCTCCACCTATTAGTAACAGGAAGTTACTGGCTTTATATTTGCACATACCATTGCTACAGACTTTGTGATATAATCCTTGAAATTGGTCAGCTAAGTTTCAACACCTTGAAATGTCTGCCACACCCCAACATGCGTTTGTGTGCTTGGAGCTTTAATTAATTATATTAAAACCACTAATATGCTGCTGTAATCTCCAAGAGATTCAGAAACGCAATGAAAATAGATGTAACATTAAGCTGACCATCATGCTACTGCAATTTTAAATCATTGCACTAACTCTAACCAGCTGTTTACTCATGTGCCTGTGGGTTCATTACACCAACATCTAGCTGACAAGCTGTTACAGTGGGGGTGCTGAAAAGAGGAGCGCACTGTGATTTATTAACCCGCCTCCTGGTATTCAGGGTCTGCAAGCAGCAGCAGCAGTATATGGGAGTGGACTGTCGCCTGTGACGTGAAGAAAACTGGGAGTACGCCACCGTTTTGACGAGCCCTCTGAGCCTGAGAGGAGACAGCCAGTCAAAGGAAACCTAACTGGCTGCCCTGAGGCTGGAGAGAGAGCGATGGAGGAAAAAGGAACAGGAAATGTGACATAAAAACAAGTCTGTCACTGAGAACTACCCAATTTTTAAAAAAAAACTTTCTCACATTCTGTCCATCTCTCTCCTGCTCTAAATCTCCACAGCAGAAGGACTATAAGTGAAAGCAACAACGGAAGCTGGCAAATCAAGAGCAGAGTCCCACTTAGACCACTCTCTCTCTCTCTCTCTCTCTCTCTCTCCCTCTCAGGCAGAAAAGATTCTCCCTTCTTCCGTGTCCTGACTTCAGCCATCACCAGAAGACTTGAACTAACCAATGAGGGCAGAAAGAGCTCACAGAAAAGTGAGCACCCCTCCTCCCAGCCTCTGTCTATGTGGGCTCTACAATCCATTAAGCCTTGACCTTCTACTTCTTGCTTTGTCTACTTAAGAGCCTTTGGGCAAACACAAGTGGTTCGCTCTGTCTACATACAACAGATACATCTAGGCAGATTTGCCTCTTCTGTGGTTCTGACATGTTAATGCTACTTCAGATGCCTTTTTTTGATGCAGGAGATCTCAGGTCAGACTCAGAGAGACGGTTTATCTATCGCTGACTCATCTCTGTGTTGTTCCGGCACACTTCTTTCATTTCCAAAACCTGTTTGAAAGGCAGCGATAAATCACTGTATTCTTGACAGTGAGGCTTGGAGGAGTCAGAGGCTTCGCGGGCCTGAGACGGAAATTGTGCTGCTGGTGCAAAAACTGGACAGACAGGCCTGACATGAGCTAAACGGCACAGTGAGGATAGCAGGGAGCAGCACCGGGCCACATCCAGTCAATCAGGCTGCAAGGGGACTGATGGGGGGGTGAAGTCTAGGAATGGCCATTTCTGAGCAGCTGACAGGACGACGTTACTCAGAGGAAATCTTTTTTTCTCCTCTTCTGACCCCACTTACCACAAAATCACTACTTCCTCATTAGAACTTGTTTCTAAACATTAAATTACAGACTATCCTATTATTCTATTAGCAAACAGCTCGTGCATAGAGCTCCATAGTGTGCCAGAGTGGGATTTCTATTTTGGATTTAACAGGGAAAGTATCTAAAATGTCAAAAGACAAAAAATAAAAGCTATATTTTGCACCAAATCCAACAAAACAGGTAAACGAGTATCACATTTTGTTCGAATTTAAGAAGCATAATGAATAAATGCCAGCCACAGAAAGAGAAATCACACTTCAATATGTCTACATAAAGTCTAACTGTTAATAAAGCTAAAAGCCAAATGTGAAAACAGTTTATCTCTGTTTAAGTTATGCATGTTGTCCTGATTCCTGCTGGGTGTGACAGTTTTGTTTTCACGGCACATGCTGCTTGTACAACACCATGTAACTGGAGTCTGAAGACATAAATCTGAATATAAATCTGATGTGACAGCGTGAAGGTTGACGCCAGCTTCACTATGAGAACACATTAGATGAGTTCACTTAGCAAGTATGGAACCAGTTTAAAGCTGAAATGACTGATTGATAACCGATTTATCATTCCAGTCATCTTTAAAAGCATTTTGTGGTTTGTGGCTTCTCCAGTTTCAAATATTTGATGCTATTCTTTGTTATACATCATCTATCTGTTATATTTATCGATATTGACATTGCACTAAAATAGCTGTTTGTTGCAGCTACAAAAAAAACAGTCGCTGTTTCCAATTTTCAATCAAAAGGAATTCATTGAGAATTATGAAATATTCAGCGTATAACGGTTGCCAGAGCACAAAGCTGAAATCAGTGCGAGCGCTGCCAAATATCAGCATGCAGCCTTAATAGAAGAGCACCTCAGAGAGGCTCTTCATCAGCCGGAGCTGCTGCAGCCTGATCATCAGCACACATGGAGGTCAAGGGGGAGCAGCAGGAGAGGAGGGAGTTTGTGAACCGGTGAAACACAGAGATGGAAAAAATAAAACAAGCACAGCCAAGACAGTGCTGATTGATCTAATTAACTGCTTCTGTCATTTGTGATGTAGAAAAATCAAATCACGGCTGGTTACAGCTCCAGTGTAAAGATTCCTCAGTTTCATATCATATATTTTATGATTAGGCAAATATTTTGGTTCTGGTTCCTGTATTTTGGACATTTTTTATTTGACGAGGTGGTTAACCAGGGATTCAAAGCAAATCCATAGATTTAAAACAGCTAAAAAAAAACATTGTAAGCTGGAAGACTTGACAAAATATTTAGACAGGATAGAGAAATATACTCTGGCACTGTTGCTTCATCACCAATAGATCAAAACTGCACAGCAACATAAAATGGTGTAAAAACAGTCACACTACAAAGTCTGTTTAGCAGCTGGAGTCAGATTTTGTCAGGTTTTGCGCAAGCAATGCTTTTAAAGTGCTCAATAAAAAATGATAACTCATCAGTTGAAGATCATTCCATCAACATTAAATTAATTTCTTGAGCTGCATTCTCTGATCGCCTTCTCATAACCCAGAGAGACTGAATGGCACCAGAGGACTGCCTCAGAGGATGGCGTCCCATCCACCACTGCATGCATCACTCTGCTCTAACAGCATTATGTAAAGTGCACTAGAGGTGATCTTCAGATTAGCAGGTTAAAATCAAATCACTGCAGCCGCCAAGACCCGACCACGACAAGACAGACGGACAGGAGAAGGAAAGACATGCCTTCTTATGAGGGCAAAGGGATCCTTTCTGAGATGCAACTGCTTCAAGGATCATCAGTTCAGAAATGGCACCTCTGTTAAAATACCCTGTTTTACCAGCTCATTGTCTACAAACACACAGTTTGTATGTGTGGCTCCACTAACTTCAAGCTCTCAGCTAGAAAAGCAAACCGTGTCATTCAAGAGAGTGATTTGGAACAACAGAAGGCAAAAAAGAAAACACAGTATGGAGCAGAAATCCTGTTTTCAGTTGTCAGTCTACTTTTTAGTTCAAACTCATTTCTGTGTCTGTAAACCAGAAAACCCAAATGTCCCCATAATATTTCTACAAGTCCAGAGTGCTTGTGCTGAACAACTGCTTGTTGCAACTTCATTAAGTTTCCTTTAACTCCATGCTGTTTTAAATTATTTTTTGTATTTATTACATTTGTACATTCTCTTGGCTGCGCTGTGCCACATAACCAAGCGCACACAAAGTATCTGAAAACTGTACATCTGCTTTCTTCAACTGTAACTCCCATCACCAATAACATTTCGCCTTACACTGACTTCTCCATGTGACAGATTGTGTTGATCTTACCTGCCAGGATCGCCTTCCCGGGGTGAGTTAATTTCGCTCTCCCAGCCGGAGCCGCCGCCGCCAGACACCTCGGTCTGTAAAAAGGGCTGATAAATGTGCCTTTATCCTGCATAGTGACCGTAAATTACACAATAACACCCACAAAGGCTTCCAATCTAATGCAATTTATCTTCAAGTGCGAAGCCGGCAGCTGTTTTTCAAGTAAAGTGAAGCGCGCAACACATGGATGGCGGCTGTCCGGTGCGCTTTGGATGCAGGTAGTTTCTGCCGACGCCTCTCCGTGTTGACAGTGGGCGGACACTGTGGCTGTCAAGGAAGTTGGGATCGTCTACATCCAATATATGTTATTTGTAGCCATGGTAACGCGGTATCGCGACCGTCGTGCGTAAGAGCGCAGAGCAAACCGGAAGCGAGGAAAGACGGATACGGGCTCGTCTCTGTGTCCTGCTGCTGCGTGGAACTTTGCAATCTCCGCGTAAAGCGAGTAAACTTCAAACCACCGCGGATCCTGGTGGATGACAGGAGTCGTTGGGTGTCACTCTGGGTGTGTGTGTGAGCTCAGAGGGAGAGAAACCCGCCACTTTTATTTTCCACAACAGGAAAAAAGGGCGGGGCGCAGAATCTCTTGTCTCTTTTTGCGTGTGTGTTATCATATGAATGCAGCTCATTCATTTGATAACACACATTTTTTTGCCTTGTTATTAAATGATTTGCTGCCCCTCAAAAACAACAAAAAACCCCACGCATTTCCACAGCAAGAAATAGGTCCAACCACACCCTCTCCAAACAAAGCGCAGCTCTCACTGAGACAGAAGCCATCAATCAGGGGCTGGCAGCTTAGCTACCAAAATGTCAGTCAGAGTCCAGGAGAAAATGGCTGGAATAAACCACCAAAAAGCTCCTAACTGTGTGAAGAAAACGCACAAAGGATGACCTTGTGTAAACTTTATTCCTCTTTCTGTTTGCAGGACTTGTGCAGATAAAGGGAGTGCTTTGTGCGCAGCTCAGATTTTTGCTTCCACCACTTTTACGCAGCCTTGCTTCCACACTTTGCCATTTATTAACCTGCTGTTTTTGCATTTTGTCCTTTTTCTTACAAAAATCATTATGCTTTTCTTTTTTAAAGACTACAACAACACACTATAGACAATACATACGGTATTCAATAATATTTGACTTCTTTGATTAGTTAGGTATTTCAATATATTTAAATTATACAGTTTTCAGTACAATAATGATTCTTTTCTTTTTAAACCAGCGGGCACCAGGATGTAAGCTAATGTTCCCCCTTTGTGTTTTTCACCTCCTCAAGTCTGTTTGAGCTTCATCACCGTTTTTTTTTTTACTGTTAGTTGGGTGAGAGAGTTTTCATTGTACATCACTTGGACACAACATTAGTAATACTTGATATACTTGAGTGTAACATGAAAATTGTGCTCCTGGTTGCAGCATTATAATTTGGCAGCACATGCACAGTCTACATCATATAGCAATTGTTTTTTTATTATTATTTAACCTGCTTTCTTTCCGTATTTTGTCTGTTTTGTCACAACCTGCAACCGAAACTTCAGATGTCCAGTATCAAGAGTCTGAAAGTCACCCGCTCTGACCCAGCAAAAAGGTTTGCGGCTGCGACATGGGGCAGGGGTGGGGATTTCATTGAGTGTCTCTTGGTTTGGTGACGTATCCGACGAAGGCTTTAGAGGCTACACACACACACACACACACACACACACACACACACACGCTCTCGCACACACTCAAATACACAAACTGTAACCTCAAGTGTTCTTAGTCTGTATACAGTAAACACTTTGTACCTGTTGTGAAAGGACAAACAAAACTATTGCACAGTAACCGTCTTTTTCTAATCAGAGCATGAGACAGTCGTGAAATTGAACAAATGAGCCTGTTTTGTTTTTTTTTGCCGCCTCCTCAACGTAGGTAAGGCCGTAACAGTGCTTTAAAAAGAGGGAGGGGTGGGAGACACACCCACATGCCCCTCCGCTCTTCGGTAAAGTCTCTTCTTCATCAGTGCTGAAAAGAAAATGGAAAAATAAAATAAAAAAAGCTGCTCTATGGTTAACAAAGTTTACATGGAACAGCAACAGGACAGAGTGGTTCGGTGTAACTAATGTTATCTTCAGTATGTTATTTCCTCTAGGAGCTGAGAGGCGACTTCATGCTGTGTAGATCAGTGATGCAGGTATAATGTCCAAGTGGAGACGACAGACAGGAGGGTGGGAGGAAGGAGGAGGGGAGGGTCCGACAGCCGGGATGCCACCTTTCTACACGGGGTGTGGAGAAACTAGAGGTGAAGGGTTTCTATTGCAGTTTCAGTGATCTCGGGTGGAGTCTCGTCGGGGGAAATGAAGGCCCAGTGAAGGTTCAGGAGTCTTCGTAGCCGTGAGTTGGCCAGTTGAGACCCAGAGCAGCACGTTTCAGTGTGGTTCAGGGTGAGTGTAGGAAGGAGAGAGAGGGGGGAGAGAGGAAAAGGAGGAGTTGAGGCTCTACATGTTGAAGCCATAAGTGGGCTGAGCGGGGTAGCCAGCAGCGGAAGGAGCGTAGCCGTAGCCTGGGTACGCCGGCTGGGGAGCCACTGGAGCCGGAGAGGACGTCAACATCAGCTGTTGGCCTGGTCACACAAACAGAAACACTTCAGCTTTTCTACCAGTAAGCAAACGTGGTTTTAGTGTTTAGTTCATCACACGTAACAGAGATCATTTGTTGAACCACTTTTTTTTTTTAGCAAAAATGACGTTACTGGCACCCTTCAGCAAATAAAGTCAATGCACATTGCTCTAGGCCTGCGACCGGCCGACCACATCAAGGCCATGTTATCAGAAGGACAAGGACGCCTTTCAGTGCTGGAAATCCAACAATATTTTCCTTGTGAAATTGAAATGAGCAAAGGTTTGCACCATGACCGTACAGTGTAGAGCTTGTTTAAGAGCAGTGAAAATGCTCAGTGTCAAGCCTGAAACACCGATAGGTGGTTAATGTAGGTGCAATTTAGTTACATAAAATACAGTCTTGAAATCCAGCTTAAACACTGTTTATGTGTTCGGTGAACTGTTGAAAAATCTCTATTTTCTGTGAGTTAGTGGAGTAAATATTATAATAGAAAATAATGTAAATTAAAAATATATATATTGCAAATGAAAACTATAAATCTTCAGATCTGGGAAAAGTACAAGCAGTATTTTTTTTTTTAAACAGATGACTAAATGAATTCACTCATATTTTCACAAGTTTGACTACAACCAAGGAGAGATTTACTTTGCAGTTGGCTTTTATCCAGTCAGTTCACATTTAGTTAAAGCTGGGTCTGTGATTCTGGATGAAGATTGTGGAAATTTAAAAACTTAACATACTTAGATTGCATGTGCCTGATTTGCTGCTCCTCCCACCGTCAATTTTCCCCCTGACCTGTGCATGAGCACGAGCGTGCACAGGTCAGGGGGAATAATGGTAAATCAGTTCGAGCCACTTTATTTGTTTCAGAGAGCCGAGGCAGTGTATGAACACCTGATTTTTTCCAGACAGCTAGCAGACCCTGGGGAGATATTCACTGAATTTAACAAAAAGTGCACTGAAATTACTATCACTGATTCTACTTTTCACAAGGGTTAAACTGATTCACTTTATTCAAAACCCACAACTGTCTCTCAGTCACGGTGTTGTTCTGCCTGTAAACCTACCAAATACCATCGGCTGAGGCTCCGTCACCTCCTCTTCAGTTTTCCTTTGGCTTTCTGCGTCCTCCAGTTTGTCCACCTGAGGGCAACAAAGAGAAAAGGACAGATCAGATGTGGTTCACTGCTGCACGGTTAAGAGAAAGTCTGAGTTCCAGCATTGTAGGTATCCTGTAGAAACCCTTTAACCCAGGAATTCATTCTAAATGCAAATTTATTGTTCTCTAGCCATATGCATATAAAGCAATGCCTAGTGTCGGCAAAACAGTGGAATATTTAAATTCAAAAAGGATTTTTGCTGGACACCTACAATGTAGGGTTCACAATAACATACCAGTTTTATTTAAATTACAATGTCTTACATGGTGTACTACAACATATCATAAACTCTAATGCTTCACTTGTAAAACTACACTAAAAGTTTGTTTCATTTGATGAAAATAAATACTGACACAACTAAACCTAGTGTAATATTACATCACAGCATCACATCTGGTTATCATACTGACTTCTGAAAGACAAAACTACACACAGTACTTCACAGTGCACCTACGGTTACCAAAGAGAAGATGCCATGCAGGTTTGGTGAGGTTTTCTAACACAGCCTCCAGTGCAAATGTTAAGTCAATGATAAAAGGGTCATTTCACCCAAATCACAAAAAATGTAATGTAAAAATTGAACCCTTAGTGGTATCTAATCATGCAAACAGTCATTGCTGGGACTCCTACACTCCCCCCAGTTCAATAGAGAGGAATTAAATTTCATTTATGCCACTCAAAGCATTAAAAAAAATAAAATGAAGCAAATTAAAAAAATCAATGCACAATGATTCACAGACTTCACTGTCAACAGCTGTTACTCTTTGTTTTCTTTGCATTTAGCAGAGAACAGTTTAAAAAAATATTGACAATAAGGTCTGTGAATTAATAAGAATTACAAGATAACAAGGATGTTTATACTCATAAAGATGCTGCCTTTGAACTTGTAAATTGTCATTTTTGGGTGTTTTGGGCATCAGAAAGAAAAGCAGATTGGAGCACATCATGGCTAGATACCAGTGAGGGGATTTATTCTGTTTTTGTCAGTGATTTGAGTAAATTTTCCCATTAAGGTAGAATTATAATAGGGTCCAAGGTTAAAGAAATATTACATTACGCATTAAGTTAAGGAGAAGCTATACAGTTCATGCCTACACGTTGATGCTGCATTTCCAGCCAGTCATGTATCAGTAAACGACAATCACAGCTGACACATGCATCCCATTCATGGTTATAAGCAGTTCGGTTCTTATCGAGTGTTTTTTCATTCTGCTGGACTAAAATCAAGCTACATAGTAGAAGTTCACAGGTTAAGCTCATCCTTTGCCAGGCATTCAGTATTTGCGCAGTGAGTTGGCTGTAGCACCAATTCTCCTAAATCGCTAAGTGCAAAGAAATAATCAGGCATTGTGCTTTAACTGTGGAGACAGCCGAGTACAAAAGGTTTCTGATGTAAGTAGAGATTGGCTTTAACTGTGGTTCACCTCAGTCAATTTTAGAAAAAAAAACTTCAGACAGAAGAGTGAAAAGGTCAACCAGCACCTGTAAACCACTTTTCTATATGTGACTGTAAAATACTAGAATTTAAAAATTAACTTTCCAGAAAATGGTCTTAAACTGAAACACTGAAATAAATTGAAAGAACCTCCACAGAGACAGATGAAAAGAGGAGTCCATTACCTTTAAAGTTAGTGTTTATTGCCCTGCACTAATTCAACAGGTAAAAACTAAAACTTGTTAACCTGGAGTTAGAGACATGGGGATGCATCTCACAAGTCTAGAGTGGCTCGTTCTCCTCGTTCGTCTTCACTTCTGGGCTTCCAAGAGCCTTTAGCCAGGTGGAAAGATCACCATGTTTCTGTATAATATCTTAACTAGATTTTTAAAGTGCCACTTAACACGAGATGCAGCCCCAAGAGAGAGGAGTTAGAAGGTGAGAGGTATCTGTTAGGCCAGAACAGGCTAATCCTGGTCCTGAACAAAAACACGGTGCACAGGCTTTGGCTCCAGCCATCAACACTGAGTTTAAAGGCTCTCCACTGGTCCGAAACGACTTTTTCAACCTTTTCAACAACTGATCGAAGAAAGCTGGCATATATGGGGCCTTATAATGAGCATATAAGACTCCATATATGCTCATTATAACCTACCCAACTATGATTTTAATCTCATCTGTCTTCCTTTATTGTTGCGTATGCAGTGTTGGGGAGTAACTAGTTACAGGGTTGCATGTTTAAACAAACAAATAAATAAATAAATTTGAATGTATGTAAATAAATTATAGTTACTAAATTAAAACACTGGCTCCGCATCTGCTGGAATGCCTTCTTTTGGCACAGCTCTGCACAATGAGTGTTAGCAAAGTGGTTGGGACAAATGTGTGACTTGCCTTACAAGTCACAGTCTCCATGTCTGGACAGCCTCCACTCATTGGGCTGTTTCCCTTCAAATTCTGAGCACTGCCTTTGATTAGTTCTATCAATCAATACAAAATGCTCTAGGCAACCTGGGTCTGTTGATGGCCATGTTGTCGGAAGGGCAAGAACGTCTTTTAGAGCAGAAATTCAACAATATTTTTCTGGCAAAATCAAAGAAAGGCTCTAAAATGACTGCACAGTGCAACGCTTGAGTGTAAATGCTCAACCTGAGGAAACATCTACAGGCAGTTAATGTAGTTGCAACCAGTCACATTAAATATAGTTTTAGAACCCAGTTTAAACCAATCAAATGCAATAAGGTAATTTACTTTGATGAAGTATTTAAAATAGACATATTACCTACTACAATATTAATTGAGAAACTGGTAATCATGTGAATTTCCCCAGTGAGGGATCAATAAAGTTTATCTTATCTTATCTGTAACCTATTACATTTCAAAAGTAACCTTCCCAACATCGTGCATATGTCTCAAAAAGCAACAGTTAAATAAACTGACAACTTTCTAATCGGACAGTAATTTTTTAAAGTACAGAAGAGATGCTACTTTAGATGACAGTAAACCATTTCCTCATTTAGCCTGTTGCTACTGATGTTCACTGTAAACATAAATAAACAGCTGCACTTATCGAGCAATTTCCTTTTTTTTCATATTTTCATCAGTTCGTTTCCATTTGACTGCTTTGTCCTGTTTTGTCGATGGAAATGACTCCACAGGAGCATAATTCAGAAACTGCTCCCAGTAGATCAACTTCAAAACACATCAGATGTGTTGTGTTGGTGCCGACGTGGAGCAAAAGCCTGCACACCGCTACTACAGTTCTCCAGGACCAGAGCTAGTTAGGCCGTACTCAGTCTACAGTCCATGCTAGGTTCCTACATCAGAAACCTAAGAGATAAGTTATAACAAAAACAAACAGACAGAAACAGAGAAGAGAAATAAAAAAGAGGGCCAGAGACCGTCACCTTCGCTGCAAACTCATCAACCTGGAAAAGAACCCAAAGAGATGACCTCAAGTGACCCCACATGTCTACAGGTCAGCATTTTAGGTAGATATAAGCTTAGTGACAAACACACTTAACCTTCATTAAAACAGAAAGCATTTTTATCTGCTTTCTTATTTCAGCTCATCTATATGACCTGCTACCCCAAAGCTGCAGAGATATTACAGACTATTACCCACCTCTCACCTGTCAGGAAACTCAACAATCTAAGGAAAGTAAACCAAATTTAGTGCAGAGTAAAAAAACAAAGCAGAACTTTCCTAATAAATACACAGTAATTCAGTTTATTTCTAAGTTAAAGTGGGTACGCAAAAACAAACCCTGTGCATTGTGTTTCAGTACTAACCTTCGTGAGGTACTCCCTCATGACCTGGATAAAGTACGGCATGGCAAAGTCCATGATGTTGTGCCTCCATGCGAGCTCCAGCACCACGTCAGGGTGCAGGAGGTCGTAGGAGGCGAACAGGCAGGCAGCGAAGCACTCCTTCCTGCCCTCCTCCAGGAACCACTGCAGCAGAGTCTCTGCCAGCTCAGCATCCTTCGACTCCGCAGCGTACAGCATGGCATCCTGGGAAAAACGGAAATATTGTGTATTTAAATGACTCCACATGAGAAACACAATCGTCTTCATGCAAGACCGGTGTGAGAAAAAAACTATTTCTGTGAAGATATGCAAAGAATAAACAAACAGTGCCACCTATGGGAACATGGAGGCTGTTGACACTTCTGAGGAACTCCTAAGAGCTTTTTGTTCTTTTTCATATCTTGTCAAAGTCTTTTTTCATACCTTGTACAGTTTGTCCTTCTTGCAGAGCTCCACACTCTGTCTCCAACGGTTGTTTCCTTTGTAGAGATAGGCAGCGATACGCCTGAACTCGATAAGTTCATGTTTCTCTAACCTCTGAGCCAGACCGATGGTGTCAAAGTTGTCATAGGCATCAATGGAGGCTCTCAGGCCCTGTAGGTGACAAACAGACAGAGATAAATTACATTTGAGATCCAGAGGAAGCCTAAGGGATACCTGATCCACTAACTGGACAACAGCAGTGCCCCCTAGTGACCACAAAAGATGGATCCCCTCTCAGTTTACATCTTCAAAAGGTGCCATCTACAATACGCAGTAAGACAGAATTATCTGTGACATAAATAAATCACAACTGCAAACATCAGTCACGTTAGTTTAGATTTGTTCTGCCAGCAGAAGCAAACCATTTATCTCAAAAACAGTTTCTTATGTACAGGAGAAAGTCAATGCAATAGCAAGGGAACAAGCTAAAACAAACAATGGTTAATGGCACTTCAAAGTTAAAGCATAATTCACAATTTATCAGTTTGTTTGCTCCGGGTCAAATCAGTTCCAGAGTTTGTAAACTTGAAGCGTTTTCCCAGTGGTTCAATTTCTCTTCACACACAGAAACATCTGTCAACAAGCAAACCAAAATCCATCCTCACAAACAAAGTTCACTGCGCTCACTGGTCAGATGTGTCTGGGGCAGGATAGTCCACTGTTTTCTTTACTGAAACAACAACAACAACAAGAACCTCCTCCCAGAAGCGACATACTACATTGAAAATTTGGATTTGAATAAGGCAGCCTTGCAAATTTTGTCAGTGGATTATCCATTTTAATTGCAGTGCTCATCTCCCTGCACACAAATGTTCCATCAAAACAGTTCCACTCATCAATATTTTGAGTGAATCCTTTGCTCAGCCCCGGTTAGGACGACTGTGATTGATTCAAAGAAATGCAAACGAGCCAGAGCATTTTTTTCCCCGTAAGGCAGAATGATGGTGTAGTGCAGCCAAACCATTATGTTCTACAGAATGGGCTGGCAAAGCAAGACTAGGGGCAAGAATGCAAACACAGGAAGAAAATCTGATGCTCAGTACTAGTGCATACATTGATAAGCCACAACATTTTGACCACTGACAGGTGAAGTGAATAATATTGATCACATTGGTACTATGTGCTGTTCTGATGGAAAATCTTGGATTTTAACTTCCATGTTGATGAGACTAAGACACCCAAATAAACATTGTCCCACAACAAACACACTCCCTCATGGAAATGGAAATCCCAAATGTCACTGGTCTACCCCCACAGGAAAATGCACCCCACCACATGGAAAAAACATCAAACAATCAGGAACATGTTGAGGAACATGACAATGGCCCAACATGTTGATTTGACCTCCAAACTTTCTACACCCCATTGTGATCAAGCATCAACAGGATGCAGTGGAACAAGTTTGATTGACAGAGGCCCCACTGCACAAGCCAGAGTACCCAACATATCCACTGCCAATGTCCTGGTTCCAGACCCTTTAGGACACCCTGAGAGGTCCTCTTGTCTATGCCCAATCGTTCAGAACATTCTTGACCACATAAGTGGGACCAACACAATATTAGGCAGGTGGTCATAATGTTATCCCTGATCGGTATATCTGTGAGAGAGACACTGCTAGTGAGACCTTGTTTAGTTCTGTGGCTAAGTGTTACAACTGCACAAAGTGCAAAAGTGTTCATACTCTGTATCCCAGAATACACCTTACTACAAGAGCTGTTTTGCTCAACATTACAGATTGCACCTGGATCAAATTGAGGCTGGATCGTGTTCTTACCATAATTTAATTGCTCTACAGTTTGTTTGGGGCTCTTTTAAAAGGTCTCAGACCACTTGTTTTGGATTACTGTGTTTATTCCATCCCAGTTGAATTACACTAAGGGGGAAAATGTAGCCCAGTTCAATTTGAACAGTCTAAAGAGTGCAGGTGTAAAACTCCCTAATAATTCCCTTCCATTAAGTGTTTTACAATATTTACAGTAATCAGCCTGAGTAACAGTTTGACTGACAGACCTGGTAGTCTTCCTCTTCTGTCAGCAGGTTGTTGAGAGCTTCATTGACGGACTTGTTGTTGTGACTCTGGACAGACCTTAAGTATGGCTTCACCAACTTCAGCTGGTTCACCTGGTCGAGCAAAAACAATCCAAGTCTTGTCATAACAGCAAAGTATGTGATGAAACCTTGATGATATTTAATAAATGTATCACAGAGGTTGGTTACCTTGCTAAAAAAGTTGACTGCTCGACTGTGATCCAGCCGAGGGGATAAAATGGTCAGCAGGTCATTCAGCAAAAGAGGTTTGTAGTCCAGGTAGAAGGAAAGAGATTTATAGTACAACTCTACATTGGCAACCTGTGAATAAAAAGAAAAAAGGACAAATTTCAAGATCATTAAAATGGCAGATGTTTGCAAAGGAGATTAAAGAGTTCAGGCAGAAATACTTGCATTTACCTTGGCAATAATATCCTTAAACAGCCCTTCCTTCCATGCATCTGTCGGATGAGTCATCATAGTGATGATGGCGTTATCAAACTCTTCGTATTTATCGTAAAGGAAAACCAGCTCTGCCCATAAATGAGACTGTTCTGCTGCACGAAGGACCTGAAAACACAGAAAAATGTCAGCGACCCTTTCACGACTGCTTCATTTGGTTACATTCACTGATTTGATATATTTGGAGCAAAGGATGTATTAATGCTGTCAAAACAGGGACATTATAAACATGATTTATTTATTTCTCAAAATCCTAAAGTGCTTTCAAGAGGCAGAAAAACATCAAAATAAAGCATCAATCAATGTGACAAAATTACAGCTCAAAATATGTTTTTTTTTACTTGTTAGATCACAAAAGCATGCAAGTATAATTAGAATTTTAACATTCCCATATTGGTAACGATATGTATGTTCAAGTAACTTTGAAATAAGCAAAAGAAATTAAAAGAAGTACTTTCAAGAATCATAAAACAACAACCAACAGTCTTCTTTTTACCTTACTGACAACAGTTTTGTGAGTCTACTGTTATAATAAGGGCAAGAAGAGAAACTACCACTTAAATTCATAAATTAATGTTTAATCACTGCAAGTCAGAAACCATAAGTCAACACAGGATCTGCTACAAAAGACAGAAAACAACAATCTGAGGTAAAGCTATAACTTTCCTGCGTGGTTTCTGATGAGAAGCAGAAATCTTTGCAGGGTAATAAATCAAAGGAGTTCGTGGCACCTGAGCAGCCTCCCTGTGTGTGATGAACTCCTTGATTTATTACAAAAGAAAAGTTTTGAGACACACAAACACACACCGACATACAGAAATGCCCTACCTTTGGGATGTTGACTCTGGACCAGAAGAGCTCCAGGTGCTCCCTCATCTTCTGAGGCTTGAACTTGGAGTAGAGGATGGCGAGCTCGGTGAACATTCCCATGTGGGCTCGCTCCAGACCCAGAGCTGCCTCCAGCAGAGCGATGAGCTCCTCAAAGTACCCGCGGTCCTGATAGTAGCTGATCAGGTCCTCCAGCTCATCGGCGTGGATCACTATGTGAAGGCCGCAGATCTGAGCAAGCCGAAACTCCTCGCCGTCCACGCAGGCAAAACACACCTGAGGATCAGAAGGAATAGAGAATAAATGCCAAGAAGAAAGGAAAATGATAAAAGGGTTGCAATAAAAGTCTGATTACACAGTGTTACAGACAGTCCTGCCTCACGCTTAGGTTTTGTTCTGTTTCACTATGACTCAGTGTGTGATTTGTGAAAAAGCACTGGAGTCACTTTTACATGAGTCAAGACAGCAACCTCACTACAGCAGCAAAATGTTGAATAATGTTCATAACAAAATTAGTTCACCTTCATTAAATGATTCTGTAACGACTCTATCGTTTCATTACCATTTTTTCTGCAAAAAGAAAATAAAATTTGATCACAAGCCATAAAGCACTACGAGTGAGACATTTCTTGAATCATTCTATTGAAGGGTTTTTGGATCATTTTGTGCTTTGCATGTTTATTTTGTTATTGTAGTATTCTTTTCTGAAATGCTAAAAGATAATATTGTCATTTTCTATCTATGTTCTAATAAATGAGTATCTACTGCTGCAGGAGACATCACAGCTTGAACATCTTGTCACAAGAAATACGTATTGAAATACTAGCTTAACAACTATAGCTGAGAGTTTTAAAGCTACTGTTTTTCATTAAACAAATACATCAGTTCAATAAACATATCTACATTTTATGACTTTATACAACAGACTTTGGCTGGCATGTGCAACAAATGCTTGCTTACTTTTCTACACAGTGTTTCATTCTTAAGTGAATCAAACATATCTATAAATCAAATCAAGTTGATTTATGTAGCATATTTTTTTAAAAACTGGAGTTGACCAAATTGATATGCATGTCAACAGTCAGGCAACAAAAATAAGTGCAAAAAGCAAATACAAGGCAAAACAGGATAAGAGATTATAAGACTGAGGTCTAAGATAAAATAATGATAAAATACTAAAAGTTAAAATCATTATAAGCTACCAAAAACCACTGAAAACATGTATATCTTGAGCTTTTTCGTGAAAATGTCAATAAAGGAGGAACTTTTTATTACAAGAGGAAGACTATTGCGACTGCTCCTAAGTTCCAAGTTAAACACTGGTTACTATAGTAACTCCCACACAGCATGACCTCTACCTAAGATTTAAGTGGCATAATGTTGCTAATTGCTCACAAAATGGTCATTCTAGCTTTGTTAAAACAGTAATGCGTGCAAATTGGACTAGCCATAACAGCATGAGGTGTTATCTTATAATATCAATGATTGTTTCACCTTGACAGAAAGTCTGATTAAAGATGGTAAAACCTTCTATTATGAAAAGGAAATAATCACACAGGTGTGCTAGTTACCTCCTTCCACGTCCGTGTGCTGTTGGCTTTCCTGGCGCTGTCCACAGCTGCCTGGTACTCTCCCAGGTGGACTAATGTGGATGCAAGTCGAGCAAAGTTGGACACATTGTTGTACAGGAGTTTGGCTGCTTCGTACATACCCTCCTCATAACACCGATCGCCCACCTGGAGGGGGAGAAATTAGCAGAAAAACATGCAATTAATTGTAGGTTTCTCGTAAAGAACAAAACGCACATTCTGTTGCAGCTACGTAATTGTTTCAAGAGTCTAAATTATGCATTTTTGGGTCTTCCCTTTCCTTCATTGTGTTACATAGCTGCTTTTTGTGCATGTAAATGTTCTGCAAATTTGTACAACTTAAAGTTCACGCAAAAGGGAGTTATTCTCTCCCATTGACAGCATAGCTCTTTACCTGCATGAAACACTTCTTTTAAAATTCAGGCTTTTCTTCCATTACCTATGTATATCATCATGTAGAACATTTGCATAATACCTGTCTAGCAGCTAGTTTGGCACATCCTGCTAGAGCTGTTTCTCTGCTTATACCCACAGATTTGAAGTTACAGTGCATAAACAAAGTTTTCTTGCTTTTATCGGGCCAGCTGACCAATCAGAGTCGCCTGGGCTTTTCAGCAAGGGGTTGTAAAGAGACAGACGCAAAAACAGAGGGTTTGAAAATTAAAGCAAATCAACATAACCCTGCAGACCCCAGAGATAAAATTACAAACCTGTAAGTTAGCACAAAATGGGCTCTTTACCTCTACCAGCTGGGATGTTTTTCTTACCTGCTGTATGTGAGCATTGTTGGGCCCGCTCACAAACTCTTCCAGCTCGGCCAGACGGTTCGTTTTAGCCAAAGCAAAGATGAGCTCTGTCTCCACATACGACTCTCTGGCTTTCTTTCGAGCCATCTGCAGGAACTTCACCAAGTCTTCCCAGTTGTCTACAAAATACAAAGAACACCTCAGCTCAGATGAACCCCACAAGAAAGACAATGAGGTCAAGATGCTTGTGTGCAGCAGAGTTATGCTGCAAAGCAAAGGTTCTCACTGTTCTTGCTGGCTGCGTTGACCACCTCCATGTACGCCGACGGGTCAACAGCTTTAATATACGAGTCTATGGCCTCTTTGACCAGGTCTCTTTGCAGCTGAGCTCTGGCTAATTGGCTCCACACTGCAGGCTCATTGCAGCGCTCAGCAAACTCGTAGGCCCGATCCAAGTTCCCTATATGCTCTATCAGAACCTAGAGGGGAGAATGCCATTATATGATCTGACATGCTTTATAGGAGATAAAACACCAAGACTGAAAGTAAGTGTTAGAAGCTCTAATTTACAATGTAATTCCAACAGTAGGTACAAGTAATCAGTAAGACACACTGATACATCAATACAGATTCTAAATATTCATACTCAGCACTTGCAAATGAATTTGTCTGTTTTAGATACCAAGATCAATACTTTTAATGGCCTAACCTCTGGGATTAGGCTTTAGATATCAACTATTAAAAAGGTCTGTGGTGAGCAGGTTCCTTGCAAACAGAAAAGCTTGTAGTAGACTTACAAACTGGCTGGTGCAACTTTGCAATTATTACATTCATATCAAATGCCGGACATAAAAACTACGATGATTACTACTAAACTGTGGGCAGTACACTAATTGAAGCACTAACACATTTATTCTACCTGTATGGCTGAGGTGTTGACATCAAACTTCTTGAAAATGGCAAACGCCTCTTCAAAGAGCTCGTTGCTGATGGCAATATTTGCAATGTCTGGAGCGTCATAGTTGTCTAGCCTGTTGATGTACTCCATCACACGAGTGCGGTCCGCCTTGATGGCTGTCAAAATGAGCAGATTCTGGAGGTTTCTGGGAGAAGAAAACAGAAAACAGAGAGATTATCAAAAAGATGGCATTAATTGTGGCTCCATTACCATGACGCAGAGTAGGCTAAGACCCTGCTGTACCTGTGTTCACTGAAGACTGAGTTGTCGAGTACGATCTTCTCCAACAGTTCGATCAGCTCATTGGGCAGGTCTGCGGTCATGAAGGCCTTGACTGTGACCGACACCTCCTCTGGGTCCTGAGTCTCTGACAATGCTGTCTGCACCACCTGAGAGGAGAAAACAAAAATAAACATAGAAAAATACCTCTCATTCACAGTCTGCATTACTCCAGGGGTGGTGCTGCAGGAAATCTAACCTGGTCGATGAGTTGTCTTCTGAAAGGGTTGTTTTCTTCCAACACATTTGCCCAAAGCTCTGGATCTTTCCGTCGTACCAGATATCGAGCTTCACTCTTGAATAATGAATTCTCATTGCACACCTGAGAGGAAAATATAAGGTGATTAAACTTGCATCTATTACAGAATTAAGTAAATGATCCCTTAAATGCTCTACAATGTCGTCTACACACTTTGATGAGCTCCAGGTCACACTGTCCTCTCTCATAAGCCACACAGGCCAGATGAGGGTCTCTCTTCTCACAGTAGCGTCCGACCACGGCGCTGTCATAAAACGGGTTCTCCTTTAGGAAGCGCTCAGGTGTGTTGTTGCTGTCAATGTAGATCTTGGCCAGGGCATTGTGAGTAGCTGGTTCCTCACATCCTTCATGGATACGGGATTCCAGCCATGGCAACAGAAGCTTCAACCTGATAAGACATTGGGAAAATATGCTATAATTAGACATCAACTGCATTAAATAACATTTAGAAGAAGGTTTTTAAACTCCCATGCCTCTCACCACCCTGAAAGCATGAATTATATATCTGGGATGATGTTATGCTCTAGTTTTTCTGTAGTGTAATGTACAAACACAAAACTAGAGGGCAGTGTTCTGCAATCAACAGCATGATTCATTCATTCATTCATACTGTTCCCAAATAACGAATGTTCACACTTTTTTACATTCAAATTTGTTAATCTGAAATATGGAAACTTCATGAACTAGACACTTTTTGACAACTTTGAGAAGCAAAGAGAGAATGGACACTGGAAGCACCTTATGTATTAAAGTATAATATTTATTTTAGCTTCTGAACTGTATAAACTGCTAAGCAAAAGATAAACACAGGAGCTTGCATATTTATTCATGTGCATATTTCAGCCACTTGTGTTTGGTTGCTGATTATTTATGGACATTAGAGAGCATCATAAATGTTTACATTTCTGAAAACAATGTGCTTATTTGTGGTGATTGTCTCAAGCATAATTTAGAAAGAAAATTTTATTGTCTTAAGTTTGTTTTTTGTTTTTTTTTTGACTACTGTCACTTGATGATTGCTGCTTGTTTTTTTTAACTGGCCCATTCTGTGAAAAATTTGATGGATGAAGGAGTTCAAGCAAAAAAAACAAACAGCAGAAGTAGGAATACATGTTCAAAGAGGTATTCTGTAACTGCAAAATACTCACACAACAGATACAAGTCACTTTGAGGTGCAAGTAATAATCAAAAACCTACAGTTGCTGCAACGTAAGACGAGAAGAACAAGTTGAACCATTTCTGATTGTGTTTTACCTGTTCCTCTTCTCTACCTCCTCCACCAGCTCATCAGTGGAAAACTGCCCTCTGACCACCATAATCAGGTTCTTGATGACGTCCTCGGCACAGTCGACATCCAGCAAACCGCCTATCACCACTGGTAAACGACTGGGGTTCACCTGAAAAAAAGAGTGCCACAAATTCAGAAAAAGAGGCGGCATGCAGCTCAAATAAAGAGAGACTCTTATTGGATGGTAAACATTTGTGTATAGAGTCACAGCACTAATCTTGATCTTACTTTCTGTACGTAGATTTCAATGTATTTCTGCAGATTGTTGCGGTAGAGGTAGAGCACTAGGTCATGGACGAAGTCAAAGCGATCACACACAATGATTAGAGGCAGCTGGTCCGTTAGCTTAGCCTCCTACGGACAGAAGAAATATGAAATTGTAATTTAACTGCAGGGAATGCCTAATAAAATATGCTGAGTAAAAAAGACAATTGCGACGTACATTAGACGGTCTTCATACCTTCAGGAAGTTTTTAACCCTCTCTGGGTCATAACAGTTGCTCTCGCGACAGATTCTCTCCACCTCTTTGATCTGGCCAGTCTTACATGCAGCCTGGATGTATTTAAAGTGAACGTCGGGCTCCTGGCTGAAGTTCACAATCGACCCAAGGAAGTAAAACAAGCCTTGAGTAGAGATGGCAAGAAGGGGGAGAAAAAGCATAACTGTTAGCTCCATCTGTTATGGCTTAAAACTTGCAAAAAATGGGAAAAACACACTCATTTAACACTTTTTTCTTATTTTAATCCAACATGACCCAAGTGGAAACACCACCACACCTACCCTCATAGCTCTTGAAGGATTCAAAAAGCTCCACTAACGCCTGAGTTCCCAGCTGCTCGTGATACTTGGATGCTACCTGGACACACAGCTGCAGGTTCTGCCTGATGTTAGCTGACAGCATGGCCCTTAAACACTCCAAGGAATCTTCAACTGACAAGGAACCAAAAAAGTTCACCAGCCACTGGGATAAGAAAAAAGGAGACAGGGAGAAAGTGAGACAGCAGGCTGAGGTGAAACATGGGGAAAAAAAGCAGCGGGTTCAAGAGGCATTTTCACACATCATCAGAAAAAGAGTAAAAACATGGCTGCTCCCAAGAGAGCGGTATTCACAAGCATGACCACACTTCCACAGGCGTACCTCAGGGTTGAGCAGATGTGTGTGCACCACGGCTCGTTTGATATCGTACAGGTCGGTGTAGTGTTCAAGAGCTCTCTGTAGCAGTCCTGCCTTTTCACACAGCTGAGCGACATGGGCACGGTCATAGTGTGTGAACATTTGATTCCCCAGGATGGCATCTGCTACCTAAAAAAGGTCACGCACACAAGAACATACAGTCAGGTTTAATACTAACAAAGGCAAAGCGGCTTTTTGTAATCAGGAGAGTGACACAAGTTTGAATGTTCACCTGGGGGGCGTGTATGAGGTTCATCTCAAGCAAACGTGTCTGTAAGTGTCCTTCGGCTGGGCGGTTGTTCTTTAATGCGTCCAATAGGAAGGAGGTGCACTGCTGGATCAGGCTGCCCTCCATGAACACATCTACAATCTACCAAAGGGCAAGAGAAAAAAAGAAAAGTGGAAAGAAAGAGCGCAGTTAGGAAAATGCTAGAGTTTTGATTTCCTACCAAGAGTCACACACTATTAAACACCACAGGCCCGGTAGCCAGATGTTTCTGCTTTTTATCTTTTATGAACATCTGCAGGGGCCACAACTTAAAAAGGTATAGAGATCTCAACTCAGAGAAGCATCGAGTCATCTCTGTTTTGAGACTGAGCAGAGCGATAATGTGGCTTTAAAAAGGAGGATGGGGTCACTGACTCAGTGAATTCCTGGCATTGCTGGCACATCTGGAATAACACAGACGGAGGCTCCCACACTGGGTACGTTCTGTGTTTGCGTGCATGTCTAACGGTAAACATGCTCATGTATTTCAAAAGGAGGACATGTGTAGGAGTGAGGTTGTGTGTCTATTGTGAGTGAGGTGGTTACGTTGGTGTGGGTGTTACCTGGTTTATGTTGGCTAGAGGTTCCTCATCCTGGACCAGCATCTGGGCAAACTGCAGACCCTGGTCTGGATTGACACGCATCACATTCCTCAGCAGAAACACCCAGTCTGGCGTATAGCCCACCTGCAAAAGTGCAGTAGGATAAAAATACAATTCTCAAAGAGATACTACATTTGAAACAGCGGAAAAAAAGATGGAGAAATGTAAAAATTCAAATACATCTGCATATTTGTGTCTGTTTTCTATCCATAGTTAGGGATATCTGAGCTCCCTGATTACCTTTTTAGCATACAACACTATCTTCTGGAACTGGCCGGTCTCCGCAAAGCACTGGATAACCTTGTTGGGGACGTTAGCTCTGAGATACACACTAAGAGCAAGTGTGGGGTCCGAGGCCTTCACCAGGTCTCCCAGCTCCTCTGAGCACTCCAGCTACAACACATGAACATTTAAAGGTACCAGTTAAGAGTTAATGATCATTGTATAGGCAATAATACAGATTAAAGACAAGAAACCCACTTCTATTTCACCAATATCACTCAAAAAAGCTTTTAAAGATTCTTCTGTGCATCTACAAATCAGCAGAGGCGTAACAAAGCTGTCTTGATGCTCTAATCCTTCAGTCCTACCTTGTCCTCCTTCAGCCATTTCTCCAGTAGCTGCTTGCGTCCCTGCTGCAGGACAGGTCTGCACAGCTCCAGAGACTCGAACTTGTTGAGCTGGCCCTGGTCCAAGAGAATACCAAAGTACTGCAGGAGCGGAGACGCCTGACCTGGCTGGGCTGGGACACTCTGAAATTTACGGATAGTTTCTGCCGTCCGCAGGATACCCTGAGGGTAGGAAAGACGGCAAAGAATGGAGCAATTGTTGGTGAAGGAAAAAACAAGGCAGCTGGAAAAAATGAAACGCTAATTCCTATAAAACTTTGGAAGTAGAATTTCTTATTTATTGCAGTTCATGCACATGATAAACCATGTGTATATAAATGTTTACAACATCCTTTTTGTGTATAACTTCATACAACAATGAAGCACAGTGGATGTAATGCTCGCATTGGCACCAGGGACCAGTTGATCGCGATGAAGCCAGCCAGCATGGCGTCGGAAACAACAACAACGGACATCCCAAACGACAGCAGAAGACACGCAGAGGATACAGACAAGGAATGAATAGACAACAGAGGCTGATGTGGAAGACTAGATATCAGCTGTATCTTCCTTCTACTATCGTGGGCAATGTGAGTTCACCATAAAATAAAGCAAACTAGCTAACATTCCTGGTGAGGAATAGAGGAAACTTTTGTAAGTGTACCATTGTGTCTGAGACAAAGCTACAGGAAAATACTGCAAATCCCATCGCCACCATTAATGATTTAAGAAGGTTCAGGCAAACGGGAAAAAAATCAGATAGTACCAAAAAAAAGATTCAGATGTCACTTTTACTAGCAACAAATGGTCACATTGTTTGTTGTTTGCATCTTTCCCTCTGCTAACCTACCACAACATTATTCACTCTGTTACAATGAGACTGAAGACTCTACACCTCAGCATTTTCCTGTGTTTCTCATTTTGTTTTGTACATCTTGTGTTCTTGTATAATTTTACCACTTTCATGATCTTGAGGAACTCTTGTAAAATAATTCTCCTGCAGGGATGAATAAGGTTTTTCTCTGATTCTAATTTCCTACAATTGTTTTTGACTTTTTGCCAGCACACCTGGCGCGCATAAAAATGTGCAAACACTTATAAAGGCAGGCGTACCTTGGGTGCTGATGCAGCAACCTTCGCGGCCTCTGAGTAACTTCCCTGGGCAAACAGAGTGTTGAACTTTCTGGCAAAAAGCTCCTCGGCACCTGCAAGGTTCGACCTCACAGCCATCCTCAAGGCCAGATCAGGGTTCTGCAGGACGTTGGTGGCATAGTTGACAATGTTTTCCTCTTCAACACACACCGACAACACCTATGAAGAGATGAAAAGATAATGACACAAACACAGGCAAGAAGCCATGAGAGGAAACGTGCAATAAATAACCTGCTTGTTGAGACTTCCTGCCATGCACAGATGGACTAGATAAGACAATTTAACACCATTAACATCCGTTTTCATGAAGATTTGTTCTGTGAGCTCCTTTTTAACCTTCTACTTATCTACTTAATGCATCTGCCTCACCTGACCCTTCTTGTTGACACCAATGATTCCCGAGGTGGCTTCATGAGGAGCAGTTACAAAGATGGTCTCCGCACTGATTCGGTTCATGTAGATACAAACTCCAGACTCCAGGTCATACAGGTGAATGTAGCCGTACTTTGTGATTAAATATATTACCCCATGTTTGTTACCAATCTGAGAAGAAGGAAAGAAAATGTAAGTATTCAGCTGATATCCCATAACCTACAAAAAACTAAAGAGTAGCAGGGGTTTCTACTTACCTGCATAGCTACAGGAAAGTCTGTCTGGGCCTCTGGTGGGAAGAACACATCTACTGCTTTCTTAGCAAATGGCTGGTTTCCTGCAGCCGGCTGACCAACTTCAATGATGTGTAACTAGAAGAAGAAAGCTCAAATGAACAAGCTACCACAGTAAAGCAAATATGAGCATGAAAACTAGCAGAGTGGAGTCCTCTGAATCCCAAAACCTGGTAGTGGGTTTGAAAGGTATGTTATCTAAAAAAAGAAAAAAAAAGAAAAATGACGGCACTTATCAGAGCCAGAAGCTGTAAAAACAGAAAGAATTGTTGTTTTTTAAACTTTCAGTCAATTCTTGAACTAATTGTCTCTCACATTCTGTTTTGTCTGAACAATGAACCAAATCTAAGCTTCAAATTGTAATATTTCATCAAATTATTCTACGTCTAATTTAAAAATATTCCAAAAATAAAAAATTTGCTCTCACCAGATTTTGTTAAAAAAACAAAAAATTCTGCACTCCTCGGCACAACCGGGAAGTCAGTTGTGACTCAGCCACGACTAACAGTCTTGTGATAAAAGTTCTGGAAATTTTCAACTAAATTGCAAACTGTGTTTATACAGAGCAGAGGAAACAAGTTAAAAATGTCAAATATCTCCAGTATGTAGGGTCACTATTTTTTTCCAGTGTTGGTAACACCTAAAGTCACTCAAACGTTGTGTTTGTAAAATAAGTAATTAAAACTACTTTCATTTAATCTTTTTTTTAAGATTAATGGCAATATAACTTTGTCATACTGCACAGTAGACATTTTTGATTCCTCTATGCATCTAGTCATAGTTGTACTGTTTACATAGAAGTAATTTTCTAATTTGGTTGTTTATATAGTAAATACTCTTTAAAAACCTTTGGCTGTTACTCAGGCAATTTGTAAATAAATAATTTAAAAGAAAGATTAGTTAATGTTTATTCACTCTATTTGATAAATGTCATTGTTGGTTTATTAAGTTGCCTGAGTGGCAAAAGGCCAAAGCAAGATGCGCATCCCTGTCATGAGGCATAAAGATCCTGCTAAGATTTTTATCTGAAACTTTACTTTTTGTGTAATTCAGAGCTGCTCATTTAGAGTCTAGTTCCACTGCAACAGCACCATGAGTACACTGAACCGACAGCCCTCACCTTTCCCCCAGCCTGTGAGCGAACTGCAAAGCAGAAGAGGGTGGAGGCTTTGGCATTTCCCTCCACTTTGAACTCCCCGAAGGCAGCGGCGTGGCCCTCGATGGGCTGGGACACTTTCCTGTCGACAGAATACAGCTGCATCGCCCCGACCACACGGTTTTGCTGCAGGACAAAGAGACAACAGTGAAAAAAGCCATTCATGCATTAAAGATCATGAAACGTCAAAGATTCTATACATTATATAGGTCCAACTTTAGAACAAATCTTACTTTATGAACTTACTCAGTTAAAGTTCATATACAATGCATCTACAGTATATGTGGAGTGTTATATTAGGTAATTTGCTACAGATGGTTGAGTTTGTGTATTTCATTAGATGTGGTTCAAGGAATAGTTTTACATTTTAAGGAAATATGCTTATTCACTTTCTGGAACAAGGAAACTGATACTTGAGCCTGAAGTCTTTGCAGGGTACTGGCAAATTTACAGAAATTAAGAAAAAAAGAGCACATAACCTTCAGAAAAAACATGCATTTTTGTGGTATAAAGTAAAGAAAATGAGCGTAAGAGGTGCTGGCAGGTATGTTTTGTCACCTTTGGACAAGGCCGAAAATTAAATCTACTTCTTTGGTTATCTGAAATTTTCTGGAAGTTTGGTCATTGGGACTCAGCGTTGCTGTGCACAGACTTGGAGCGAATAACACTGCATTTTTAAAGACTCCATTCACACTAAGGCAGCTAAATCTGAAAGTGCTGTTTATGTGTGAAGGCAACATTCTTCCACACTTAATTGTGAAGTTATGCACCCACAATGAAACTCCACAACAACTGAATAGCTGAATCTCATCTTCTTCCACCTCTTTAAGTCAATGAGTTCATTCCTGAAACACCAAAAAGTGTGCATTAAAGTGTTTTTAAAGCTCTACATGGGTGTGAAAATTCAACTTTAGTGTGGCCAGAGGGCAAGATGGAAAAACAATGGTGTGACCTCAGATAAGGTTATCTTAGTGCGTCAAAGGTGCAGACCAGGAATCAAAGAGGGTGAGAGAGATCATGGCGACTTTACGTATGAGACAGGAGTAAACATGTTTGTGTGTTTTCATACCTGTGCAGAAATCCCTATCAGCAGCAACCACTTCTGTTGGTCGTCAGTTCTGTAGTTGATGATCTGACATCCTGCCAGACTGGCGTGCCGATCGAATACTTTGATTGGTTGGGAATCCCCTTCCATGCTCCAGTGATAGACAGCCGTGTCCGTCACCAAGGCAACAGTGTTCACAGATATCCACTTCCAGAACATGACCTCCTCCGTCATGGTGTGAGCCTTCATCTTACTCTTCATCTCGATGTTGAAGATCTGCAGCGTCTTGGCAGCTGAGGGGAGGAGGTAAAGAAACAGAACGGGGGAGAAATGAGACACTAAGGAGTCAATAAATCAGTCCAGAGGCCTCGACAACAATTAGAGGGACGATGTAAATAGCTGCTCTGAATAATGCACAGACACTAAATAGAGCTATTTTTAATTGGTATAATTCATTCAGAGTGGAAAACTGCTAGCAGTAAGTTCTCTTGACTATTTAGAGTAAGAAGAATCTAGTTTCTGTCAAGAGGTGATGAGATTTTTTTAATGCACAACAACACAAACAACACAATCTTAATTTTACTCTTTAACTTTTATTTATTCAATTATTTCCGTATTTATTTTATTTATTTACTATTACTACTAGTACTACTGTTTTTAATCTTGTATTTATGGTTTTAACCTTTATTTTCTTCAATTCCATTTGTTCTTTTCCATTACATGGATATGGTATTTTTGATTTGTCTGTTATTCATCTGGTGTTGTTGTATTGATTCATTCAGATTTTTTTTACCATGTTTATCTCTGTTTCTCTTCATCCTAAGTATTCTTTTCTTTTTTTGTCCTGTCTGTAAAGCACTTTTAAAAAACTTTTATTATTATTATTATTATTATTATTATTATCAATCATGTTCAGTGCTGTGAAAACTAGGGCTGTAGTCTCCAGGTTGATTTGCTGGTCAATACACTCTCATTCACTAAAATTTAAATTAGTCAGGCAATCGCTGGGGTAACTTTCATACAGAGAAAAGCCCAACATTACCAGCTTTCCTGTACTAATGCATTATTTTTGGTGATGGGAGGAACAAACTATGCCTGTGTTTTCACATCTTTGAACTCCTAACCCAACCAAATAAGAGGCCGTTGGATGTAACTTATTTAACATTTACTGAATGTTTACACCAAGTCTGCTGCAAACTAACTGACACCTTGTCAAAGAAGTCATCAGTGTGGCTGAATTATATTTAAAAGGTTGAGTGTAAACATCACGAACAGCAAATTGCTTTATCATATTTCAATAACCATATGGTAGATCATCTAAAAACAGCAAGCTAACATGTCTGCAGTATATTCCTCAGTAGTTGTAGTGGGATCAGAAGTTCATACACCTATCAGGCATAACATTATGACCACCTGCCTAATATTGTGTTGGTCCCCTTATGTGATCAAAAATGCTCTGAACCATTGGGCATGGACCAGAGGACCTCTCAGGGTGTCCTATGGGGTCTGGAACCAGGACGTTGGCACTGGATCCTTTGGGTACTCTGGCTTGTGCAGTGGAGCCTCTGTCAATCAAACTTGTTCCACTGCATCCTGTTGATGCTTGATCACAATGGGGTGTAGGAAGTTTGGAGGTCAAATCAACATGTTGGACCATTGTCATGTTCCTCAACATGTTCCTGATTGTTTGATGTTTTTTCCATGTGGTGGGGAGCATTTTAGGACAGTGATACTTAGGATTTCCATTTGCATGAGGGAGAGTGTTTGTTGTGGGACAATGTTTATTTGGGTGTCTAAGTCTCATCAACATGGATGTTAAAATCCAAGGTTTTCCATCAGAACAGCACATAGTACCAATATGATCAATGTTATTCACTTCACCTGTCAGTGGTCATAGTGTTGATCGGTGTATAGTTGCATTTTAGTAGTTATATGAATTTTAGTCTCTTATCATTTCAGTATAAAATAACCTGGCTGAAATGATTGAATATGCTGCTAATACTAACGTTATGTGTTCGTTTCTGATTGATTTAGGCTAATAAGGCTAGCAGGCCAATTTAGTTGATGAGTATGTAAGATTTCAGTCGACCAGCCCTTTCTGTGGTTGACTGCTACCCTAGAGAGCACTACAAACAAAATTCCATTCTCCACAATAATTGGGAGCCAGTGGACATTGTTCTGATACAGATATCTGAATACCAAGGTAAATAATACACTATCTGAATAGCTGAACGCGTTTTACAGGCCAAGATATCCCTGCTCTGTACACAGTAACCTGACCTGTGACTGCGGATAGTTTTTGAAAAGGTCATAATGATTAACAGACTTACTTTGGAGAGCCTACGAGTGTGGCTGAACCTTAATAGTGTTTCTGTGCTCTACATTATTACCAGTAACAACCTTTATTTACCAGTAGAGTAACAGAAAAACAGATGACGTAATGCATGAATCAGGTGGAGTTGTAATACAAACTACCATCCACACACACATAGCCTTTATGATACATTAATGGCATCCCTCATATGCAGCAAGGAAAGATCTAAATGTCGATATGGCTGCTGGCACGCGCTCACACAGGCGTGCAAAGACACACACACTGCCTCAACTCTTTTCACTGTGTAATCTGATGATGCATACCACACATACACTCCACCAGCATACAACAAGTCATGCTAACACATGTGTAGTTCTCATAAAAGAAGGGCATATACCAGCAGGTTTGGACAGAATAGAAGTGTGCTAATGATGTGATTATTTGGAGTGAAAGTTGCCTAACTTTTGATCGATTAGTGGTCAAAATAGCTCCACGCATGTGAGAGGAATATTAGGGGTGGAAGCTTTTATGAGAGAGACATGGCTACTGTATCATCACAACAGAGTGCCAGACAGGCAGACAGACAGAAAGCAACTCACCGTCTGAGAAAGGACAGAAAGCAAGGGAAAAAAAGCAAAGTGTCAATCAGATAAGACAAAGATAGACCACAGGGAAAGGGCAAACAGGGGTATAATATCCTCAGAGGGAGGGAGGGAGGAGGAGAGAGAGAAGCATTATAGGCAAATCATCCTGATCAGCACTTGTATTTGTGCTCCAAGGGCTAGATTCAGTGGCAGACAATCAATTCTCGCAACCAATTTAGTACATTCAGGCAATAGAACTGAGTGCACTCTACATATTTACAGCATTGACAGAGCATTAGTCATTGCATGACCGTGGCCTTCCCACAGCAGTTCTTGTGGATGGCTAAAATCTGTGAAACCCAGAGACAAATAAACACAACGAATGCCATGCAGACTTCATTCTGGGAATTTGAACAACAATAATAACCTCAGCACTTGGTATACAGCCACTAATAATAAAAGCACAACAGTCTTTTTCTCACAACAACACACAGTATTTCTCATCTATCAGCCAGTGCTGCGGCTGCCTGGATGTGCTGCCATATGTGTCACCATCTTACCTTTCAGAGCGATGACTTTGCTGGCGGGGTTCATGATGGCACTGTCGGCAGAGATTGGTCTCCTGATTGGGTTGGTGGGGTCAGACAGGTCCACGATCACCACCTGGTTCTGCTCGCCCACCTTCTCTCTGATGCAGATGAACTTGTCCGACTCCATGGTCAGATAGCTGAAGCCAATGTTGGCTGGGTTCACACCCAGGTTCTGCAACTGGAAATATATTCAGAAAACATAATGAGAATCACTACCCTGATCAGGTAACAACTTCAAACCATTTTAATATCAAAAAGCAGTACAATACTCTGAAATACTCTTCCACTATTTTACGACTACTATAATGCAATGGTGAGCAGAAATAAAGACACTTTTAAGGTGTTTATTGATAAGTTTTGAAACTATTACAACTAAGGAACTGTTTATGAATGACTGATGACATGGCTGCAACCACACTTCAAGAAATATTTCAACATTTTGGGAAATATGTGGTTTATGAAAGATAGCAAGATGACAACAATAACAAAAACACTCTGAAGTCTGTTCGCTAAATATGAGGCTGGATCCAAAAAGCGGTTAGCTTAGCTGAGCATAAGTAGAGAAAAAGACAGCTTGCCTGGTTATGTCCATGGGTAATGAAATACAACTAGCATCACCTCTGTAGTTCACAGACTCATATTTTATACCCAATTTGTTGAAAAAATCAAGATATACATATTGATATGTCACAAATAAAGAGCTCTAGTAAATGCATGACATAAATAACTTTCTTGTGTTACATTATATGGTCAGCTATTTCGTATCTGTTAGTTACAGATGCTTTACAGGAAGAGACAAATACATTGATAAAAACTTCAAAACGGGGTCCATTTACAACCACATATGCAAAGTTATGGTAGGTTATGAGCTATTTGCTAATTGTTTATTGCTAATAAATTCTGCTGTCACCCAATAATTATTGGAAAGAATAAGCTATGAGTTACCATTCAACTCACAGTCTAGATGGTGGGTTAATCAAAACATGTCAAATGAATTTAAAAAAGAAGACTGCTGCATTATAGTGCATTTGGACGAAAACTAACACATTTAAGGCTATGCATCAACAAATGGAAAATACATATATGGCAGCAGCTGACATTTGCCTTGCATGGGAAAAAAGCAGCACACAGTGGATTAAAACAGTGTTTTGATTAAAATAGCAACAGGCCTGCTTGACTTTTCCAGGGATATTCTTAAAGGCTGTTTTCCAGACAGGAGGTCTGGTTGTACATGGAGCCAGGGAACAAGCTGGGCACATGGCAGACAACAGGATGTTAACTTTATTTTACACTTTTATTATAGCTGCTAATAATCTCCTGACTTTGCTGAAGGATTTAAAGAAGCATGTTTGATGATGGATGTTTATTACTTGCGATGAAACCACCATCACATCCTAATTATACTGAAAAAGTACAGTTGTTTTATTTCAGTAAAGCGAGAGATTAAAGCCTGACACAGCATTTAATCGCCCGTGTAAGCAGCCGGCTGTAACTAAGTTTAATTACAACTAAACCAGCCAACGCCGAGCAAAATCCCCAACAGAGATCCACCGAAACCAAGAATAAATTACAATATTTTAACGAAGCACCATCAGCAAATCCAATTCATTATTCAGCATATTGATTTTCTTAATGAGAAGAAGTCAGGAAAAAGCAACGCACCATGACTGTGTCACATCTTAGCAGGACTAACAAAGAAGAAAACACCCTGGCTAGGTTAACCGGCTGCTGAACAGAGAAATGATTGTGCACATTGTCAAACTAACTGTGAACTGGGAGGACAGAGCAAAACATGCACTCTCCCTCTGATGAGTGAACTGACTGCATTATGCAGTCTGAGGCAAGCGGAAAGGAATCCTTACGCTCATCACAAGGACTGTACTATCTCGCAGTTGGCTGCTGGAGCAGGACAACAAATCAGGACTGCTGAGCCATTTAAATCATGTCATCTGCAAAACAGGAAGGATGCAGCAGTCGGGGGCGGACAGAGGGGCTCCACTAAGAGAAGCTGTTTTCGAGCAAGTCCAACAAAATAAACAAAGTGAAGACTTGTCTTGGCAGTTTTGAAAACTCAATTTTTTTTTTAGTGTTTACAGATTATTCAATAACAAAGATTAATAACTTGTTGTAGCCCTACAACATGAAACAGAAAGATTATGTGTAATATCAGGGAATATGCACACTAATACTGGGGTAATGCTTTTAACTCGGCCACAAGTCGACGTTTGGCTGGTTTCTGTGTCGCTAAAGGGATATACAAGATAAAGGCATCTTGAAAGGGCCACAGAGAAGACTGGAGGGAGGATTGGAGCCATATGCTGCATCTCCTGAAGACTGCCAAAACTGTCTTTTGGAGGAGAGGGGAGAGACAGTAAAGATAGTGGGGGGGAAGATAAGGATGGGAGTGAACGGAGGAGCTCAAGACACAGTCCAGCATCCTGCTAAAAACTAACGGAGAGTGGGTGTTGGGAGAGAGGCAGTGTGGAAGACGAAGTGATGAATGTACCTCTTATGAGAAACAAAGGAGCATGGATGAGAGCTAGGTAGGTCTGTTCAGTACAGTTCCAGTAACACACGCCTTTCGCAATTTACAGTTCAGGGTGGGGCGACTGACTCACCGGAAGAAAAAAAACCCCTGCACTCCTTCTTAGTAGAACATTCCAGGCTAAAATCGCACTTCAGCTACAACCTACTGTCTCCTGTGACCCATAAACTACCCATCGCAGGTTCCTACAATCCGTCTTCCCTCAACAGCTGAGATTAACAATCACAAAACAAAGCACTGATATCACAATAACAAAAGGCAGGAGAACTTCACTGGTGATACAGCATTGACGGTATTCGGTGAGTCATCGGCTGGGTGGACGCGTTGCTGAGGCACTGACACGTTGCATCAGCAGCTGAAGATTTTGGGTTCATGAGGACATTACATAAACACAATTAAAAGTGAGGAACGCAGCAGAAACGCAGGGAAGTGTTGCTACTTCACACTCTGCTGCACAAGATGTAGGCGAAGCCGGGCATGTAGCATATACGTTTTGAGCTGTGTAGTGCAAGTGATTATAAAAACCTTAAAGCTGCTCTGATCAATATTTTATAACAGCAATGAAACAAATTAAGATGCCAAATGCAAGGTGTCACATTTACTTCCTGACTCTGCATTTCTTCCCGACTCTACTGAGCATTTTCACTTCTTTCACCTCATTGTTTTACTTTTATATGATGCAACTTCAGTGTTTTGGTTCGCAGCTCTCAGTAGTGAAAAGAGCCTTTAACTGGAGGAGGTGGTTCAGACCAAAACAAGGCTTAAAGGAAAGATAAATGCTGCTCTGTATCTGCAGGAGTAGTAAAAAAAACAACTTTTGTTAACATGTTTAGTAAAAACAGGTTGTTTTACCCAAAAGGCAAGAAAAAGCCTGTTTTTAGCTGACACAACTGGCCCATTAATCTAGCAGCAAAGCAGCTGAAAAGCTATACAGCAACTTTCTTAAAGTGGTTGTAATTTCTGTAATTTTTAAAGCACAGCTGCTAAATATCCACGAATTTCAGATTCTTAGATTTACGAAAGATTGCTTTTTTTTTGCTGTACTGTACTTTAAATTGAATCTCTTCAGATTTAGAGCTGTTGAACAGATAAAGTAGCTAATATCAAAATGCATCCTTGGGTTCTGGGAATGTATAATGGGCGTTCTACTGACAAGACAACTCATTGAATTATCAAGATAATAATCTGCTAAATAATAATAAATGAGAATAATCTACAGCCACAAATCAGTTCAGTAGTTCATGGCCCATTTGACATTACAGAAAGACACAATGCGAGTATTGTATGTGCTGCTCTTTCGATGCATTCATGACCAAGATTCTCTGACCGAACACAGATGCTCATCCTCGTCTCTACCAGCCTCTGCCGCGGCCACAGATGTGTTCTGTTAGACTGTGTGAGACTCTTCCGTCATCCTGCTTCCTATCCTGATGCGATTTTCCAGACTCGAGCACGGCCCGCTCACCTCATCTGTCTATCAAACACATTCGCTGTGTCTGATGTGGTGGCATCATTCAGTCGGTGCATTTGCAGCAGCACAAACAGAACAGCAGGTTGGACTCAACTCCACAGTGTTCATTTTTGCACTCACTCGAGCTGCTACAGTACGTAGGCCGCTGCACTGACTCTCGGTTTCATAATCCAGCAGACTATTCTCTGTCTTTTAGTGTGCCACCGTCATAATCCAGGGAACTTAACTCAGGGCCACACATCCAACTAGGGCACTGATCCACTAAGTCAATTAATGACACACTTTGACGTGGTCATACACAGCGTGGATCATAAATCACACATGAAAATAGTAAGCAAGCATGATAGAGAGAGGCATCGTAAAGTGTCGATCTTTGGCTAGTGGACCCTCCTGACACACTACAATAAAGCTAAAAGGCTGTTTTGGGTGGAATATTTAGAGCATTTGTTGTGCACTTTATCTCCTGGCACCTCACCATGAAGCTGGATCTACGTTACACTGCTGAACGCAGCCGAGACTGCAGACACTGAGCTGTAAATACCAGACCAAGAAAAAAAAAGCTAAACAACTTGAGGCCCAAAGTCCTGGGTTTGCAAATTCCAAGCATTTTTCACTCTGCTGGAGCCACCTAGATTCACAGGGGGATACGAGTGGGGCAGAGCTGGGATTTCACGCTGGAGGTGGAACGTAAACCAGTCTGCTGTTGCTTATCACCGTCTCGGGGCGAGATTTTCTTAAAGAGATGTTTAAAGTGGGGGAAAGGTATGTGCTGTTGAGAGCAATCTGAACTAATGACCCAGACATCGCCAGGTACTGCGTTGTGCTCCATCAGTGAACCACTCCTGTCGGTGAGGAGAGGAGGCTGCTGTAGGCTGCAGGCTCTCTTGGCCGGGACAGTTTTTTTTTTTTTTTGGTCAATAAAGGGTCTTTGGCTGAGAAAGTGGGGCTACTGGCCAGAGGAAGGGAGCACAGAGACGGGGGTGGGGACTCTGTGCCTTTTTTTTTCCTAGTGAAAGGCCATTTCACTGCCTGCTGTTACCATAACAACAGGCTACAGACCAGGGGAGGTGGAGGGGTGCGTCACAAAGTTTCCCTTTTGGCTGGAAGATGCCAAGCACCAGGGCTGCTATGGGACAACGATTAAAAGTCCAAAAAAAGGGGGCCATAGTGGAAATAGTTCCCCTGCAGATGACCAAATAAGTGCCTGGTTGTTTCCTTTCTTGTCACAGAATGTAAACGGGCATTTTGTGTTGTGTTTTTTCCACTAGGCAAAGACTACAGGGCCTACTCTGATTTACTGATGCTGATGATTTTGAAGCCGCTCAGATGCTGCTCTGACTTGGAAAAAACACAAGAAGTAGAGGTGGATGCATGAAATCAATATAATATTGATGCTGTAATATGAAACCTGAGTTCACGCGGAGCAAGATATTGCTCATACGTGTTTCTTTGGGTCTAACAAGCAAGTTCATGAACGTATTTAACCGGTGGGTGCAGAATAAATGTCCATAATCAAAGTAGTCATGGAAATATGCAATTTGTTTTCAATTGGTTGAACAAACTGAACATCTGCAGATATAAACATGTTGCTACAGGGTCTACAGGGCCTTTGCTACTCTGATTTATTGATGCTGATGATTTTGAAGCTGCACAGATGCTGCTCTGATGTGGAAAAAAACAAGGAGCCCAGGTGGATGCATGAAATCAATATAATATTGATGCTGTAGTATGATACTAGAGTTCACATAGGGCTTTGTTTATGGAAATGTATTGCTCACATGTTGTGTTTCTTTAGGTTTAACAAGCAAGTTTCTGAACTTATTTAACTGTTTAGTGCAGAATAGATGGTGCTGCCTCTTAATATTGGAATTAGAATATGGGATGTTTTAGTTTTGGTGAACAAACTGGACATTTACAGACATAAATAGGGTGCTACAGGGTCTTTGCTACTCTGACTTATTGATGCTGATGATTTTGAAGCTGCACAGATGCTGCTCTGCCATGAGAATAAACAAGAAGTAGAGCTGTAATATGAAACAAGAGTCCACACAGGGCTTTGGTTATGGAAATACATTGCTTTAAATGAGGGGTTTCTTTGTGTCTAACAAGCAAGTTTCTGAACATATTTAACTGTTGCGCGCAGAATAAAAGGTGCTACCTCTTCACACACCTATAATCAAAGACATATTCATCATATTAGGATTAGAATAAAGGGATTTTTTAAGTTTTGGTGCACAAACTGGACATCTGCAGACATAAACATGTTGCTACAGGGTCTACAGGGCCTCTGCTACTCTGATTTATTGATGCCGATGATTTCGAAGCTGCACAGATGCTGAAAAAACAAGTAGAGTTGTAACATAGGGCTTTAGTTATGGAAATATATTATTTAAATGATGTGTTTCTTTGTGGCTAACAAGCAAGTTTCTGAACTTATTTAACTGTTGTAGCTGGGTGAGTGCAAAATAAATGGTTTTGCCTCTTCACACAACTATATTAAAATGAATATTCATCGTATTGTCGTTAAAATATGCTAATTTTCTCAGTTTTGGGTGCACAAATTGGGCATTTGGAGACATAAATACGTTGCTGCAGGACTATGACAACGACATGGTAGCAACAAAAAGCTCGAGAGCAAAGTCAGGTCTCAGTTTCAATGTTACCGACGAACAGCTGAGCTCAAAAAAGAAAGTGTCACCGCAGTTTGCGACGCTTGAACATGACAGCGGCGTTTCCGCACTTGGAAGAGGGGGCTAAAAAACTGCGGCGTATCCACACACACACGCACACACTCACACACACACTCACACACACCGGTCCGCATTGGAGCTGTGTACGATTCAATTTTTACAAGTCATCATCAGCCCGGCAGGAGGAAAAACTAGGCCTGTAGCTATATTGAGCACCACCCTGCAGCCTGTATTTCCATTTAAATGCGACATGTGCGGTGTGTGTGTGTGTCTGTGTGTGTGTGTGTGTGGACCTACACGGGCGTGAAACAGCGACAAAAAACACACACACACAAATTGAATTTAGGGGGGGTTCTCCCCTTCTGCTTACCTGCAGATGTTCCTGAAACCGAATCGGCAGTATCTGAGCCATTTCTGAGGTGGTTTCTCTGCCCGAAAGAAGCCGAGAGGAAGGAAGGAAAAAGGGGGGAAAGGGGGACGACAAGAGGATAGAGGTGGTCTTCTTCTATGTGTGCCCTCAAAGCCCCACCAGAAAAAGTCCAAAAAATGATGGGCAAGCAGCGGGTCGTCTGGGCGGCTTGCTGTTGGTATCACACGAATCCAGTGACTGCTCCCATTCAGCAGCCCCCCTACACCAGTCCTGGATCAAAAACTCCGCACCTCCGCTAAGAAAACTAGTCCACTCGAACTACTACTGAGCCGAACCAGCACTTCCTGGAGGAAAACGGAGCAGAATAAAAAATCCCTGCTGACTTCGCATTAGATAACCCGTGCCGTGGATTATTTTATTTTAATTCCACAGAGCTGTCAGTGCATTTAGTCAGATCTGCAGTTTTTTGTAGCCCTCCGCCATAGCCCCTTCCCCCCTTTCCTTTTCCACCAACTTCTAAAATCAGGGCTCGTGACATGCGCCCCACCTTTTGCGTGATTTCTGGAAAAAAAACGCAGATATTTCCGGAAAGTGCGTTGTTTTGGGTGACGCACTGATATGAGTAGTGTTTCCCAAGAATTAAAAAAAAAAACACTGCGTCTGCTGGGCTTCTGCAGGACCTCATCAATGCTCTCAGCATCACAGTGATGCCTGCTGAAAAGTTGTGCACAGTTGCAACACACAAAGTGACAAATTAAAGGAAAATCTGACACCTTGACCCCTTTACAGTGAGGGGATGTGATGCTGTGGGGGAAGCAAATAAAATAAAACAATCCTTTGTGGTACAATGCAAAAATGCAGAAAGCATCGATGAAATAAAGTAAAACAACAGAAATGCATACATAGATAAGTGTTGTTGTTATTGTGCAGATTCTTCTATATGTCAAATATTTAGATGTTGTACTCAGAATGTGAAAAAAACAAAACTGCACAGGGTTGTTATACAAGCAGAACAAAACTAGAGTTGGACTGATTATTGGCCTGGCGGATTATCGTGGCCAACATTTGACATTTTTTTGATTATTGGTATCATTATTTTCATTAATCATTTATCCATAAATTAAATACACTGGTCTGATGCAGCCTCCTCGGGCTGTCTTTATTTACTCCGTTGTCTCAGAAGTGTTTCTCATGCAAGGACACAACCTGTAAAAACTGAGTAAAACTGTATAGAAAACAATAAGAAATATTGCTTTAAGATATGGGCCTTAGTCTGCAAATAAAGTGATAGAACAGAGAAACTGTTATCAATCTCAGTCAGTAAACGGAGGAGAAGGATGTCCTAATGCGACATAACATTCTGATTTAATCCCTCGTATGTCTGTTGTATGTATTCACCTATAGTACCCTGGTTAATGAAGAAGCCTAGTTATGAATGACAGTTTCCCATGTTATCACATTTTGTTTAAAATATAACATTTAATGTATACAGACATCAGTATCAGCCCTGAAAAAACCCCACATTGGTCGATCCCTAGCAAAAACACACTGATGTTGCACAGGTACTTCTATGAGAATACTGATATTGCACACTTTGCTGACATAGTTTTGGTTTGCCTATGGTAAAGGTATGGCAAATCACTACAAGGTTGGTCTGAGTGATCGCCTTTATCCCTATGATTAAACCTTTCTATTCTGATAGGAGCCGTCATCCTCCACAATGGAAATGCCTCCATCCATGTGGCCTGAGGGGGTCACTGAATGGTTTGTTGAAAGTGATATGAGTCATATGTGATGACCTTTACAGTTACCAGATTTGACCTCAGTCACACACATACATGCTAGACTTTGCATTGCCGTCATCAAAAAACAACAAATGAGGGAGCACTTTTGGAAAAATGAATCTTCATCCCTCCAATAAAGTTCCAGATACTTGGAGAATCAATGTTTCCTTTTCCTTTAATTTGTCACCCATCTGTATATGACTGGGTCTGAGTCTATGGACTAATTTTTGCACATGGAAAACAATGGAAAACAGTGTAAAATCCAGTGTTTTGACCGTTTAAATATCATAACAACAAAATCAAAATTAAAATGTACTGATTTAGATCAACTGTAAAAGCAGTTCTTATTGAGATTTCTATGACAAGTTTGTTCCTATATCTTCTGTCATTATTCCATTAATGTTTTAAGTCATACAGTCATTACAGTTGATTAAAAGTGCAATAAAAATCTTTAAAACGTAAATGTGTAACTGAAATATACCACCCTCAAATTAAATTAAAATCTAACTCGTTAAAAAAAAAAAAAGTTTTATTTTATCAGGAATCAAAAAGGTCACATGACCACAGGTTAATCAAGGGGCACACTTGTTGCATTATGGGTCCGAAACAAAATGGCCACAGAGGACGAATATACGGTCCTAAAATAACAATATCCTGCATCGTCCAAGAGGCACACACGGTAATATGTGTTTTTTAACTTTTATTTGTTGCATATTTGTGTATAAAATATGTCGAAATTTCTTTTTACGGATGGTTTGATGCATTTGCTGTTGCGAGCATATTCGGACCTGGCTACTGAAACTAGCATGAGAGGCTAATTGTTTGCGTCCGTCTTATTACAAACAGTTTTGTAAAAACTTTAAAACAATTGAACGATGTTTGTTTGAAACCTTTATTTTGTTTATTTATTTATTATTTTGTAGTTTTCATTGTGTCTGCTGAGAGAAGGGGGAAGTAAATGTTCAAAAGACACATATTGTGTTGGTTATTATGCTAGCCTAGTATTTTGCAGAGCTTAAACTGAATTGTTTTGCATTGATCAATTTTTAAACAAATTCAATTTGTAGAAAATTAATAAAATTGGCTTGATAACTTAATTTTTCTTTGAGTTCAGAATTAAAAGCATGTTTCTATGCTACCAATTAGTAAGTAACTGCTAATTTAAAAATACCACTGATTGTAGAGGGAAGACTCATCCCGATTGTATAGTTGAACATAGCTTCGTTAAACATTGTCATGACAAAAAAAAGGTGATGCAAATGTGTGTTTTTTCTGAGAGAGAGTCTGAGTGCATTAAGACTATAAGCTGCCAGTTTGAGGTTTGTTTAAAAATGCTTGCTCTCAAAATCAGCACAGTGTACACGCTGCAGAAATGAGTCAGTATTACACACAGGATGTGGACAACACAGATCATTTGTAATCTAAAAGCTGCTCTTCCAAATAATTTGGTTTGCACAATGTAGTTTTAACTTCCTGCACTCGAATAGCGAAGGAAATAAATATTTACTGTTGAGATCTTCATGAGCAGAATGACATTTTGCAAATCTTCTCAGGACCTGCATGTAGAACAGAGTTTAAGATGCTGATCACGTAATTGAAATGTCAGTGAATTTAGGGGTTTGTGTCAAAATGACATGCAAAAACTACTAAAGATAAATAAAATCAGAACAAGAAATGGATGATGTACTGCACTGTAGGCTCAGGTTCAGTTTGTCATCCTGTAACAGAGCTACAAGATGCCCCACACCCACCTGCCAAATTACACTGGCTCCAGGAAGTTATTTAGTGCTCATTTACGCCACCAGTTTATGCAAATACTGCATCTGCAGTCGCACAAGCCTCTGCATTTCAGCCAGAGCTGAAATCTACCATGTCATACGATTAGACAACGTGAAACTGTGCTACTGCTATGAAAACATAAGTCACATTTAAAAAAAATAAAGGACATGAGAACATGACTGTGCCTGGCAAACATATGATGCCTGCTCGGTTTGCAATTTCACAACTTCTTGGCACATTCCAGCCACAACTTGGCACTTTTAAAGGTTGGATTCAGTCCATGTGATTCATTTAATTTCAGTGACTGTTTTTCTTCCTGTGACAAGCAAGATCGGTCAAAATGGGTCAAAATGTTAAATTTAGCTCTGATGTGACTGGATAATGTTGATGTTTTTACACTCTCAGAAGTAAATCACACACTTATTATTCTGCCCTGTGGTTTTCCAAGCTCAAGATTTATGGTTTGGCCACAGAGATGATGGTTTCACCCTGACAGGAAGCAGCGTGTCTGGTCAGCAGCAGCAGCTGGGAGGCTGCACTCACACATGCACAGCACACATACATACACACACCTGGGTTTAGTCAAAGGCCTTCATCAAGCATCAGTCTTTTGTAATTTACTTAATCTTCTAAATGAACCACAGAGGCCCCAAACAAAGATGTATGGTCAGTAAGAGATTCAGGTAAACTGATGGTTTCTAGTCAGCAACAGTAAATATAAGGAAGGACAGCAAATAAAAACAATAGAACATGGATGTATTTAGGTCTATATTGCACAATATCTACAGTATCACACTGGAAAGGCAGCGTATTCAACATCAAAGTAGTGAAAGTGAACTAGGAGAAAGGCACACGTGTTTAAAATAAAATGAGTGATTCTTACAGACGTTTATCCCATTTTTTGTCAGACAGTGTTGCTATTATGAATGTAAATGAGCAAAAAAAAAGATGGTTAAAATCTTCAGTGTATACGTGTGAAGTGGTTTGATGCCTTGTAACAGGAGAAATGTACCATTTGTACCTTTAAAAATCATGAAACCGACCAATTTGACAGCAGCGCCATCATTTTTTCATCCAGTGGCAGAAACATGCAGACTTTAACATGACTGTTAAAGTAAAAAAGTGACACAGTTTCATTCACACTAAAGTTCAGTTAACCTTGTGCAAAAGAAAAATTGCTTCGTCAAGCTGCAGAACTTGAGGAGACTTATACTTTACTCCGTTGCTGTCGTGCGACTGCTGCTGCGAGTCATGAAGGCTTTTCAACATCTCTGACAATATTTTGGTACATTGAAAGTTTACATTGTCTATTCTCACTTATTAACAAAATAGTGTCTTGTCTGTATGACTGATTTCCTAGAGGTGTAAATATACTTTTCATGAGTGACACACAGTCAGTCTACTGTGTTTCCAAGAGGGAAACTTTCAAACTGTGCCATTTATCCTCATGATTCATGTGAACACGGCTTAAGAGAGGCCAGTGGAAGTGTCGTTTTAAGGGCGCACAGGTTGAGTTAGATGAGCTGTGTGCTTGGCCTGGCTTTTGCTGTCGATCAGAAGCAGTTGGTTATTCTTGTGGTGAGAAATCATCTCGTCCAGACTGGTGAAAATCTAAGAGAGGGAAGAAGATAAAGAGAGAAAGGTCGGTAAATGAACAGCCTAATTCTCATTGAGCTGTAAACCTTCCGGAGTCCTTTTCTATTATCTAATTTGCCTTCACCTCTTCATTCTTCTTGCCCTCCTTTCCGAGGGCATAGCGGTGCGTGTCCTCCAGGAAGCGAATGGGAATGTTGTACACCTTCTGCTGGTAGAGCACAGCGAGGGTGAATGGCTGGCGGGCGCTTTGAGCTGAGCTGTGCCGGATGAGGAAGGCACCATCCTTTAACACAGAGCAAGAGAAAAGAACAGGAAGATCATATATGTATATAGTAATGTAGTTGAAAAACTTGGAAATCTTTAATACTTAAATGAGAATACTGAAGATAAGCGAACGTGAGGGATGGATGAATTGAGAGAATGATAACGGACTTTACATATAATGCAGCTAAGGAGCTCTGAGGGTGCCCGAGTGAGGTTTAGCTTTCATTTTAGTTTGTCAGCAAAAACATGCTCATAAACACTCGGCAGATTTCTCAATTGTCTGTGCAACACTCTTGCCTTAAGCTCTTGTATTTGCTTGAAAATAGAAGCTAACTGTGTTTGAAATTGTTCATTTCAGTGAGTGAGTGAGACAGTTGGGTTTACCTTGTTGATTCTCAGCAAGAGTTCCTCAGCTGTCCTTCTGCTGCAATCTCCAGCAAACCACTCTTTGTCCTGAATAGGCAGGAAATATATCTGTAGTAGTGCTTAATATGAGTGAAAGTACATTTGCGCTATGTTATGCTACGCCATACTTGTATTCCGCTATTTGTCAGAGGGAAATATTGTGCTTTTTACTCCACGACTGTTATCTTTTTACTTTTGAAATTAAGATTTTACCTTGTCTTACAAGATAATAGTCGTGTCCCCTATTTTCCCTCTTACCACAGATGGCATCGTTAGACAGTTTGAGTACCAAAGACATCAAATATTCCAATATTTCCAATAGAAATTAATGCAATTCTGTTGATCAGAACTTTTTCCTTTTTCATTAATCATCTCACAACCTCTCAGATTTGTTGTCTGACCCTTTGGATTGGCCCTGACACCTACGTTGAGAATTACTGGATTAAACTGCCTAACAGCATATAAAATGCTGTTTACACACTAAAGCATCAGTACTAATAAACATATATCGTACTTCATAATTAAACTTTGATCTGTGACACTTTAAGTACATTTCATTGACTCATTTCTAGCCTCTTTTTCATGATAGTATGTTACAGTAATTATTAACATCTCAAATAGAAGTATAAACAAAGGATATTCAATAATCGTTAAGACAAAACTAACTAATACTTGACCCGTGTAACTTTTATACAATAGTGAACACAACATTTATGGCTGAAGTGTCATCAGAAGCCCTCAAGTTGCTTCAGTTTAACATTTTAATAGAAAATAAAAAGTTTGCTAGACACCTTCCTGACACAAGCAGGAATGACAGTAACTCTTACAGAACATGCTTATATAATATAAGTAATAGCTGACGAATTCTTAAATCCTCATGCATGTGTCAATATTATCTGATGCAAAATGTATGAAGTGTTGCCGTATACTTTATACGTTATTTGGACAACAATTGCAATTCTAAGGGGTGACACCAGTGTAATTGGTTGTTTTTACATTGTTAGTTAATAAAGAGTTTTAAGTACTTTTTCCAACACTGGAATCTTAATAACTAAATTTTCTGTGCATATTGATACCATACCTCATTCCCAGATTGTTTGGTTGGTCTCATACCACCAAAAAAGGCTGAAAACAGAGAGAAAACATGTTGTGTCTCAAGTACAAGTACATGCTAACTCTGTATTTGGTAAATATGTTCAAAAGTATTTGAGGTCTAAGAATCTGAGCAGACCCAAAATTAACATAGTCATCCCTCAGGATTTAGAGACGCTTTTATAAAAAGGAATGAAAGAGAGCTTACCCACAGGCTTAGGTTCTGTCATAGGAGGATTTGGAGGACTGGAATAAAGAAAAGAAGGCTAAAGTTTAATTCCGATGCATACATGCACTTTCAGATGGGGTCAGCTGCAAAAACAAGCTGTAAATGAACGTAAATTGCTGCAACTCTCATGTTTAATCTGCCTAACAAACCTTGCCATCTTCATTATATTGTTCACCTCTTACCTGGGTTTAGCTTCCTTCAGGATTGCCGGCAGAGGCGGCTTCATGCTGGGAGTTGGTGGGGGCAGTTTGGTAGGAAAAGTGGCTCGTCTCTCTTCAACTGGGGGAACTAAAGAGGCAATATATGTATTTTTCTACTATCATGAACAAAAGAATGCCTTGTGGATGTTGTGGTTTGCAGGGATTTTTCATTAGTAAAGAAGAGGTGGTTATTACCTGTTTTTATCTCATTCAGGGAAGGCAGAACTGAATTCTGAAAGGGAGGAAATAAATATTACTGCTGTGTCATAGTGGTGAGTTTAATTTCCGACGTAGGAAATGGAAATACGGGGGTAAGAATGAAAACTTCCATTTCTAACTCGGCCTCTGTCTTGACACTTTAAACTGGTGTGGAGCTTAGCGTGAGAAAATGATAAGTCTAAGCACTGAGATGAATATACACACTCACAGACTTTGCTCTGGGAACTGGCGGCTTCATCCTGCAGACAGTGAGATACTAATTTTTATTGCACATTTAGCACCAGGAATCTACAGTATAATGCCGCTGCTATAACTGCCACATTTGCATTTTGGTGTAAGAAAACAAGCAACTTTGTCAGACTGGACAGTGTGGAGCTATGCAGATATGTCAGGTTAGTTTATATCACCACATTCTGTCAGATAGTAGGATAGAGCTGCTTTGACTTAGGGTGAGGTGCTCTTACATGGGTATGGAAACAGGTACAAGTGTTTTGGGAGACGGAGGCATCCTCACTGGCCCGCGTGGGGCAGGAGGGCAAGCTGAGGAGCAGAGAGAAAGGAAATTATCTTTTTTTTTTTATCACGAGTTCCTTCCTCCTTGAAATCTTGCTGCCTTCATGTAGCTGCTGCTGCTCCTGGACGATCACTTCCTCATCAAACACTGCTATGCAAACTTGCAATCAACACCTCAGAGCTTGTAAAGTGAAGTGCGACGTACCTGCGGTTGGTTCTAAATAAAGTTCATCACTGTCCTGAAACACAAAAGTGACAAATATCACATCGGGAGCTTTAGCTGTTTTATTGTAGCTGGTAACATCCCATCATGCAAGTGTGCAGTGTGCTTTTGGCTCTGAGTATTAGTGATTTATCTGAGATTTAATGTTCACATACGTTTTTAAGGGAGCATTTGTTCTCTCGTTGTCGTTCAGTTTGAGCATTCCCTCATAGTTCAGAGCGTTTCCTGTTAGTGTCTCTGACTGAACAAATGTTAAATGTTTTTTAGGTCCTGCAGTGGGCATCAGACCATCAGTACACTGATGGGCTGTCATAAATGTAGCAGCAGATAATCGGCTATGAAACAAAGGGCTTCTGGGCACAGATGTAGTAAATGCCTCCTTACACTTACATGGCAGTAAGCCCCTCCCACTGAATGCGCTGTCTGCTGTCTCCTCATTTTCTGTCTCTTTCAGTGTCATTCTGCAGCAATATTATGCAAATACTGAATACTAAACGACAAACAGAGGACCTGACTCATTGGATCTTTCAGTAATCCATACACAATTGACCCAACTGCAAGTAGTCTCTAAATATCAGTCTCTCTGTTGACAGAAACCTTTCCACCCATGAATCATGTCCTCGACCTGTCTTGCAAAACAAAACAAAAAGAATAAAATTTGCAAGTTAAAGTTACCTGTTCCTCATTTGGATCCAGATAGACATCTGAAATGCAATAAGAAAATAGTAGGGATTAACAGTGCATGCATTTAAACAGAGTCCCCTGTTCGTTTGGTAAAGAAATGTATTACTTAGTTAAATCAGTAATCCTGAAGTTCCTCATCTGTTCTGACAACACAGCACCAGTTGGGGACTTGCTTCTGTGTCACTTGAATATTTCAATTTTCTGCAACTGTGTACTTCTGTTCAGCGACATGTAAACAGCAAATACTGCCAACACAACAGGACTGCACAGGGTGATGATTATGGTAGGACAGCTGATAAATACATTTTGCCTGAATACAGTTGAATTGTTCAAATCTGAAAGATCTGTTTAAACATTAAACACATTTTGTTCTGCTTTTGTTGATTAGATCATAAGGAAAGATGTTCGATATTCAGAAATGTGTAATACAAAGATGCTTCCAAACACTGCAGTAATGGAGTACACAAGAGTCTATTCATTTTAGCAACATCTGCAGAGCAAAGTGTTTATTGCTTTTGTGTTCTTGCAGATCACTTTGCAGTCAGTTTGCTAATGAAGCTGAGTTTCAAGTGCAGCTCAGTGGCACTACAGTAGGTGGCACTGTCTTCTTTTGTTTCAGCCAAAGCTGGTCTTTGCTGCTTAACTGGATTTGAATTAGCTGGCCAGTTGTGGTTTGTACTGGGATATTCAAAATAAACTTCTGTTGCTGCTGGAAACATTAAACACAACATCCCATCAATGTGCCCCACAAGGACCTGAGTGGGATTGATAAATGGCTGTATTGATGACTAAGAAACCAAATATTTATTTTAGTATGTGTGGTTGCCATATCACCTCACTAACCCTTTCAGTGAACAGTGAAAGGCTTATTTGTGTTGACAGAAATTATGAATACTGCACCTTCCTCAATGGGTGCAGGAACCGGAGCAGGAGCAGGGCGAGCTACAGGAGGAGGCATCATCTCCTTCCTCCCAGGCTTCTCATTTCTGTCAATCTCAGGAGCTGGAAGGGAGAAGGATGTAGTTGTATCACATTACAGGATAACACAAGATGAGGAGTGATGGGTTTGACTTTAAAAGATCAAAATCACCAAATGAATACAGACTCACGTTTCTTGATGATGGGATCATAGCAGCAATTGTCACATTATTGAGGTTTTTTGGAAGACAGAGGTGAGATTAGTAAAAATAGAGTTAAAACACAGAAACAGACTTTCCAGAACTCTGAGCTGTTGTTACCGAGGGTTTGCTTGGTCTGGGTGGAGGAGCAGCCTGCCTCTGTGGAACAGCAGGGCTGGATGTCCGCTCTGTAAAATGTAATGACAGGATTTGAGGGAAATTATATTGTCTAAGATGTCAGTGCTAAAGTAATCTGGCAGTAGAGTAAACACTCAGTGGTGTTACCCAGATAAATGTTCTCCTCCACTTGTCTTGGTGGGACTTTCACAGCTGGACGCTCACAGGGAGGTGCTTCATACATGTCACCTTCCTCATCGTCCTGCCGTGAGAAGGTATTGATAAAAAAACAAATGATGCATTTAAGAGTTATTGCCACATTAATTCTGAGACATTAATATCCTGCAGGAGTTGCCCTGTGATTGATTGACTGGCGATCTGTCCAGGATGTATTCTACCTCTCATATATTATCAGCAGGGATAATCTCCCTGCTGGTAATATATAGCCCATCATGAAAAAGGATAAGTGGATATGTAGCTGATGGATGGATGGATGGATGGAAAGTATGGACACTTTAGTCAAATTAAAGCATCACTCAAAAGACTGAAAGCCCTTTTATTGCAAGTTGTACACAGGAGTGTAAAATTGTCCAGGATATCTGCCTAAGGTTTGCATAACCAATGTGAAAAACCAAATAAAAAGCAAGAAAAGGAAGGAAAAGTCGCAATAATGGTATTTCCCACCAAACAGCAACCAAGCTTATGGGAAATGCGGTAATAACTATATGAAAATGAGATAAAGATGTTTTACACATTTAATAATATGTGGATAAAAACTGCACAAACTAGTCAGGAATTTGTTTTCTTTGTACTTACAAACTCATCCTGTGGCCACCCAAAGCCGGCATTGTTATCTGAAATGGGAAAATATAGACAAGAGTATATGAATACAAAGACAATCGGCATCCAAAAAATATCTAAGGTTTAGTTAAATCTCACCCGTCCTTCTAGGGGGAGCTGGAGGTCCACTGTGTCTGAGAGGAGGAGAAACAAGGCTCAAACAAGACGTTCTGTAGTCCAATGAATTTAATGCATCATACAAGAACAGGGACAATAAATAAACGTTGTGCTTATACTTACAGGTTCTTCAGTTTTCCAAAGAAGCTCTGAAAAACACCAGAAACCTCAGAGATCAGAAAAGTATTCAAGAGAGAAGTAGAAGCAGGGAGACAATAGGTGTGTTCAAATGTTTAAGCTGTTTCTACTTTTAAACTGTATGTCTGGTTAATTATCATTAACTTTTAGTTATCTATCAGCTCCATCTATCAGCCTGTGTCAGTGGCTCTCTGAGGAAGGTCACACAGTGATTACAATAGAGCTTTATTTGGTGCAGAATGGATTTTTTTTACTAAAGTCTAAAAGGGAAAAAAATAGGTAGGCCTTTAGTTTAATGCTGTGGCATTAAGCAGCTTTAAAACACATGATAAATAGTGTATATCCCACTTTATTACATTTGTAGTCCTAAAAAACATCTAATTATACTGAATTTTCTTTTTAATTTTAAAGATTTTTTTCAGTATTTTTGAAAAATACAAAATGTAACTGTAAATAATAATAATAATTATAATAATGTATAAATTAATGATATAATAATTCAATCTACTTTTATTATTATTATTACTGTTTTATGTTTTTAAGCATATGAGTGTAAAATAACTTTGAAAAGCCAAAAAACACACCAATATTTAATAAATCTCACTCATTTATTTGATAAATTATTCACTATTTATTAACATATGCAGAACAGCATAACTCTGAAGCAGTGAACACATCAAAGCATCAATAGTTATATTCAAGTAATACAAGATTTTGATTTGATTTGTAATGGGCCATTCTGTATACTTTCACTTTTTACTTAAAATATATTTAAATGCTGATATTGTTGCACTTTACGTGGGGCAAAAATTTGAATGTTTGGCTTTTACTCGTATTTCCCATGATTATTTATTGGGATACTTAATAAATGTTAAAAGGGGAGAGTTTCTCGATTTTCCCTGTAACTTATTTTGTCTGCTGTCTTCGTGAATAATCTTTACTTATTCTTTTGATTGCACCTACAATGAATTTATAATCATTTTTGAAGCAGAAGTCAATTACCAACAATCAGTTAAGTCACAGGAAGGTTCATCTGCAGGGACATAACTGAGGTTAACGTGAGGAGGGTGGAGATTACCATACACATCAAGCTAAATCAGGAAGTGGATGTTTTTCCCACAGTACCAGGCAGCCATGGAGGAAGTGTTGATGTAAAGTAAATGATTACAGACAGAGAGAGAGAGAACAAGAGCTTTCTATCTGTAACACAGCGACACACAGCATGTCAGAAAACAGCTGCTTTACTGTTGATAAATGAGGAGCAGGTGAGAGCTGATAAAAGAGAACCACATTACTGTTCTGCTATTTATGACCTCTTCATAACACGGTAATTCCAAAAATATCTGCATTTTAGGGTCGAGTCGAGTTACAGCGACAGGGTTCTGCTTTGTGTAAACTGCTACAGCAGTAACTTCTCTCTATGAGAGGAAATGTTTGGAACCTGTAAAGCCAAAAGTGCTGTCAGCGGCCCTGAGATCAAACTGCAGGAAAAAGGAAAAAGTCACGCAACTATGGAGGGAAATTTGATGCAAACAAGGACAAGACACGCAAATGTTTCACAACTCGCACAATAGAAATAGTGTATCTGTGTGATCACAAGCACTTAAGTTTGATATAAATTTAAAAAAACAGCCAGCGACTACTATAATATTCATTTATTAATCTAATGAAACCAGTAGGGGTCATGAATGAATTGACTGTATATTAGCATTTCTTGTTATTTCAAGTTGACCAAACACAGTGTACTATTCATGGAGCAGAGATTGTGTTCAAACAGTCAGCTGTGCCTTTTGCACTCTTTTTGTTTTAGAACGATCACAAATACTTCTATTTTTAAAGGTTGTTTTCAATATACAAGTAAACCGTCCAATCACAAATCATCTCATCTGCGTGAATTGATAGCAGTGGATAAGAGACAATTCAACTCTGTCAGTTACATAAGCAAGATTTTTTGGTATTAAATCCCTATCTGAGAATACTTCTGTAGCTCGATATCACTTAAACACAATAGTATGCATGCAGTTTGAAGATTTTGTGTCACCAAATGGAGTACAGAGTGAAAATCATATGAGCAGACAAGTTGTGTTCAGGCAGATTTCCAGTGTTGAATAACATTTTCTGTAATTCATCGGTGTATCTGCAAGGACCTCTGAGAAATTTGGATAAATTGGCAAGGGATGAGAGATTTAAAACTGAACAAAACGATCACCACCTATGTTAAAAGTGAAAGTAAAAACAGGAACCCCCTTCAGAATTGACACCAGTCCTTTTTTGTATTCAAATAAGGTAATGCAGCATTTTCCTAACTCCTTTATTATTATGTTTACTGAAAAATATTCTAACTTTATTATGAGAAAGTGACGGCAACACTTTTGGAAGGAAAAGTAATTATATTGCATTAATGCTAACATACAGGTGAGCAGAAGTGACACTGTTTATGTGAACCCTTCACGTCTCACAAAGCTTCAAAATGCACATCAAAAAAAGCATGGACATCTACTGTAATTCATTGTTGTGAGTTACATTTAACTCGTCTGGGTTTGATCTAATACATTTAACAAATTCTACACAAAAAGGAGATTTACTGCAAGACTGTAAAGTAAAAACATTCCTTCTCTTGTCTGACCTTCCACAGGACTTTTCTATTGGCACTGCTGCTGTCTGAAGGCAAACATTTGCCTTCAGGTTATCTGTAAACATTAGTTGTCTGAGATATTTTTACTGTTTGCCTTCACACTCCCACACAATCACAACTTAAACAGTGTAGCTGACTTCATATCTTTACCCCCCATTCAGAACTCTAAAAGAAAAAAGTACAAATATACTGGAAGGTTTCAACAACACCTGCTAACTTCCTTCTTACTCCACCCAAAGTTACCAGAATGTGAATGAAAATAAGACAAAACTTTACTTTACCATTGTCATGATTTGGAGTCGCGTCTCACAGCTCAAGTCATGAGGAAATGTCTTTGTTCTGTTTTTGGATGCAAATGGTTTTAAAGATTGAAAGCGTGCGATACAGTGAGACTGTGAAGCTGCTCTAACTGACCTCATTTGCATTTCCTACCTGTGACAGGCTCACAGTTTCACCTGTTGCTCCGGTGTCTGCCTTTACATGAGCTGCTCAGCTATAAATGGGGTAGTCATCGGCACTCCCTGGTTCATGTGAATTAGATTTTCAGTTCGTCAGAAATGTTAAACATGCATACTAAATGCCAAAAAACAGAAAAAAAGAAAATGTTTTCTACTCGATGAGAGAGAAATCTTCTTTATGATTCATGGATGTTGTCAAAATGTCAAAAATGAAGATAAACTCCAGGATCATTTCAGTTTGTGAGATTCAGGTGAATGTCGAAGCAGTAAGAAAAAACATTCACTTGACGGGTACCAAGGAACTTTGTCATTTCCTTTTCAACTTGCTGACAGAATTTCCTGCTCAGAGTTTCATCAGCCATGACCCAAGAATAATCCTGACGAAAAACAGTATCATTTTCAAAAGTCAGATACCAAAAGGGATTTATTCCAAATATTGTTTATTGACAAATGAGTATGATGCCAGATGTGGTTATAATGACAATGACAATAAATTATTAAACTACACATACATGTACGTACACATATTAAAGTTTCTGCAAAACAGTGTAAAACATATAAATATTAACATAGTACAAAATATCTAAAACTTAGTTTCCCATGAGAGTCTATCACAGAACAAAGCAGGTTTGTTAAGGCACTAGGTTTTGCAGTCAATAAGCAGTTTAAAGTAAAACAGATTTTTAAAAAAACAGCCCTCAGTAAGTTTCAATGTTCAATAATCAGAAAATATACATGTTATATACATACTGGGCTCAACCCAGGCGTCTGGTAGAGAAGTGCTGTGGAAGTCTGGTACAAAACCTCATGAGAACAAGTGAGATTTAACTTTTCCTCTGTTGTGAAGAGATATTGTGAGTCGCTTTCCTGCTTCCACTTGTCCAAAATCTATTCTCATCTACAAGGCAGCAACTGAAATAAACTAAACTAAAGGATGACGAACTGCAAAAAAATAAGCAGAATCTGAACCAGCAGATAAATTTTGTGGTTTGGATGAGGGTCTGGAATCCCTCGTAAGCAAATGCAGAACATTATGCATCAAACTAATTCAGTCGATAAAGCCTTAAATCTAGTTGGAAACGTGGTCTTGACACTAAACCTTTTCAAAATGCCCTTTGAAGTAGCAAATATATCCCTATGTCATTTACTGTAATGTGCTAATAAATGCCTGTGTTGAGGGAGCGTTCCTTTGTGACTTCTTTCTATAAACTCGCCGGAATGAGCACAGGGATATACACTTATTTCCTATTTTTCTTGTTAACTGGCTATACCTTCAGTTTGATGAAAGAAATACTGAAAAAATACATGAAAGCATTAACATTGTCAGGATCAAAATGGCCCAGAAGGAGGAAAATGTTCTCTGTTTTTGCCCATATATAGCATCACTTTCAACACAGTAAGGAGCAGAAAACCTGAGAACACGGAGCTACACCGAGCAAGCCTGAGGTTCCTCTTGTGTGTCTCAGTAGAAGTCATCCTGCTAGCTTAAAACTTTCATCTGTTTGGATTTAGATCCACAGACCAACAAGCTCTCATAGACCAGTGGATGTCCCTGTCAACATATCTGTTTCACCCACTCTGTTTATGGGTATGGTCATCCAACAACACCCTCTTTGGAGTGTCTTTCACTTTAGACTGGGTTCGCCTTAATTTTGCCGTTGATCCAGTCGATGTAATGGGTGACACGAGTGTAGACACCAGGCTTATCCTTCTGTCCGCACCCATCGCCCCAGCTGATAACACCCATCAGAGTCATCCTGTCATTGTTTTTGCAGACCAGTGGACCACCAGAGTCTCCCTGTGGATGATATTCAAGAGAGAGGAAGCAAAATTTAGATCAAGTAATGTCATCAGCACTGATTTAATGAGCAGGTTAAGTGTAAATCTCACCTTGCAGGCATCATCCAGGCCTCGAGTGTCTCCTGCACACAGCATGTTGGAGGTAACTGGGCGTCCAGACAGCACATCTGGGATGCAGCGCTCTTTGGGCCACAGGCGAACATGACCTCTCTTAACGCGATTAGAGTACACTGCAGAAACTGTGGGGAGAGTGGTGAAATTAGCACCTCCTGTCCAGAAATAAATCCACTAAAGGGTTGTGGGAAAGCTTGCTTTACACTGCCCCCTGCAGTTCAATCAGGCAAAGTGTCGGCAACGTGCTTGCGAGATACAGTCGTGAACAAAAGTTTACATACAAAGACCTTGTATGTCAGTATTGAGTTTCCGATGACTCTTGTAGCTCTGAATTTTCTGTGACAGAATCACTGAAAAACGTGTGTTTATCATTGATTTATAATAAGTCTTCTGAAAATACTGTACGGCAAAATCTGATGGGTCAAAAACATACATATAGCAATACTAATAACTGGTTTGGCCATTTTCACCTCAGCTATGGGCACCTTTGGTTGTGGCTGTATCTTTGACCAGTCCTCTTGATAGAATCGATAGTTCAACTAACCTCTTCAGTCCACAGGCTCTTGATGGGGTTTAAGTCAGGACTTTGGGAAGGGCTTATCTAAAACCTTTATTCTAGACTTATTTAGTCATTTCTTTACTACTTTAGATGTGTGCTTGTGGCCATTGTCCTATTGGAACACCCAACTGCATTTAAGATCCAACCTTCTGGGTGATGATTTAGGATTTTATATAATCCTGCTTCTTAATTATTCTATTTACTTTGTGTAAATCCCCAAAGCATAATACTGCCACCACCATGCTTGACAATAAATTTGGTGTTCTAAATACCTTACTTTTTCTCTTCTAAACATATTTCTGGTCACTGTGGCCAAATAGCTCAATTTATGTTTCATTTGACTACAGAACTTTCCTCCAGAAGACCTTTTCTTTGTTCATGTGATCAGCAGCAAACATCAGTCAACCCTTAAGGTGCCACTTCTTGAAAGTAAAGTAAGCTTGGACACTGGCATCAGTGTCCCAGCTGCTTCTATAGATTGCAGACTTGTTTTTTTAGGGATTTTGGTTGACTCTTGATCATCCTGACCAATTGTCTCTCAGCAACAGGTGTTAGTATGAGTTTTTTTCATGATTGTGGCAGTGACACAACTATACCATCCACTTTATACTTAAACACGATTGTTTGCAGAGATGACTTTGGGATCTGTAGCTGCTTTTTCAGATCTTTGATGAGCTCCTCAGACTTTTCCACTGTAGTGTTTGTAGCTGAGTCCAATGAGTGTATCAAATTGGTTTCACCAATTATAGGTCAATTGTAATCACTCACAAGACAGTAAGAGGTCATACCATTAAGAAAATTTGATTAACAGCTTTCTACTTTGCCAAAACTGATAATTAAATTTGCTATATGTCTATTTTAAGCCAGCAGATTTTGTCATATTCCCAGAGGACCTATAATAAATCTATTAAAGAACCACAGTGCATGATTGTTTTTTTGTGACAAAGATGCATGAGATGCAGGAGTCATTGGAAACTCAAGACTGCCATTCTGTACATGGTCTTTACAAGTGTATGTAAACTTTTGTTCACAACTGTGCATTTGCCATAATGGCAGCAATGCAAAAATACGAAAAGCCACTAATTAGGTGCAACGTTTGCTTACATTCTGCTTCTTTTCCGTAGCCTGAGATTTCACACTCAGTCCAGTCGGGCAGCACCAGCCCGCGGTCGGGCAGACACGCCGGAAGAACCTCTGGAGAGTTTACAGCACAGATGCCAATGTCCGTCTGGAGCTTCAAAATAGCTGCAAGTGGAAAGTGACCAGAGGAAAGTCAGGGTAATGCACTGGGAAAATGTGGAATGAAGCCTGAGGGATAATTTTAAAGCTTTAACAAGCCTTTGCTGCCCACCTAAGCTTCCATATCGTCAGTGCTGGGGGGACATTGCAACTAAAGTGTCTTATTCTGTTTTCTTTATTCATCTGACCAAACTCTGTTTCAGATTTTCGTGAGACAGTGATTCACTGCACTGACATACATGAGGGGGCGATAATAAAGTCCAGTACAACAACACCACCCACTAGGACCTCAGTAATAAGCATAAAGTACAATCATGAACTTTCAGATGTGGAAAACAAAAATTGAGAATTCACAAGCTTCATGAAAAGAAAAGTTATAGGCAATAAAATGAAACGACTGAAAAAATGAAAGTTATATAATGTAACGTTCACTCACCAATGTCATTGTCAAATGTTTCATTGTCAAATTTCTCGTGGATCCAGAACTTCTCGACCCTAAAAATCTGCTCGCTGTCTGAGTTCTGTTTCCGAAACGTTCTTCCCAAAATCACTTCCATGTCTTTTGCTTTATCACTGAAAAAGATTGGGAATAATTGTGCATGTTGCATTGACAAACATGTTGAATTCTATGTTTTCTGTTAGATTTCATTCCTACCTGTCAGTGAAGCAATGTGCAGCAGACAGGATCCAACAGGAGTCAATGAGGACTCCTCCGCACCGGATGAAATGTTTTTTGTGACGGGCCTGGTAAACGTTGATGACCGCCTGCCACGGCTGCTCCGTGATGTCGCTCTCTCTGCCCCCAAACATGCGGAATGCTGGACGATTCAGGGTGTTGTCCAAACGCTGGCCACATGTTGCTGCAGATGGGATAGGTTGCAGGATGGCAGTTAAACAACAGTAAAAATATAATGGAAGTCGACTCTTAGTTGAGTTTGAGGTGATTTTTGTAGGATGTGAGGATGTCCTACCTCCGTTATTGTTATTAGTGGTGGGAGCTCGTGGGCCAAGAGTGGTGATGATAGACGGACGTCTCGCTAAAGGAAAGGTACAGTTAGACTGATTGCTGTATGATATCAGTTACTTAAACTTCTACCATTAGCATCACACTTCTAGCTTTTAACATCTCTGGAAAAAAATGAAGCCATAACTAATGGGGAACTCACAGCAGTTAGGTATGTCACACAGCTCCCAGGTCAGCTGCATGTTTTTGTAAGTGTGACACCATGGACCTACATCACCGTCTGGATTCCTATTAGATGAACGAAAAGGATAAACATTAAAAACTTGAGTTATTATGGTCTTTCTGCACACAGGAGAGTTATAAAGTCTGTTGGCATCTCTACCTGCAGAAATTGTGGCTGCCCAGGCCCAGCTCCAATGCGTCCGACCTCCAGGCGTTGTTGAGCTTGCGTCTGACTGCAGGAGAATCCCACGGGAGACAGCGAGAGCCACTTTTAGTGACAGATGCTGTGCCTCTATATGACTGACCAGAGCCCTGCATACATTCTCTGTTCCGATCTGCTCCAAAAACACACATAGAAATAGAAGTGAGTAAATGTTTATTTGACAATATTTCAGCTTTCAATATGAAAGTGTTTGTGAATCTGTACCTTCTGGGCATTTGGGTAAAGAGCAGAGCTCAAAGACAATTTGAGTGCCTCTGTAGACGTAACACCAGGGAGTTGAGTCACTGTCGGGGTTCCTGAGGGGCAAAATGAAAGGTGAGAACAATGACATCTCCAAAACCAAACAATAACAACATGCGAGTTTTAGCACATTCTGTAAGACTTTTACAGCATCACCTGGTTTTTTAGCCTTTTTGGATGTTTCTTGCTTTTTCTGTAAACTTTTGCCTTCTTTGATGAACCTGTCCAACCTGCAGTGATTACCTCCCTCTAATCAACCTCTGCCAGCCTATATGACCTTTTAAACTTTGCTTTGTCTCATATGTGCTCAGAGCTGTTTCTTGTTATCCTCGAACTATGCATGTGTCTGGGGCCTGGTGACCACCAAGGGGCCCCCATGGGGAGACGTATTTTCTTTCCACTCATATATAAATTGACACTTTTGGTAATTGCAGACCTCTGGACTGTCACAGTGTGTAACAACTGTCATTCTGCCCTCTTTGTTCTGGGTGTAGTTTCAAAATAGTGGCTCGAGTTGGTTCGAGAGCAACACTACTAACGTGGAAGTTTTGAGTTTGATCCCTGTCATTTGTATTTTCTCCACACTCTCTGCAATGGCTGCTCATCATACATTACTAAAGAGTTATTATTGCCATCTATTACTGCCTCACTTGCTCCTGTTTTCATAGCATCAGGCTGGATATTCACACACAGGTGCAGGAAGAGCAACAGTTTCACTGTGTAGCAGATGCAGTGTTCTATTAGTTCTTATTCTATCATTTGTATTTTTGTTTGATTTTAATTTCAATGACTCAGTTAAGTTATTTCAATCTCAATATTTTGGGATTAAAAGCTGCATTTGGTCTCAAATATGTGCATATGGAATATGATACTGGTTTGGTGTGTTTGGTGTGAAACTTTAAAATTGGGATGAGGCAAAAAGCTAAAAACAGTCCTGGTTTTTGAGTCCGTGCAATGGAAAACTGAGTTTTCACAAAGTTTAATTTCTTGCTTTTGGGAAATTTTCACCTTCAGCTTAGTGATGAACAATCAGATCCCACTCTTGATTTAATTGCTAGGACACATCAAATTTGCACTAGGCTGTAGAATACCTGCAGAAGTTGTGATTGCCCAGTCCAAGACTGTTGGCGTCCACTTTTCTAGCGGTGAACCTTTTTCCCCTCAGAGACGTGGAGTTCCAGTTGATGCACTCGGCTCCTGACTGGCTGATGCTCCATGTGCCGCGGTACCCTTCACCCTGCCCCACAACACACTTCTCATTGGTGTCTATTGGAGAGAGACAGACATGGACACTCATTTATATATGAGACAGATATCTTACATCAGAAATAGTGTTTTCATAATTTGTCCAATATGTTTTGAATGTTCTCAGTTTTTCCAGATTCAATAAACATGCTTTATTGTGTCAGAATAATTGAATGAGGTCAGTTATTAGGGTGATATCAAACTTACAACTTGGGTCCTAATAGCCTTTATATCGTAACTCCCCAATTAGTGGTTTGAAACAGTTACCCAAACATCAACTATGATGATCGTAAATGGAATCAGATTTATAGTCTGGCCAAATTAACTCCTCACTCTTTTGCTAGAAAACTACTTGGCTGTGACGAATGGGGTTCAGATAATTATCCCACTGTGAGGGTGGGGTGTCCCTGCAGCCGCCGCAGAAACAAAAACATTCATAACCCAGAATGTCTTTCCATCGTTTATGATCCTTTCTTCTTCGCTCCAAACCACAGGACCATGACACCAACTGCATGAGTCACACAGTCAGACTGTGACCTTATCAAGAGTCACTAACAAGTTTTAATCAGTTTTGTGTCACAGGCCACTTGTTTATGTATGTGGCCTCATTTATGCAAATGCTAGACAGTGAACTAGATCCAGAGTGTTGCATCACATGAAGACTAAACAAGGTAGAGATGACATAAGTCAAGAAATTGAGTAGTAGATCAAATGATTTAGCAGCTATTCTTTGGTTTGAGCCTCTCTGTTGTGAACATTTGCTCTTTTTCTCTGTTGTAGTTTTGGACTGTTAGGTAACCAAAGTAAGACTTTACTATGGACAAATTATGTTTGTATTTCACTACTTGTTAAGTTTATTTTACAGATTTAATAGGTTTATCAGTGTTGTTGCATAGATTTAAGAGTTTCTAGAGCACTTACTGATCTCACACCGAGTCCCGCTGAAGCCTGTAGGACACTGGCAAATGTAGTCTGATGTGTAGACGGCCTCCTTACAGGTCCCTCCGTTGTAGCACTGAGACACGTAGCAGTCTGAAAGAGGCAGACATACAGCAGTTTAGTCAGTCATGCGTCATTCTGCTCTTCTGCGCACTAAACATTTGAATAATCACAATGTGATTGATTGGCCATGACCACTTGTGTAAACAGAGAATTCAGATTGTGGCTTCGACCTTCTGTGTCACATTTGGTGTCGAAACACTGAGGAAAATGCAAAAATCTGCCTTCATCCTGACTCTCTTCTTACTTCGACACCGTCATAGCTTCTCTTTTTAAAATATCAAGTCACGTCAAGGGTTTCTTTCTAGAGCAGAACTGGTTACATGCCATCTGCAGCTCGGTTTTTCATTTATTATTTCAACATCTCCTAAAGGCCCGTGCTCAGAATAACAGAACCCCTCTCACTCCCAGCAGCATGAGCTCACACATGTCGCAGACTGAAAACGTGGTTGTAATTTGTCTGAGGGAGGGGTAATCGTGCCTCACAGAGCTGGTCAATGGGGGTGAAAGTGCGCACAAGGGGCTGGTTTTGGCGAGGGCATTTCAAATTATCTCAGACTAAACTACACCCACTCAAAAACACTGAAACCCGACGGCTCTTCATTTGGATGCACTGAAATAACAGGGGTTTGGACACATGAGCGAGGGAAGCCAATGAAAAATAATCATACGGGGTTGTAACAGCAAGTTAGAGGTAAAGTGGAGGTATAATGACAGACGGAGAGGTCAGTAGGGGCAAGCAGGCTGAAGGACAAATTAACATACAGAAAATCATATTCTGTTCATTGCAAACAAAAATTGGGAAGACAAAGGAATGTAAGACGAGGACAGTCTGCTTGTCACACTCACTGATGACTGGTACAATATGACAACGCTCTCGTCCTCTCAACGCACAACGGCAATACTCCACACGCTGTCCCCTCCATCGCAGCCAAGTGTCCCCATAACTACGCACTGCTGACGTCTCACTATCCACACAAAGTGCTGAGGAAACACACACACACACACACACACACAAACACGAACAATAAGTAAACACAGAAACACGCACCAACAGTATGATAAACTGTCTGAGTGTTACAAACATGACTACAAAAACAGGAAGGAACACAACACATGACTGACAGCAGTGGATTAAAAGACTGTGGTGATGGTAATGGTGATGGTGATGGTGATATTAGAGAAGGTAAACAGAGGTGTGAAGAGGCTCACAGGAGGTGTCAAGGGAAGGTGAAGGTGACTTCTCGACATGAATAATCAAAAGCGTCCGTCTAATTGGCTGCCTGACAGGCTCACCTCTGTAAAAACGAGTCCCTCTCTTAGTGCGGAGCAGCTCAACCTACAATAGAAGAGATACAGTGAGTTAAACACACAGCAGCAGCAAAGCATGGAAACTGGTTGAATGCATTGGTTTCCAACCCTGGCGTGCAATGCTTTTATGTAATTGCCTCAGGATACTGCAAAAATAAACTTGAGACTTGTGTCACATGGGAAATCCATCATTTTAGCTAAATATAACTTGTTACTGATACAGTAGTGCTGCGATATCCAACTATTTTGCTGGACTACAGTGAAAAAAAAAACTACTAAAATGACCAAATAAAGCTTTTTGCTTTAAAATATTATGGTCAGGCAGCTGACTTTTATCAAATTTGTCAATTTTGCACCATTGTGCAACAAAAACACAAATGTAGACACATTAATAAGACTGAATGTTTGCTCAGATGGGGTCCAAACCACAGGAACTGTATTGTATTAAGATAAGCCTTTGTTAAGTGTGCAGGATTATTAGTAGATTAAAGAGTGGTGGTGGTGTGGTGATGTCTTGTAGTACTTACACTGTCCGCTACACAGCAGCAGAGAGCACAAAGGAGGAATAATAGTTCAAGTGGTCTGGCCATGGCCTTTCAAGTGGTGTTCAGTTTGCTGAAAGCAGAAAAGAGACACATTTTAGAAACAGTTGACAGTGGATGTGATACATTAATTCAGTTTGTATGGAGATATTTGAGCACTAAACCAAAAAAAAAAAACAACTGTAAGAATCATGAGACTAACGGGCCTTTAATAAGTGATAGCGGATTTGCACAAATCAGAATTAACACTCTTTCAATAAGCACTATCAAAAAAAGAATAAGCATTATACACTTTTCTAAATGATCTACATGTGGAAGTTGTAAATAATGGCAACACCCTCATAAAAATGACATATGAGTTCTTTGCACTGTACAATCATCATGACACATGCAAACAGATGTAAACACTGACACCATAACTAACACAAGGAAACTTTGTTCTTTGTCTAAAAGAAACTTAAACATGACTGGCTGACATGAAAAGTCTAACCAGGGAGTTCACTACTGTATGTTTATAAAAATCTTCTCTCATGAATCTGTCATCAATACAGATCCAACAATCGCAGGAAAACTATCGGTATTAATCACTGTGTCTCAGCTGTACTGTTTCTCTTTCTGTCCAGCTTCCTTCCTCTATCCCTATAGAGCCTGCTACTGAAGGACACCTCTGGAGAGGAAAGGGTGGACAAAGTGGGGTTGCTGTGGGAACCTGGAGGTCATTTCTGCTCTCTTGAAGCTGAGCTGACTTCTTGACTCAGACAGGAAGTTTGAACCGCCTCTGCAGGGTTGTCTCATAAGATCTTGAGTGAGTTCAATAAGTTTGCTGCCCAGCTTAAAGTTATTACTCTAATTTGTTTTCTTGTTGCTTTCCCCCTTTGAGCCTCTTCCTTTAACCAAATTGCACCCACATACCATGAAATAATGCATTTATCATCTATTTCTTTCCAACTGGGAATAAACAGGAAGCAGATTATCTTCTCTTTATGCTGAAAAAAATGAAACTACATCAAACAAGACAATCTGGGCATCCCTGGAGCGATGAAAGGCAGCAGAAGAAAGTTTCTGCACCACCATGACAGAATTCCTGTTTTAACAGCTGCTGTCGGAGAGTAAAGTGACTCAGGACTGTAAAGGGAAGTGCGATTAAACAGAAGGGAAAGTCCAGTGCAAGAAAAAGTCATATTTCTCTTTGAAGAAGTTTGATATCAGACTTGTTCCTCTTCTGTTATAAAGGAATCCTATTGTGCAGGAAACATGTTAAGAGGAGCGTCTGCTGCCCTTCAATCAAGTGTGAGTAAACATGAGTCACTGCAGGAGGAGGAGGGGGAAGAAGGAGCAGAGAGGAAAATGAGAAAGAGACGAACAGAAAGTTGGACACAATGAGGGCTGAAGTGTAAAAATGATTTCTATTTAAAGAACTTTCAAGTAAAAATAACTGCGAGGAACGTCTGCATGCAAAGAGCCAGACACACAGGAGTAACCATCTGCATACATGCCACTTCTGTCTTCTCCTCTGCGTTGACTGCTTCTCCACTGACTCATGTTCTGTGGTTGACTGAGCTAATAGAAAACGGCGCTGTGTTTTGATATGCTGGGATGTAAAACACCTACGCTGGCAACCGCACACAAATACACAAAATGCTCAGGAACGTGGAGCTAATCAACAGTCCAACATTTACACTTCACCGTGCTCTTTGTTCATTCAAACAAAGCCTCCCTCTGAGGATTTCTACTTATTTAACACAAACAAGTTCACACACTCACCATTAAGAGGACAGGTCCCTTGAAAGCTGCCCTAACCTCACACAAACAAAAAAAACCCTGCTGTCCTTTATGTTTTCCCCTCAACAGAGCCTCCCTGGCACGGCGACAACAGTGCACTAGTTTCCTTTGTGCAGCTGTTCGGCTCCGTTCAATCGCCCTCTCTGTAGCCCTGTCAGCTAAAAACATGTGTTTCCTGCTTAAACACAGCCAGCACAGGCCCCCCGCGCATCTCGGAAACGTGCTCACATATCAACACATGCACACACACACACACACACACAAAAACACAAGCAACAACATCAGATGTGAACACATGTGTATCCCACCCTGTTTTTTTAAGTCTATCTGACATGCAGAGGCCCAGTTTGGGTGCCATCAACACGGCTCCTGTTACAGTCCCACAATGCAAGTGGCCCGAGCCTCAGCTGTGGTCTTTGTGGTCTGTTTTACAACTTTTAAATACTTAGGAGCAAACATATAGACACAAACTAATACATGTGCACAGGAACATCACATTTACGGGATAGAACGTAAAACTGATCAACTCAGAATCTTCGTGCTGTATTTATCTGACTCTCAAAATCAGTTTTTGCTTTGATGTAATGTGCACAGGTTAACTGGGGCTATTTAAAAATGAAGAAACCTCATTACAGAACAGTAATTGAACTCATCTGTGAGCGTAACTTGCAGCAAATATGGGCTTACAATAACCTCCTTTACATTATGAAATGTAAAAATAAGCATTTACGAAACAATAGATCAACTGCTCTGAAACTTTAAAGGTTAGGGGTCAAAACCTATAGAGTTTTAAAAAAGCATTTTAAACAATAAATAATTCACAAAATAGGCAACTCTTTAGAGAACTCTGGATGGGACGCAACCAAACAACATGAGCAGTATGTAACTGCAAGAAATGGGCTCATTAAAAGTCTCTTAAAGTGTCCTGCTGGCATCGAATGGGTTAAAGCATTTGTCTGTCCCACCCAATCTGTTAACAGTTGGAACATGCAGACTACAACCAAGTATGCAGCCCGAGGAGAGCGTGGTTTCCCTAGTTAGTAGGTCAAATATGAATGGAAGAAATGAAAACATCTTTGGAGTAACCGCAGCCAGACTGTGACTCAGAACACCAGTTTCAAGATGCAGCACTTTTTTATTCAAAAAACACGTGCAGCTGATGATAAGACACACAAACACACACATGCTCCATTTAAGACCAAAACTTAAACGTTCCTATCGGCATGCCAAAACTGGTCCTGAACGCCGACCGCAGTCTTTAACATCTTAGCGGCGGACCATTAGCGCAGACGTGTGAAGATGACGGTGTGCTGAGGTTGTAAACTGGTTGGAGAGTGTGCAGGAACCATCATTATGGTTTTCTGTGCACTTTAAAGCATCTCTGAGGTTCATTTTTCTGCTTCTCATCTATGAAAATGTCAGAAATGATATTTAACATCCTTTTGAGAGGAAGTGGCAAAGGAAACATATTTATAGCGAGCATTCTTGCACCTTTATAGGCCAATTTTGGTACTTGGACTACATCATTTCTTAGAAAGCTCAACATCTGTGGCAGTGTAATGCTGTTCCTGTTCTCCTTGGTTGAATTTCAGTTGAAAAACTTAACCTGCCTTGAACTGGTTTGACTTGCTGGAGACCTTTACAATGGCGTCAGTTTAGGCGTTGGTCCTTCATTAAAGGAGGTTTGAGCACGTGTGTGGATGATGTGTGATGTCAGGTTGGTAAGTAAGCTACTTAGACGGCATTAGGCATTCTTTACTCGGGGTTTTCAGTCAAGCCTCAATTAACCAGCTGTGATCTGGCTCTGTAAAGTCCCTCAGAACACAAGAGGTGCATTGTTGCCTTCCAGCCTCCCTCTGTGCACAGTACGACTCTGTGAACTCCTTATCAGAAAGAAACACAAAGTCATGAAACCAAAACACAGGTGTTGACATTAGAAATGAAGATAATAGAGCAGGGGATGGCTACGTGGAAGGAGATGAAAGGATGGAGAGAGCGGAGAGAAAGGGGAGAAGGAGAGGAAGGAGAAGAAATCAAATCCCAGAGGTCAGCAGAAAGAGAATGACTAGTCCTGAGTCATCGCAGCTTCCAGGACTGCAGAGACAGATGGAGGCATTGATGTGATTTATAGCCACTATAAAGGCCATTAGATGTAAATACGGCTCAAACAGTTAGTCAGACAGCAAGACTGAAGATGTGGAAAAGGAGGTCTTGCGTAGAAATCAACGGCCAAGTGATGCATTTTTCACTCTCGAGGGATTCATCATCATCTTTTGGGCCGTTGCTCCCACAGTCCGATCCAGCAATCCTCTCTTAAATTAAAGCTTTAAGACTCAACCCACTGATCCTGTGAGGCACAAACCCAGCTGAGCACACTGCCAGGAATGCAGATAACAGATACAAACTCTCTAGATCTAGACATGCAGCAGGACAGAGTATCAGCGTGATGAAGACTCTCAGTGCTGACGGATACCAGAGAAGAGAAATCCAGCTCGTTAGCCCGATAAGAGTGCGGTTCATGGTGGGACAGAAATCACTGTGTCGCTGAATATTCCTTGATAGCACACATAAACACTGAGTCCAGCCAGAAGATCACAATATCAGCATGTTCTTTAAACATTTCAAGAGTCTGCACAAGTTGTTAATTAACTCTCTGGAAATGAAAACTAAGCAGCTGAGGGGGAAGTTTTACTCCCAGCAGAGTTAACCAGTGGAGGTGGAGGTGGAGGTGGATGCACAGAGAGCTGCTGGAGTCACAGTGACACACATGAATGAGTTCACACGGGGGGATGCAAAATTACACTGTTTCTCTTCCTCACACCACTTCTCTGAACCAGAAAGGCTTCGAAACTACAACAATAGCCATGAAACTGAGCACAGTGTCACGTGTGAAGATAAAAATTGCATAGCTCAATAGTTTCACCAAGCTGATGGTTGCTATAAATATATAAATCTCACTTATTCATTATTATCACTTATATTAGAAATATTTGAATATTTTTTTCTCCAACACTAAACCTAGTATTACTCATTACCTCCAATTCCTCTTGACAACCATGCAACCTGTCAAATTCCAGCATATTTCTCTAAGGTTGTACTATGAAATCTAAAATCTCACATTATAATGGTGTTATAATATCACAGCATCAGCGCGCAACACGGTACAAACTGTAGCTGCTGCAGGAGAGAACAGCCTGGTGCATGAAGATCTACACTATAAATCGCATCCGATTAGAACAAAGCAAGAAAAATGCTCTTACCAAACGTAAAATCTTCGATTCCTCTCGGTGTCAGTGTCGTTTTTTGTGAGAGAATAGCCGCTCGGACTGCCCTGATCGTCCTTCTGCTCCCAGTTTTTATCGGAGCGCTCCGGTGCGTAAAAGGGGAGGAACTGCTGTGACCTCAGCGGGGAAGCTCGGCTCCTCTCCGGGCCGGATGGTGATGATGATGCAGGCTGCTGGGCGGGACCGTCCCCAAGAGCTCCAAGGAGGAAAGGATGGTATATCGAGCACACCCCTTCTGGTCTAATATTAGTTATTGATGAGGAAAATTCTTAGGAAATCTTCAGCTATCATTTTCGGCAACAGTGTGACATCAGTATAGCAACAGTATCAACAAGGATGAATAACAACCTCATAAAATATGTGTTTTTTGGTTATAGATACACATTTACCGAATGTTATATTGTATATGACAGTCAGTATAAGTTTTCTATATAAAAATGGATTTTTTTTCCCCAAGATGTTTTGTTATATGGAAGAACAAATAGCCAACACATCTGCAAGAAAATATCAAAAAATACTAATAAAATCAAATTTAGTCAACATTTATTTAAAGAATAAGCCATTATTAACAAGAATATTGTTTATTTACACAGGTAAATGATGGTGTAAATAAAAACAGGAGAAGAAACCATGATCATAATCTAAATTCTAGGCACAGAAACCTAATAAATATAACAATAGTCAGTATTCTAAGAAGGCAAATCACACCCTTCTAGTTTGATATAATATATATATCAAAGTCAATATATGCTTTTTTCCATATATACTGTAGCGTCAACCTTTTTTGAGATGTTGTTTTATATGAGAGGACAAACATGCTGTCAACATCTGCAAAAAAATCATCAATATAAACTACTTAATTCAGTTTTATTCAACATTAATTTAAATATAAGCTATTAATGGGAGAATCTCTATTGATAACACACAGGTAAATAACAGTGCACATATGGAGAAGAGTAGTAACCATTATTATAATCTAAATTGGAGGCACAAAAACTTAATAAATAAAAATAAACATAACAATATTTACTATTCTAAGAGTATGAGGAACAAGCAACTGGACTTCTCAGAAACACAAGGAGAAGAACTTTTTACTGAAGTTCTTCTATGACTGAGAATCTACATAGAATTTGTATTTTATTGTGTACCGTGTATATTTTCAATCAGTTGGAGGTAAAACTAATCACAAGGAGAATGTATTTATTGATAACACACAGGTAAATGATAGTGTAAACATAGAGAGGAGGAGAAGAAAACATTATTAAAATCTAAATTGGAGACACAAAAACTTAAAATAATGGTAAAAATGTTTGGTATCCTGAGGGATTCAGTTAAAAGCAGCTTGGCTTCTCTTTTCGGAATCAAAAGGAGATGTCCAACTGCTTTTCACTGAAGCTCTTCCTCGACCTGGATGACTGAGAATTTGTATTTTATCATTTATTGGGTATTTTTTCAAGTGTTCAGAGTGTGATTTTCAATTATTTGTAGGTAAAACTAATCACAACCTACTGGAAGTTTTAAACAGACCCTGGCAGGTGTTTGCAGGACGTAACAGTGTCGTATTGAGTTTTAATGCTGTCGGTGTTGGTGACCTCTGTCAGTCTGCGATGGGTTGTGGGTGACACTGTATCTGTGGTTAACCAGCTGGCACCAGGAGTCATTCGTTACGAGTCCCTTTTATTCAACCCATCCCTTCTTCAGGAAATCACTCAACCTCAAGGACAGCGCCATGTTTTTTTCTCAGAGCCGCAGCAGTTTTATTTGCATGGAATAATTCCTGTTCATTGTTTTTACTGTCTGTTAACTCCGCATTAAATAGCTGAGAACGCAGCACTCTGGGGTGTAATGGCTGAGGTTAGTTCGTTTGGCGTCTCTCCACTTTGTCTTCATCTGTGTTGGATTACAGCTCTCAGTTTTTGTTGAGGAAAATCACACAATATGAGTACTACACTAAAAATGTAACCTATTACAGCTGACTTAATCAGAAAGGCGTTGTATGGGGTTTCACCAGGGGTCTTATCTCGTTGAGTTATTGCCCCCTCATCTCAAAGAATATGAAAACCATCAATAACAACTGCTCATTTATCACGTTCCTCCTCCCCTGTGCTGAGTGATTAAAAGTTGCTCTTGCTCGTCCTTAATTTGACTGTCTGGTATTTACGTTGTGCAATAAATGCCAAGACATTTGCAAATTCTGTGGAGGGATTACAATAACTAGACAAACCACCGTTTCAAACATTTTTGTTCTTTGTCTTACTGTGTGGGTGAATGTTTTCACAATTGCTTGAGCTCAGAGTCTGAATGTGTAATCAAAGTATCAAGTGTCGCATATTACGAATGGACAAGAACCTGTATCAAGCAGAGTTTCCCATCTGACGAATCAAACCATAAATATAGTTAAAAAGCGGATGTATGTATATTTAGCAATGTGCAAGTTTTAGGCCTGTTCAGAGTCATTTGTTTGATTATGGATGAAACATACAAGAAACTGTAGTGTGGAGACGGCCTATTACATAACCATATAAGCCTGCACTTTATTTCATTTTAATGGATGAAACAAACAAGGTGAACATGTCAAGAGGCTATAAAATGTTCTAGTAAGCCACTTTTCCATTGCCGGAACATTTGGACTGTGAAAGGGCAGCCTGAAACTTTGTGCTTGTTTTAACCAAGGCAACCATCCAATAGAACCTCTTTCAGGGCCATTTTCGGGGAAGAAAAACGTCTGAAAGTACATCCCTGAAAAAAAAAAAGCTGTTCGGGTCCTGATGCTGACTGATTAAACTCTGAGAGAACAAAAAAGGTAAGATTTCTGCCCTCTCCATTTCCTCTCTGAGAAACAGTGTTCTCCTCTCCAACATCAACCATCTTCCAAGTAAAATTCATCATGTAGGCAAACATACACTATATTGCCAAAAGTATTGGGACACCCTTCCAAATAATTGAATTCAGGTGTTCCAATCACTTCCATGGCCGCAGGTGTATAAACTCAAGAACTTAGGCATGCAGACTGCCAGACTGACAGGAGCTCAGTGAATTCAAGCGTGGTACCGGGATAGGTTGTCACTTGTGCTATAAGTCTATATATCCTTGTTGATACTGTTGCTACCAATATTCCACAGTCAACTGTTAGTGTTTTTATAACAAAGTGGAAGCAACTGGGAACAACAACAACTCAGCCACCAGGTGGTAGGCCACGTAAAATCACAGAGCAGGGTCAGTAAAGACATGGATGACCCATGTGGTATGGAGGAACTGGACTTGCCTGCACAGAGTCCTGACCTCAACCCGATAGAACACCTTTGGGATGAATTAGAGCGGAGACTGAGAACCAGGCCTTCTGGTCTAACATCAGTGCCTGACCTCACAAATGCACTTCTGGATGAACGGTCAGAAATTCCCATAAAGACACTCCTAAACCTTGTGGAAAGCCTTCCTAGAGGAGTTGAGGCCCTTATAGCTGCAAAGAATGGGCCAACTCCATATTAAACCCTACAGATTAAGAACTGGATGTCAATAAAGTTCATGTGCTTGTAAAGGTAGATGTCCGAATACTTTTGGCAATATAGTGTAGCCAACCCTCCATTGTTCTATATCCTATGTGCTGACAGAACTGGAATTATTTCATTAAGCTAGTATTTGTTCTGGCGCATTTGGGGTTGACGTCATGGTTGAAGGTCTTGAATCCTACACGGAAACAAAAAAGGCTGAAAAGGCTGATTACAGGTCCAAGTTCCTGCAGTGGAAAGACACTTTTTGTTACCTTTGGACAGAGCCATTCTACTCCATTCTTCCATCTTTATCCTATGCTAAGCTAAGCTAACCAGCTGCTGACTGTATGTTTAACAGAAAGATACTAGAATGGTGCTGGTCTTGTCATCTCCTGCCACAAAAGCATCTAAGTGTGTTCAGTAAACTGTTGATTTAATAATTTAGCAGCTACTTAGAAAGTAGGACCATCAACACATTAGACAGCTAATGGAATAGTTTGATATGAAGTTCACAAATAAACAATCGCAAAAAGTATCACCAGATAATGTTCCAAAAAAGAAACCCGTGGAGCAATGATCGAGCTCCTGAAGCAGACAAACATCCTGGAGGGCAAACACTCCAGTAATAATATGTCATTGAAGACATTTAAGCCATTTCCACAGACTAGGTTTGCATGACTAGACGAGCTAAATAAGACGACAAAAGTCTTTCATTACAAGTTTCATTTATTCCTCCTCTGTGTTGTGTATTATCGTCACTGGAAAAGATGTGGAAGCTGCTTCATATTTTGTTTGGATAAACAGGAAAGACTTTTTTTGTCTCTCTTAAAAACATTTCTAATCTGATAACGTGGGTCCTACACACTCAGGGGTTGCGTCAGAGAAACGTCAGATAGTCTCTGTTTTAACAAATAACTCAAGTGTGAGCTTGTTGGTTTCAGTAGGGGAGGCTTTCAGTTTGAAAGTACTTCATCCATAAATAGCCTGTGACGAAAACAAAAACATCGGTACTCGGGGAAAATCTCAAGTGGATCTTCTCCAAATACAACATCCACTGGATCAACAGTGACGCTGCAAGGATTAAAGATCCTCAGTGGATATTGAAATACTAATAAAGTTACTGATTTGAGTAAAAGACACAACAAACAACTCAGTAAGAGAGAACTTTTACGAATGTTTGACACAAGACAGACTCGTAAAATTCAGTGTTATTGTTGTTCAGTTTTAACAAGTGTTTTACCTTCCATGAAAACTAAGCCATTGAATGGTCTTAAAACGTCAATGTTCATGACTAACGCTGATTGCATTACGATAAAGTGATTCAAACTACTTGTTTGTAAAACAGCATCTGCACAACGCAAATACTGACTAACACGGACTAAATACACCTGAAAATTACAGCGACATTACAAAATAGTGTTTGCGAATAACATATTTACAGCCTAGAATCTGAACATGCATTAAAAGACATCTTTGTGTGTGAAAAGAAAGTAAAAAGGAAGAAACCATTGCAGCTACAGAAGTGTAATTCAGTAGGAGGACAAACAGTTAAGCTGAGGTGTCAGGTCATGAAAGCAGATAGGGGGATGACACGAATGGTTTGGGAAGTTGTGTTTTATGTCTAGTCCCAAAATGGGAGCAGTCAAGTGTATACATCCACTGTGCTTTAGGAAGCATTTACACTGAGTTATGGCCTGAAGGACTATTCTCTGAACAATTGTTTATGCCTTATTTAACCATGCATTTCTTTTCCTTGTGTTTGGAGATAACTGAAAATGGATTGAGATGAATTATAACATTTGAATTTGCTACCTTTCCCATTTTTTAATCAGTCAATCTAAATCTTTAGTTTGAACTGCTTACAACCTGTGAAGGACCCATAAGTGGCCCCTGAACCACAGTTTGGACCACTTAGCTATCATATATGGCAACATATAGATCTGACTTAAAGATAAATTAGCTGCTTTTTTCAAGACACCATTATAATTTATTTCCAGAGGTATTTTCTTTATTTTAACTGCATAAATATTCAAAAATTTCTGCAGTGACTGAACTAAAACACAAAGTTAGTAAAGCGCTTAAGTTTAGTGATAAAGTGGCTATAATAAACTGTAAAGGTGTTTTGTGACAAAAAAAAAAAGCTTGGCAGGGTTAGGCTTAGCATATCATCATTTCCTCAAAAATGCAGAATGTTCAAAATTAAACTGTAATTTCTTGCATTAATTTTCTATTATGGTATGTTGTTCTTTGCTAGTTGAAAACAGTTATGAAGATGAGCTGTGATTAATTCATATCACTGAAGGTTGATGTGCTTTCAACCAGTGTCACAAGATCATTCTAATGGATGTACACCGAGGCATAACATTATGACCACCTGCCCAATACTGTGTTGGTCCCCCTTATGTGCTCCAAAATGCTCTGAACCATTGTACATGGACAAGAGGACCTCTCAGGGTGTCCTATGGGGTCTGGCACCAGGACACTGGCACTGGATCCAGCGGACACAAATTGCCGCAATTGCGTCCCTTTCCATTGTTGGTCATTGGTCACGATAACCCTGCCCTCAACCCCTGACGTACTCGGTGCTTAACTCTGGCCCAGCAAAGAGTTGGTGCTTGCTAAACACCACTTTTTAGCACCTGGAGCCAATGCATATGCGGTGGAAACGCAAAGAACTGGTGCTGAGTCAGGCACTGGCTACAAACTAGCATCAGAACCAGCTCGGTGGAAAAGGGGTAAGGGTGTCCTATGGGGTCTGGAACCAGGATGTTGGCACTGGATCCTTTGGGTTCTCTGTCTTGTGCAGTGGGGCCTCTGTCAATCAAACTTGTTCCACTGCATCCTGTTGATGCTTGATCACAATAGGGTGTAGGAAGTTTGGAGGTCAAATCAACATGTTGGACCATTGTCATGTTCCTCAACATGTTCCTGATTGTTTGATGTTTTTTTTCCATGTGGTGGGGTGCATTTTCCTGCAGGGGTAGGCCAGTGACATTTAGGATTTCCATTTGCATGAGGGAGTGTGTTTGTTGTGGGACAATGTTTATTTGAGTCTCTAAGTCTCATCAACATGGATGTTAAAATCCAAGGTTTTCCATCAGAACAACACATAGTACCAATATGATCAGTGTTATTTATCACCCATCAGTGGTCATAATGTTGTGGCTAATTGGTGTAGGCCTATATGTTTGACAACTGTAAAGGCAGAAGTTGTTGCACTTAAAGCATTTAGTATTTGTTAATTAACTTAGTAGCAAAAACAAAACACCCCCACCCCTCCTGCTATCCCCACCCCCCTTATTCCCACTCTCGCCCCAACTGGTTGAGGCAGATGGCCTCCTTCCCTGAACCTAGTTCTGTCAGAGTTTTTTCCCCCTCCCTATTCTAGGAGTTTTGTTTTGGTTCTGTTCCACCGTCGCTGACTGCTTGTTCATATAGAATCCAAATGTAACTTTGAATTATTGGGTTCTCTGCTCTCTGTTTACAATTTGCGCTATATAAATACAATTGAATTGAATTAAATTGAAAACGAAAAACACAACAAAGAAAAAAACAGTATAGTTGCCTGGTTATACTTTGCAGACATGCACTAGCCAATCAGAATCAAGAACTTACAGCCATCATGGTGCAAGTATTTCATATTATGTTTTCAAAAGAGTGTTATAGGTTGAGAATTTTTGAGAGACTGCTGTTTTAAAAATAAACTTGCTTCTTCTGTATGTGGCAGATTTAAGGTTTCAGCTCCATCTTTCCATAAAGTAAGCATTAAACACGTCCTAAGTGTTCACAGTGAACCTGAACCCTGCGCGGCTGCAGCAGCTGGATGTGAGCTGAGGACTGTGCCTCCTTGTGGGCGGGTCCGTCTCATCAGGTTTACAGGAAACACGAGTATCAGGAAGTAGATAGTTTTTGAGATTTGTTGTGTCGCCAAAAAACTTGCAACAATAGTATTTTAAAGTTTCGCTGAGGAGCGGATAGACACGGTGCTGCTCAGAGGAACGCAGCTCTAAACGCGCGTGAGCGAACTCGAAGGTAGGATTTAGTTCATACTTACAGCTGAAGCGCTTTCCTTTCTGCATGAAAATAAAATCGGAAAACAAGTTACAGGACGCACGTAAACAGAAAATAAACAGAAGAGAGGTTCATGTTTGGTGTTTGAACCTTTAATTTAGGTTTTGAGCAGAGAGCTGAGATCAATATTGACATAAACGTGGGTTTAAAGTCTAAACCGAAAGCATTGAGGCATGTAGTGCTGCTGTCGTTCTGAACAGGCCTCTGCAATAGAGCTCATATTATTTAAATGTCAAGGAATTGTCAGCTCTCAGTAGTTGCAGTATTTCTAAGTGGACAAGTTTGTGTTTCCTCATATGAGCAATCAAATCCAAATACTTTACAAGGCCTCAATTGACAGTACAGGCCCCAAAGAAGACACTCAATGCAAGAAAAGTGAATCTACATGTGATCATTAAAACGGAACTGAGTACATCTGTCATCTCCAAATAGCCCATTTGAATAATTATGGGTTTTTTTTAAATGAGTTGTGAACACTAGAACTTTAGAACCTGTTTGCTGTGTCTGTCTGCATACCTGCATCATGGCTCCACATGGAAAAGAAATGCCAAAGAAACTTTAAGGTATGATGAGAAATGTCACAGCGATGTGAAGTGTACAGATGGCACCAACTGAAATACTGTCAAAGCAGAGTTGTAGCAGCAATCAGGAGGTACAGTTTGAGTCATAGTGCCACTAATCAGAGCCGGAGCGTTTGTCCGGTTAAAATGGCACTCCAGACTGTGCACTACTTGCATCATGCAGCTCTTTGAACAGACCACAAGGTGCTTCAGACATGGCTCAGACACAGCTATCAATGGAAATCAGAGCTTCTGTGGCAGCTCAGACTTTGCAAAGGATATTACATAACATCAAGCTTAGTAGATGTCAACCATTGCACATACCTACCACAGTGAATGCATAGTCCTGACAGTGAAGCACAGAGCTGGAAAAGTGATAATCTGGGGCTGCATGACTGAAGAATGTGTTGGGGGGATGACATTTAAAGATGGCACCGTGAATCCCAGTGAAAATACCAAAATTCTGCTTGATGAGATGACATCCAGTCTCCAGACACTTGGCAAAATATTGCAGCATAACAACAAAAAAAGAAGAACAAAGTAGGGATGTACTCATCTCTGTTGTCCACTAAATATGGCTGGTTTTTATATATAGGAGGCATTTTATGAACTACATAGAGTCTGTGATGTAATATTGGTCAATGTGATTGCAGCTAGTATAAAAATCAACATTAATTCAATTTTTATGCGCAGCCAAAGAAAATTATGGAGAGATTTTAATGGAGAGCAAAATCATCTCCAAACAATAGACCCCAACAGATACAGTCCTGACCACTGAAGAACATTACTGATATTGACATTAACAATATATCAGCCAATATAACAAGAATTATTATGGCTCTCTAAATTAACTAGAGCATATGGGCCATGACCTGAAGCGGAAACACCTAAATGCATGTCAGCCATCGTTAATATTATTATGTACAACTGTGTAAACTTTTCTTTTGTTACTTATCAGCAACCTACAATCCATCTAAGTCCCTATGTTTTGTCACCATCATTACACTTCATACCTCTGACTAATGACCAAATTAAGCTGTTGATTGTTTTTTGATGACCAATTTGTGTGTTAGTCTTAGTGTTGTCTTCAGATAGCTTGTTTTCTCCAACCAGCAGTCTGCAATCCAATTCTAATTCTATTCTATTTTGAAATAAGGAATTTTAGCATATTTGCTTAATTAATGTAAGTGTAAAAAACTCACTGGATTATCGAAGTTATCTGTGATTCAATTATTGTTAGTTCACTAATTATTTAACTGATTACTTGGTTGTGCACTAGACTTAAGACAAATGTGGATACTGGGATTTTCAGAATATGTACTACATAGTCAGTTAACACTTTTGATTTAAACGACAACAAGGTCTTTTCTCTGGTGTTATTTGTTGTCTTGGTTGCAGGTGAGGAGGCCATGAATCGAGTCCCCCTGCAGCAGCCCCAGACCTGCGGGGCTTGGGAGCTGAAGGAGCGACTAGGCACTGGAGGCTTCGGAAATGTCACAAGATGGCAAAACAAGGTAGCACGGTCCACCCACTGTTTACATACTGTTACATCTTCTCTGTCCTTTTGGGGAAACTGTTGCTTGTGGCTTTGATAGGACATAATAGTTGACCGACTGACTGGAAATGACTCTGAAAAGAGGATGTTTAAATAACAGACTGTTACTTAGAAGTTAAGTGGAAGATAACTGAAGATGTCCTGCGGTCATTTCCTAGAAGATGGTATCAACATGAGTGCCATTTTCATTTCAGCACAAAAGCAAAAAACCCATGGCTCAGATCACACGTAAATGTCAGAACAATCTTTTGTCATATAGGTGAACATGTCTTGTCCTGTTAAAAACGAGTCCTGGAACTTTAAAGTGCCTTAAGATTGTAACAAATAGAGATACATAATAAATATTTCAGTCTTTCTCCATTGGAGTTCAGATTGTGAAACCTTAACACGAGAATGGCCTGCACTTCCCTCTGTACCAAGGCTACCCTACAGTTCCTGTAATGTAGGGGCCTTCAGGAATATACATACTGTATAGTTGTCATGGAGACAGTGGTTTGGCCATTAAATGTGCTGCAAATTGTCTGTTTGCAATTACTGTTCTACATTTACCAGTGAATGTATAGAAAATCATTCCTAGATTACTCTGATGCTAAAGAAATAATTTTGTTTCTCATACAAGTTCTGGAGGTATAAATATGCTCTAATTCATGAGAAGGTAATGATATCCTGACAAAAGTGCAAGTCATGCTGTGTTGTGTCTGTGGTTTTATGATTCAGAGAGGGAATTTCGGCTTCACAACAATCTGTTTAATTAAAAACATTTGGGTTTTCACCTGCACTGGTTTTGCGAGTATAATGACATCAGTCATGGAAGTTGCCTTCTCTGTGCACCGAGCCCAGGAGAAATTGTGTCTATTGTAGTGATTTCACTATCAGTCACAGGATGAAAGCACTGTAGAGTTGCATCATTAGCATTCGGACACTATGGGAATATGGACACACCCGCTTAGTGGGCCTTCCTCTTCCTCTCTTTAAAACTGGACTGCAGTTGTGTTACTCACGCTGACTTTCAAGGCAAACTTAGATCTGGCCGTGAGCCAGGCCACATCATCATGTGGAAGTAATAGTGCATGAAGGAGAGTCAGAAACTGTCGTGAAGCACCTGAGAATATAGACCTTCAGAAATCTTTTCAGTTGTGGTGTCAGTATAGTTTTTGTTAAGCACTTATTGCTGGCGTGAAGTAAACAGGCAACATCTGTGTTTCCGGCTTCAAATCAGATTATAATTGTGTTGCTGATTGAAGCCTGAGTGAATCTATCCACACAGGTTCAAAACTTTGATTGTGACTGAAGGTGCTCTACGAAATATTAACTTGAATGTGGTGAATCTTACATAATTGCTTATCTTACGTGTTATATTTGTAATTAATTGACATTACTTTGTTAAATCTGTTCTCACTTTAGCACAAAAGAGTCTTTATTTGTAAATTCCCATCCAAAACCCAAATTATATTTACCATGAATCAATGTTAAGAAGCAAAAAAAAGGTAAAACTTTTAAGGGAGGTGAACATTTTCTATTTGCACTGTATGCCACTCACGTTATATTTTGTTTATGTATATATTACCATAATAATTTTTAATATAACTTTTAATATTGTGATACTTTTGAATCCACTGTTGTTTACAGTAATCAAGGAAGCTGTGCTGAACAGAAACTGATGAGTTGTTTATCAGTGTAGTCACAGTGCTGATTATCAGAGCCAGTGCAGACTGGACTGTAGGGGACGAAGGAAAATTACTTACAGCTGAAGAAAACTCTGCCAGTTCTGTGATGATTAAACTTCCTCTATAAGAAATTTCCTCTTTTCCTACATTAATGACAATACTGACAGTTATTATTAGATCACTGACCGCATTATGGGAAGCAGGAAGGGCCACCTTTTCCCTTTCCTCGTTGAGAAACAGGTAGCAAGAGTTGCTCATCATTTGTGGGCAAAGATGTCACCGTTCATGTTGTGTATTTGTAGCTGTGCCATGCCCTTGCCCTTCATTTCCGCTCTTTTTATTACCTGTTTATCGTCATGCAGAACCCCTCTACTAAACTTCTGAAAAGATATAAAGTTTTAAGAACAAAATTAGTCATGATTAAGTATACACTGATCAGCCACCTTCCTAATATTGTGTACGTTCCCCTTGTGCCACCAAAACAGCTCCGACCAGTGGAGACATAGATTGTATAGACCTCTGAAGGTGTGCTGTAGTACCAGGCACCAAAACATTAGCAGTAGATCCTGGAAGTCCTTGTAAGCTGCAAAGTGGGACCTCCATGGATTGGACTATTTTTTTCCTAGAACATCCCACAGATGCTACAACCATGACAACTAACTGCTCATGACCCTGTTGCCAGTTCACTGGTTGTCCTTCCTTTGACCACTTTTGGTAGAAACTAACCACTGCATACTGCAACACCCCACAACACCTGCTGTTTTGGAGATTCTGACCCAGTCATCTAGCCATCACAATTTGGCCCTCAGCTCCTTACGTTTGCAGATTTTTCTTCTTACATCAACTTGAAGAACTGACTATTCACTTGCTGTATGCTTTATCCCACCCCTTGACAGCCGTTATTGTAATGAGCTACTCAAGGCTCTTCTCTTTATCTATTAGTGGTTCTAATGTTGTGGCTGATCATCGTACACTTAGTTTGATATATAAGAAAGCATAATATTTGCTAAGCTCTTCATATATTTTGCATGCAGAAACCTTCATGTTGTAAAGCAGCTACTAACTAACCATTCTTGGAGTAGAAGAGATCGAGTAAAGTGCAAATAACTCAAAATACTGCTTGCTTAGTGCCAGTCCACCAGGTTAGTTAGGGTTAGAATACATCTCAAGGGGGATAAATGTAAGTCAGTGTGTGCATCTGTGTGTTTTCAGGACACGGAGGAGCAGATTGCTCTAAAGCAGTGCCGCCAGGAGCTGAGCGAGAGGAACAAAGAGAGATGGTGTCTGGAGATCCAGATCATGAAGAGGTCAGCTTGACTTTCACCTGCAGCAATAATGTAGCTCCTTCCTCTGTCACCTTCAATACCACTCCTGTACAGAACACACAGCAGGCGCGTTGCAGCTTGATTACATTTTTCCAAGACGGCTGTTTGCATTTTAACGAAAGGGGGTCGGAGGGAAAATATAATCAAGACACCACGATGCCCATCCTCCGGAAACTGTATACGGGGTTGTGTGTCAACATAAAATAACAAAGCTATAGACCTGCCTGAAGGTCAGACACATTAATTATGATAGCATGTTTGCTGTATCTTGGCAGTTTCATTCTTACAGACAATGACCGGATGACCTGATTTCCTCACTTTTTTTGTTTGTTTTTTGACCGCTGCATGTTGCTCAAGCTTGTCTCTCTGTTTACCAAAGATCCAGGAGTCTGTTTTTCCTCAGTGATGCGTCTCAGCGTGTGACACATGAGTTGTTGTTTTTTTTAACTCAGCTGAAGAAATTGGTGATTTTCCCCGTTTTCTTTTTTACCGAAAACTCTTTGATGCTTTGCCTTGATGCTCTTTTTTGGCATGAGAGGCTCGTTTTTGGTTTGACCTGTCGTGACTCACAGTGGTACATTCCATGACCAGTGGGTGCTTATGAGTTTGACGTTTGACTTTTATGTCCCCATCTGCTTCACAAGTTTTCTCAAAGTATAAAAACTAAATTTGTATCCTGAAATAGTAAAAATCACACATTAAGTAATTAGAAAGACATGGACGTTTGGGTTATTTCGGTGACTCTGGTTATTTCTGGCAGCGTCATTCATCGCCTCCTCATTTTGCTCTGCTTTAGTTGGCCCTTTTTTTTCCAAACACACCCGTTAATAACCTCAGTTTAGATGTCAGGTCACTGGGGTTGTATGCCAGCTTATGCAGTTTGGGATTTTTTTTTGTGAGATGTATGTATATTTGTCGTCATTTGCTGGTGCAAACATGCGTATAAAACCATTTCTTCTCCTTGTCCCACTTTTAACAAGCGTGTTGTTTTCAGACAGACATGGTCACAACCGCAGTCCTGCTGTGCACCCACGCTCAACTCGTGGAAAAACCACAGGGCAGGGGACATGGCAACCTACCATTATATTATTACTGCTACTTAACACAGATTTACGCATGCACACTCGCTGAAAAACACATTACTTTGTTTTTGAGTTATGATGTGTTTATAGAGCTTGCATTGCGTTACTTTTTCACTGCAAAACCAAGACAAAACAATATATTTGTGCCACAATCTGATGCAGGTTTCATCCCACTTGTTCTCTCTGTGCCAGATAATCTCAGGGGAAGATGAAAAAACATATATCACATCAGATCATACATGTAGCCATGCATACTACTTCTAGGTATCTTTAGGTTTGTTCGATTCTTCAGTTATTCAACCAAACCCTACAGATCTGCAGGTGAAGCATGACTAATATTAACAGCTTATTATTCTAGTGATGACTATCGTGTTTCTCCTGCTTTTCTAACTGTTACAACACTGATTACGTGTCGTACAGTGTTATGGTTACAGGGTGAACCGTTTTCCTGCTCGATCTGGTATCAGTTTGAGTGTGTTATCGTTATGTGTCTCCTTTATTTGGAAGGCCTGAACTCCGTGGCAATCAGAAACATATTGTTTCAGTCCAAGTTATGAAACGGCAGAGAAAGAGGAAAAAACTGAAGAGGAGAAAGTAAAACAACAGATCAAAGGTCGGACTCTACGGGGTGTAGAGAGTCGGTGATCTAATTGGCGTTGAAGATTTTTGCACGCAATTGTGAAAGAGCACAAGTTTTAGATATATTTGTTGGACAGTGTGATGGAAGAAATGAAAGGTTAAAGGCAACACCTCTGGTTGTTTGTGACGCAGGCTGACACTGAAAATATTAGTTCAGATGAGCAACTGGGGCCCCAACGAGAGGCAGCAAGATGAATCAATGGGGAAAAAAGAAAGCAAATAAATGCATTTTTCATAGAATTAGCTTTTTTTCTGTATTTTTAACATAAAATAAGTTAGACTTTACTGAACCCTCTCTGGGGAAATGTAGATGTTACAGGAGTTTGCTACAAATGAGGCATAGAAAGCAATAAGGCTGAAAATAAAGATATAATAAAGACTATGTACACCTTTGACGTGTAGATGAGGCATGATGATTTTACATTTTCTTTAATCTTTATATTTTTCTCATCACACTTCTAAAACATATTCAGTAAAGACAAAGAAACATCACATATAAGGTGAACTTCTTATGACTTATTGACATATACAACCAGGGCAGCAAGTAGACAGTTCTTCATTTAGGCTAAATGTATTGGCAACCAACCTCCAGATTTGTATGTTTTTCTATGATACAAAGAAGGAATTATCCATGACCGATGTCTCTGTCTGTCTTTTACCCACTCAGGTTAGATCACGTCAACGTGGTCGCAGCCCGAGAAGTTCCTAAAGGAATGGATAAACTGGTGGCCACCAATGACCTGCCGCTGCTGGCTATGGAGTACTGTCAGGGCGGAGATCTGAGAAAGGTAAAAGTCTGGAGTGTTGGCGAGTGTGTATGCACATATGTGGTTTGTGTCACTGGATTTTAGCCCGATGAAATTTGGGTCACAGAGTTGAATCACAATGAATCAGCGAGGAGTGGGAATCGTGCGTTGGCAATTTTTTGTTGAACCGCTTTTCTCTCAGGGAAAGGGGCTGAATGTGTTTTGTCTGTGTACACGTCTACTTCTCTTTATGTGTGTATAGCAGAAATGGACCACAAATGTAACTATTCCATGCATGTTTTATGTTTCTCAGGTCAGATTTGTCCGGCAGTTGTTTGCTGTTGATTTCGGGGCATAAATGTGGTTTTTAATTTAAAACCATGTGAGCCTGAGGCCAGCAGGAGAGGAAAATGCCAACCATCACAAACCACAGTGTCATAAAAATTTCAAAGCATCCCAGATGGTCAAAAACTAAGCGGCCGAGTTGGGGGCAGATGGAGCGGATTGTGGGCACGAAGAAAGCGAAAAAACAGCACCATCCTCTTTTGTAGAGCCTGCCGCAAGTTTCCAGCAGTTTAAGGATTTTGTTTAAAATAAAACAAATCAAAGTCTTTACACCTTAAATGCTGATTTGTCAATTTCCAAAACTTTGAAATGCTCCTTAAATTGAATCAAAAATGTGAAAAAAGTGTAGTTCTTGAATCTGAGCCTCCTTTATAATAACCTTACACTTAATAATAACATTACATTCAATAAAGAACACTTAAAAGAACAAAAGAGCAGAAAGGTTTAAAACATTAATTAAAAACAAGACAGATTAATGAGCTCTTTCCTCTGTTAACTTGTATTTTTTCTTCCTGTGGTTCACGTTATTCCGGTCTCGAGTGTCTGTGTTTGTTTTCTCTGCAGTATCTGAACCTGCTGGAGAACTGCTGTGGAATGAGGGAGGGCTCCGTTCTGATTCTGTTATGTGATATTTGTGAGTATTTCGCTCGATCTCCAGCCTCAACACGATTCCTTCTAACGTTTTAAGTCGTGTGAGTGTATGTGCGAGAGTGATGCATTAACTGGGTGATGGAGTGAGCTGGCAGCGTGATTAGTTCCCTGCAGTATGGAGGAAATGGATCCAGAGAACAGTATCATGATGTCATCAGTGACCCTAAACCACCAGCCTCTTAGTCACCATGGTGACGGCTCACACTCACACATATGCTTACGTCAACAATCGGACCCTTATTCTCTGTATTTCAAACATTAAGTAGGAACGCTAACATCAACTTGCGCTCCATGTCTGTTGCCGTCTGAACAGGTCCATATGGTACGGATCACATTTATCTAGACGTGGATACACACACACACACACACACACACACACAAGCACAGGCACAGGCATGGCAGCGTGAAGTTTGACAGAACGCGTGGATCCGTCAGGTGAAGCTTCTCCTCCTGGTTCTTCTTGGCTGGAATAAACCAGAGCCCAGATCCGGATCCAGACTCTTCTGCTCGGACAAACGGCGACACATTCCAGCAGCAGACCTCAGGCAGCTAGGCTACGAAGGCAGCGACGCTCAGGCTGAGGAGCCGGCCCGCCGCCACACCACCAGGCCCCGGCGAGTAACATCAACAAGCGCGATGCCCCCGAAGAAAGCTCCTACGGTCGAGGAGATGGAGGACATCAAAAAATCCCTCGACTTTCTGGGTGAAGAAATGTCTGCTGTCAGGCTGCAGCAGAAAAACATTCTGGACCTGGTAGAGGAGGTTAAAGTTCTGCGGCTGCAGAATGCTGAAAAGGCAAAGAGGATAGCCTTTCTTGAGAAAAGAGTGGAAGATCTGGAGCAATATACTCGGATAAATAATGTAATTGTGACCGGACTACAGATTAAACCCCGGTCATATTCTCGAGCTGTGACGGGAGGAGACGGAGAGGAGCAGAGCGAGGAGGATGCTGCCTCTGTGGAGCAACAGGTGACAGATTTCCTGCACTCCAAAGGGATTGAGGTACAACGCACCAACATCGAAGCATGTCACCCTCTGCCCCGAAAAAACAACACAGGCAAACCTGCTGTAATAATAAGATTTGTTAACAGAAAGCACAAAATGCAACTGTTAAAGCAAGGGAGGAAATTGAAAGGCTCAGATGTTTTTCTAAATGAACACTTAACGAAAAAAAATGCAGACATTGCAAGAAAGGCAAGACTATTGAGGAAACAAGGGAAAATCCAAAACACTTGGACACAAAACTGTAAAATATTCATCAAACTAAAGGGTTCTCCAGAAGAGGCCAAGGTGTTGGTCATCCGCGATGTTGAAGAACTGGACAAATTTTGATAGAGCCGATCAAAGCAGAAAAATGAACAAACTTGGGGACTAAACACCATACAAACATGTCAAAAGAATTTAACACTTTCCTCTATACTGAGCACAAAACACAAGATATTGAAAATAATATTGATCCGGAAAATAATCTTTTCAACAATATCAATACCAGCTGCCGTTACTACACTGAAAACCTATACAATACAATGATCAAACAAGAAAATAAGATATCAATTATTCACTTCAACACCAGAAGCATGTATGCCAGCTTCCATAAAATTAAGGAATATCTCAGTCAGTTCAATACTCCATTTAATATAATAGCCATATCAGAAACCTGGATTAATAACGACAGGGGAGCAGATTTTGAGCTGAATGGGTACGAATTTAATTATATCAACAGAAAGAACAAAAGTGGTGGAGGAGTGGCAATTTATGTTGACAATAGTTTGGAGTATAAAATTATTGAAAAAATGACTGTAACTGTGGATGATTTACTGGAGTGCATTACTGTAGAAATATTTTGTGAAAAAATGAAAAACTTAATAGTAAGTTGTATATATAGAGCTCCAGGATCAAGCATTGAAGTCTTCACAAACTGGATGGAAAATACGTTCATAAAATCAACACAGAAGGTCATGTACATATGTGGTGATTTTAACATTGATCTCTTAAATCCAAAAAAACATAGAATGACAGAAAACTTCATAAACTCACTTTTCAGTATGGGCTTGTATCCAACTATTACCAGACCTAGCAGGATCACTTCTCACTGTGCCACTTTAATAGACAATATATTCACTAATATTTTGGAAAATAATACAGACAGCGGACTACTTTTAACAGATATCAGTGACCACCTGCCTATTTTTAATGTATATTATTGCAACTATAACAAGACAAAGGATACCAAAAATTATAAATATATAAGAGTGAAAACAGAAGAAGCTATGACTGCACTAAAAGATGACTTAATGACACAGAACTGGAATGTAGTTTATAATGAAAAAGATATTAATAAGGCATATGAAGAATTTCTAAAAATATTCAATGTATTGTATAATAAATATTGTCCTATAAAGAAATACAGTAATAAAAATAAACGTACAAATTGTCCGTGGGTCACAAAGGGGCTACAAAATGCCTGCAAAAAGAAAAATGCATTATACAGAAATTTCTTAAAATACAGAACTATAGAGACAGAGGAAAAGTACAAAAAATATAAAAATAAATTAATTAATATAATGAGGATATGTAAGAAAGAATACTATAATAAATTGTTGGAAAAAAATAGAAATAATATTAAAGGCATATGGAATATACTGAATGGCATTGTGAGAAGTGGATCCAAACCCACAAATTACCCAGAGTACTACATTGAAAATGACAAGACCATTAATAATATGGAGGATGTGGTGAACGGTTTTAATCAATTCTTTGTAAATGTGGGACCAGATTTAGCAGCAAAAATAAAGAAACCAGAGACAACAGAATGTGGGGATATAGAAGATACGGGATACAGAAATCCAAACACAATTTTTCTAGGTGCAGTCGATGAAGAAGAAATTATGGAGTATGTAAGAAAATGTAAAAATAAAACCTCTACAGACTGTAATGATATAGACATGTCAACAGTAAAATCAATCATTGAAGGAATTGCAAAACCACTCACCTACATCTGCAACTTGTCTTTTCAATCAGGTACATTTCCAGACAAAATGAAAATAGCAAAAGTAATTCCACTGTTTAAAACCGGAAATAGACACCATTTCACAAACTACAGGCCTGTTTCTCTACTCCCCCAATTCTCCAAAATACTCGAAAAACTTTTTACAGTCAGACTGGACAAATTCATTGAAAAACATAACCTCCTTACAGACAGTCAATACGGATTTAGAACGAACAGATCAACATCTCTGGCACTCATGTCATTAATAGAAGAAATCACAAACTGTATAGACAATAAAAAAATAGCAATAGGAGTTTTTGTGGACCTAAAAAAAGCATTTGATACCATCGATCACAACATATTACTAAATAAATTGGAAAAATACGGTATTAGGGGAGTTGGGTTGAGTTGGCTGGCAAGCTACTTAAGAAACAGGAAACAGTATGTGCAGATAGGTGGCCATAAAGCAGAATTCATGAACATTACATGCGGAGTACCTCAGGGGTCGGTATTAGGACCAAAATTATTCATACTATACATCAACGACATATGCAGAGTATCGCAATTATTAAAATTTGTTTTGTTTGCAGACGATACCAATATTTTTTGTTCCGGTGAGAATTTGCAGCAGATTTTAGAGACCATCACATCAGAAATAAATAAACTAAAACTATGGTTTGATAAAAATAAATTATCATTAAATCTAAGTAAAACAAAGTTCATGATGTTTGGGAGACAAAAAATGGATCATGATGTAGAAATCATAATAGATGATACCAAAATAGAAAGAGTACATGATATTAAATTTCTTGGTGTGATTTTGGACAATAAAATCTGCTGGAAACCGCACATAAGTTACATTCAAGCCAAACTGGCAAAGTGCACAGCAATTCTGTGGAAAACGAAACATATTCTGAACTACAAGTCATTATACACTCTATACTGCTCACTAATTCTGCCATATCTGTCTTACTGTGTCGAGGTTTGGGGAAACACCTACAAAACCACTCTACAGCCAATATGCACAATACAGAAAAGAGCAATAAGATCAATAAACAATGCAGGATACAGAGATCATACAAACCCACTATTCATAAAAACACAATTGTTGAAGTTTATGGATATAGTCAAATTCAAAACAGCGCAAATAATGTACAAAGCAAGAAATAATCTATTACCAAAGAATATACAGGGAATGTTTACAGAAAAGGAGGGTGGATACAATCTAAGGGGAGACCTAAACTTTAAAAAACCAAAGACTCGAACTACAATGAAAAGTTTATGCATGTCGAACAGTGGGGTGATTCTGTGGAACAGTCTGGAGAAAGAATTAAAACAAAGTAGCAACATAAATCTGTTTAAAAAAAGGTACAAAAACATATTATTACACAAGTATGTGGAAGAAGAACATTGTTAATGGAGGATGGTCAGATATATAAATATAAATAAAATAGTGTTGGGTGTTATATTGTAATTAACTTAATATAGGGTAAATATTTAAAGGAGATAGTTATATTGTATGCATGTGTATATATTATGTATTTCTATGGATATCTGCGCAGTATATTGTAGTATATTGTATTAGGTAGTTGCATTATATCATAGTATATTATATTGTGTTATATTATTGTGTTATACTGTATTGTACTGTGTTGTATTGTATTATATTGTGTTATATTATGTTATATTAAATTGTATTATATTGTATTATATTATATTATATTGTGTTATGTTATGGTATGGTACAGTATATTATATTATATTATATTAAAGTCGAGAAATGGTTAAAAAAAAAAAAACAGAAAAAAAAAACAAAGGGGTAGGACTTCAAAAAGTGTTTACTTCTCCCTACTCCTTTTTCGAACCATGTGCTATGTTTTGTTATGTTTTCTTTTTTTTCATTTGTTTTTTTATTATTTTCTTTGTTTTTTTCCTTCCTTTGTATGTACAAAGAACATATTTTATTTTATACATGTTCGAAATAAACATTCATTCATTCATTCATTCATAAACACACATACTCACACAGTGAAACTCCTTTTCCTGTTACTTGCTGGTGGACGTTTCCTGATAATGACTGATCCCCTTTAAACTGTTTCATGAGTGAAGGGAACCACACTGGCATGTACATCCACACCCACCAACCTACACACACTCATCCAGTATCAGGTACCTAACGGTTACGAGTTCCGCTACGCTGAACACTCTGTGCCAGCACACACACGAGTCACCCTTTGACGTACAAGTATAGTGACATTAGAGTTTCAGTTGTGAATCCAGACAAGACCTATTAACTCACCTCCAGTTACTACAGAACACATGTAAACGTGACTCTTACGGGTTGTTATCACTGACCTCTGGTGGTTTAATGTTTCATGTTGGTGCAGTGAAGTGTGGTTCAGGGTGTGTCGCACATTTCCTGCCATGTTTATCAATGATGCCGGGTATGATCAGAAGTGAAACCATCCATCCATTCTTCGACCGCTTTGTCCTATAGAGTACAGATAAACAGTGATCACGATTTTGGATTCCCAGAATTAAATGAACATGATTGGCTTCGAGATTAACCGTTTAATATGAGACCTGCTTGTAAAAAAGTTGGCACATAGAAAACATTACGTGTAGGTGACATCACTCAGTTTCGACAGATAAACTTGGGACTGAATCATTTGCTGGTGAAACCAATTGAGAAGGTTGGTAGAACCACTGCTACTAGTAGAAAAGTTAGTCTCAAGCTCCGTTATTACCTGTTAAAGCTCTTTTTTTCTGGTCTTTATTACATACATTGATCAGGCATAACATTATGACCACCTGCCAAATACTGTGTTGGTCCCCTTATGTCATCAAAAATGCTCTGAACCACTGGGCATGAACAAGAGGACCTCTCAGGGTGTCCTATGGGGTCTGGAACCAGGACCTTGGCACTGGATCCTTTGGGTACTCTGGCTTGTACAGCGGGGCCTCTGTCAATCCAACTTGTTCCACTGCATCCTGTTGATGCTTGATCACAATGAGGTGTAGGAAGTTTGGAGATCAAATCAACATGTTGGTCCATTGTCATGTTCCTCAACATGTTCCTGATTGTTTGATGTTTTTTCCATGTGGTGAGGTGCATTTTCCTGCAGGGGTAGACCAGTGACATTTGGGATTTCCATTTGCATGAGGGAGTGTGTTTGTTGTGGGACAATATTTATTTGGGTGTCTAAGTCTCATCAACATGGATGTTAAGATCCAAGGTTTTCCATCAGAACACCACATAGTACCAATATGATCAATGTTATTCACTTCACCTGTCAGTGGTCATGATGTTGTGGCTGCTTGGTGTAATATTATCAGTATCAACTGAAAGTAAACATTATTGTGATAAAGCCTTTTGTGGCTCTGAAGTGAGTTGTGAAGTTTGATAAAAATAAGTTAAGTTTCAATAAGACAAATCAGGCGATGTGGTGTAATAAGAGCCTGACCATCGTAGCCCGCTCCTCACTTCTGTTAGCTCAAGGTTACATTTGGTGCTACTAGTATAACACAGACAAAACTGCTGGCAGTCAAGTTGCATTGTGGGTAATGTTAGTGAAAGGTTGCAACAAGAAAGAAGAATAACAATATCTCTTTTTGCTGCCTTTAGTTATTTATTTGCATCTTTATTGTTGGGCTGAGTTTGCATAAAACCCTTAAATAAGTACTATAGAGCAACCTGCAGCATTAAAATGGTACGGCCATAAGATTCTCTCTGTAGTTGCTTTTATTCTGAAAGGATAATTTTATCTGGAAAATCACACAAATGAAAGCAGTGCAACATTTCCATCAGAGTCTGACTAGTATTGAATTTTTGAGACAAAGACAACATATATATATATATATTTTTTAATCTATTCTAAGAAGAATTCCCAAAATCTGCTGAGAAAACTAACTTGTAGTTCCTCTCTGGTGGGCAGACTGATTTTTATATTTCAACCTTTTGTAATTATAAGTCTTCATATGCACAACAGTGTCTATATATGCATTAATCTATTGTAAGCCTCTTGTTTACATACAGCATTAATCTCTTTCTCATGAGATTATCAGGTTTACAAGTATCCCTCTACATATTCATGTACCATACTTAAACAATTTGTTTGCAACGCACAGCACTCTAATCTTGTAATATTTTCTTCTGACTCTGCTTCCTTCTCTATTTCTTCTTCTTTTCTCCCTCAGCGTCAGCTCTGAGGTACCTCCACAAGAAGAGAATCATCCACAGAGATCTGAAGCCAGAGAACATTGTGCTGCAGCAGGGAGAGAAGCGAGTGAGTTAAAGACCCTGTGAACCATATTGTAATGGCAAATACACCCAAACCACAACAAAGAGACTCTTGGCCTCCGTGCGGGTTATGTGGAATAAGTAGAGGAGCCTCGTCTCTCTCTCATGTCCACGTGTTTACTCTTGCGCTGAATACTTAATGTGGAAAACTCAATATTTTAAACTTGCACTTGCAGTTAGAAGGAACTTTTGGGATCAACTTGCTCTTACCTTCCTCTGTGGGCTCCCTTTATTTTGTCCATTATGTAACAGATCATAGCATGTGATCCTCGGGCTGCAGCAGAGTGAAGGATGTTTTATAACCGAGGGCAGACTTGTTAAAGAGGTTATATATTCATGTTTATGCACTCGCTGCAGTCTTTATGGAACCGGAGCCAAGCAAACTTTTATCTGTGTTAAGTTTATAGTTTTTCATGAACTCTTGTTTTTGTCTTGCGTACGAGAGAAACAGTAAATCCTACGTACAGACTTCGTTTCTGGCGTGGGAGGTTGCTATAAATAAATGAACAGGAAAAAAGGTCGAAAGTAAATTTTCACTCATGTAGTTTCCCAGGATTTAAAGGAATAGTTCAGTACCACGCTCATATGTGCGCATTTAATTAAAAGCTGCAGAATCCGGTTGACTGAGCTTATGAAGGAATGTAAACAAAAGAAAAAACAGATAGCCGAGCTAAAAAATCTGCTTACCAGCACCTCTACAGCTTTTAAAAAAAAAAAAGATCCCAACAAAAATCAATCTATTAAAAGTATTTAAACATGAATGTTTTGCTTAATGGAGGTTATTTACTTGACTTTTTTGTGCTTGAACAGTTACAAAAGTGGTAGTGATCCTCCAGAAGGTGAATATGCTGTCCAAGTATTTACCAAAATGTCAAAATATACCTTTAATGTCCATTTGTAGGTTCTTGATCTTCATATACTGCACTTTAAAATGTCTTGAGTTTACTTGTGTCTTGACACAATATTAATAAAATTGAGTTGTAATTATAGAAATATATATTTTGTTTTTTGATTAGATGATCCACAAGATTATAGATCTTGGCTATGCCAAGGAGTTGGACCACAGCAGCATTTGCACATCATTTGTTGGAACGCTCCAGTACTTGGTAAGTAATTACCGTTGACACATTTGCATTCACCCTCCTCACTGTATTCTAGTCAGTAACAGCTGAACCTATGTGTTTTTTCTTTGACTTCTCTCAGGCTCCAGAGTTCATTGAGAGGAAGAGGTACACAGTCACTGTGGACTACTGGAGCTTTGGCACTTTGGTGTTTGAGAGTATCACGGGATTCCGGCCTTTTTTACCAACCTGGCAACCTGTTCCTTGGTAATTTTTCAATAATTCTTACACCTAAAAAACGTACTGTTGCATGTCTGTTGCTACAGTCTGGCCTAATAAACTGAGAAATGATGTTATTTAATGCTCAGCAATGATAAGTTTCATGGCAGGTAATTGTTTTTGTTACGTGGCTGGATTTTAATGCTCGGGGAATACAGAAATAAACATCAGCTTTCAAAGAATTGCAGGATATGTGGTTTTGTGCCAACGTCAATGTCCCTTGTTCCTCACCATGAAACTAAAGGGGCGTCTGTTTTTCACAAAGCAACCCTTTCCCATAATTGTAGAAACTCTGTCTCTGTGTATCAGGTCAGACTTTACCACAATCAAATTGAGGATAAAATGGAAAACAAATAGCCCACTCATAAAAACGAAATTTAACTCAAAACCAAATTGTTTTCTCTTATGTAATCCATCTGTATGCTTTTTAGGCACCAGAAACTCAGCCTGAAGCAGGCCGATGACATTGTCGTCTACGAGGACCTCTCAGGTGAAGTCCGCTACTCCAAACATCTGCCACAACCCAACGACCTCAACAGGTGATTTTATGTGCGACACACAAACACATGCACATGAAAATGATCATTTAAGACTCTTATTTCTTGGTCTGATGCGGTTTTGTTGGCAGTCTGCTATTAGAGAAGCTGGAGAGGTGGCTGCAACTGATGCTGAAGTGGTCTCCTGAGGAAAGAGGCAAAGACAGCAGGGCTACACCCAGTGACTGCTTCTCCCAGCTGGAGCTCATACTGCAACTCAAGGTGAAATGAGAAATTTGCTCATTTATTCTTTGTCTCATTTTCTCCCATGTGGGCAGACTGTGATGAAAAAAAACGAGGCTATAATTAAAGGCAACTTGTCTAACTTTTAAAGAGCACCTGTGTAACTTCCTGAAAGTTACATGTTTTGTTTTTTTTTTACCTTGGTAACACGCCCGTATAGTGGTTTTCATATGCTAGAAGACATAAAATGAGTGAAAAAAGCAGTCAGCATCATGGCTGAGCATTTCCACCTTTGACAATCTCAGTCGTGCGTATTCAGATTTCCAGGGATTTAGACAAACAAACATGAGGGAGTGTGTTTGTTGTGGGACAATGTTTATTTGGGTGTCTAAGTCTCATCAACATTGATGTTAAAATCCAAGGTTTTCCATCAGAACAGCACATAGTACCGATATGATCAATGTTATTCACTTCACCTGTCAGTAGTCAGAATGTGGCTGATCGGTGTATGAATTTTGATTGGACAAATCAATAACCACAGGGGGACTTTAAAGTTAGATACAATCTGAAGTAATTGTGCATCTGTTTTTGATTGCTTATATCAGTACGTTTACATTTAGCTTTGTCTTCTTGTCCTTGGTCCATCTCTGTTCCCTCAGCTGGTTCACGTCCTGAACATGATGTCCGCTAAGATCCTCACATACTCAGTCTCTGATGATGAGACTGTAGCCAGCCTGCAGCTGAGAATAGAAAAAGATGCCAACATTCTGGCGGCCAACCAGGAGCTGCTGCTGGAGGCGGGGATTGCCTTGGAGCCTCATGGGCTAGTCACGCAGTGCGCCATAGATTACACGGTAATGTCTATCATAAACACTGTACAACGCTTTGGCAGAATGTTCAGCAGCTGAATTTGATGATGTATTGAGTCAGATTATTATTCTTATCTGTAGGAGTTGGATGGACGACGAACAGACTTGCCTCTGGTCTTTCTGTTTGATCGCTCGTCTTGCAATTACGAACCCCAGTTTGCTCCTCGGACGCTTCCTGAAAATATCCGCTTTGCCCGTGAGTATGAAAGTTACTTCTCTGTCAGCTCCGGATATTAAAAAAGGATCTTGTTTTGTGATGTGCCTTTATCGTTATGCCCTTGTATGTTAGTTCAGTTGACTTTAGTGGTGCAAAATACACTAATATGTAAAAATATAATCATCAAGTACTTATTAATTTTTGTCAATCAGGTGAGATGTGTGTTCTGTTAGGATTCCTGTAGTAATGTTGCAATCGGCTTTTGCTGCATAAAGATTGTAAACAAGTAATGGAAGAATCTGTGCAATATCAATGGGTGTTTAGTATTTTTTTTACGTATAACATAACATTGGGCAATATTGTTATTTTCCACATTCAGAGGAATTTGTGCAGTATCTTGAGTTTCTACATATAGTGTGTTCAATATCAACAGTACTTATGTATATTTTGTGTTAATTCCTATTTTCTACTGATGTCCCTTCATTTTTACACTAATCTCTTTCCTGCTGTAACACTGCAAATGTCCCTGCAGTGAGATTAATAAAGCTTTAACTTATCTTTATCTTATTTTAACAAAAAATATTTTATAGTTTGCTCAACAAGGTTGTATCATATGCAGATCAGGTTATATCATAGAGAAATAAACATTTTAAGCCTTAAAAATTCAAGTTTACCTTTACAAGGTTAACTTTAATAGTAATATAATAATAACTTTATTTATATAGCACCTTTTAAAAACAGAGTTTACAACGTGCATTACAGAGAGAGCAAAAAAAGAAAAGAAGGATTCTCAGGAAGAACACTGAACAACAGAAGGCTGGTCAGTCCAAACGTGATAAAAGATTTTCAAAATAAATTAGTACAACAACACCAGATAGAACAATAAAGTTCCAAGTAAAGGAAGGAACATGTGGAATAAAGGAAAAATAGAACTCAAAGCTAGAATTGATAATAATAGTAGTAACAGTAATAAAGTGAAATAAATATGTAAATAAGTAAAGAAATGGTAAAAGAGAATAAAATGAACAATTAAATAAAGTAATAATAATAATAGTAGTGACGTATTATTATAGTAGTAATATATATTAATAATAAAACATTAATATAAATATTATTAATTTAAAGAATGGGATAAAAATAGAAATAGACAATATAGAATAGAACTTTAAGCTTCTATGAACCGCAGATCTTATTCTGAATTGCAGACCCTGTAGACGAAAAGGTAGTCTACGACTGTCAGCTGTTAAACTTGGTTGCATACATCCTTTTGTCATATCTGACTGTGTGCTCCTGTCTTGTGTTTCTCATAGAAACCGACCCAACAAAGCTCCTGGCCTACAGCAGCCTGAGGAGGACTTGTGGCCAGGCATGGCACACCATCCGCTCTCTGAAGGAAGACTGGCAAAGACTGCAGCAGGGCCAGAAAGCCGCCATGTAGGACACACACCAATGCACACACACTCACACAAACTCCCACCTGCACATGCATCTGTTTGCAAATAATATCCTCTCCGCTTCCTTTCAGCATGAGCCTGCTGAGGCACAACTCTTCACTGTCCAAACAGAAGAATGAGATGGTGTCCATGCACCAGAGACTCACGGCCAAACTGGACTTCTTCACCACCAGCCTTCACATTGACATGGACAAATACCAGGAGCAGACAGCCACTGGAATCGGTACAACGTTATGTTTGTGGATGGCAGGAAATTTGCACTGAAGCTACGTTTAGAACTCAGAAGTTGTACATCTGAAGCTTTTACATCCAGCATAAACACTTTATCTAGACTTGACTGCGTAGAAGAATGCAGTCTGACTCATGATTAATGTCTTTCTAGCGTCTGAGAAACTGGTGGCGGTGTGGAGGGAGATGGAGCAAACTGCTATCAACTGTGGTCAGGTAGGCTTGAGTGTGTTTTTGTGCAAGCAAAGAATATTCCCAGGACTGAAATGCACGTGTTGGTGTCCAGGCCAAGGTGATGGAACTGGAGGAGGAGATGATGCAGCTGCAGCCAGACATAGTGGATGTGCAGAGGCAGCCATGGAGGAGTGGAGAGGCCTTGGACACGCTGTAAGTCTGAACCAAACTTCACCATAAGAATAACAGATAGAGCTGCTGTGTGATGTCCGACTCTGCTCTGTTCCCCTTCTTTGATCCACAGCGAAGGAAAAGCCATGGAGCTGTTCCGCAAACTCCGAGAGAAGCCCAGAGGTTTGGATTTTTCGCGCTTCAGTTCGCCTCTTATTTAACGCTCGTCACGGTGCCTGCGAGTGAAAATAAACTTCATTCTTCTGGTTTTCCTTCCTTTTTCTCTTCCCTCCGCTCAGACCAGAGGTGCTCAGGAGACAGTCAGGAAGTGGTTCGTCTGGTGCTCCAGGCCGTGCAGTTCTACGAGAGGAAGCTCCGAGACTTCTACACGCACCTCAGGTACTCACACACGAAACACCACATATTTTTATTGAACTCTGAAAGTAATTCCAACTGCTGAAATTCCATTTGGGAATAGGATTTGGTGCCAGTTTACAGACATATTTACTGTATTAAAGTGACTTTATCAAGGGTCAGGACATGATTTTTTGTTTTTATGCAGATCAGCCACTACAGTGCGCGATGAAAAAAATTGTCAGATGTGTCCCCACATTTACATCGGTGTCAAAATATTAGTTGCATGGCTTCAATTAAATTCTTGAAACTGACATCCAGCTCTGAAGTTGCTGCCAAAACTGGGCCAAAAACCAATAATTAAAGGCTCTGGATACTCACTGGTGCTTTGAGTTTGTGCCTGGTGAACCTTTTCATTGCAGATCATAGCAGTAAATGCAAAAGTGAAACTTTTTTCAGGCTCTTTTGGATCAAGTGTCTGTGTATGCTAAGACAGAAAACACAAATGCACTATTAGGAGACTGCACTTAACTTCTGTGTTTTCTGGAACATGACAACACAATTTCTAGTCTCTGAATTGCAGTAAATGAAGTGGCCGTGTGGGTATGTTTCTCATCCTGAAGCATGAAAATTTGGATACATACATACAATTTGATTGTTTGTTCTTTTGAATGGTCAGATTTGTGATCATTTGACCACCATTTGATGCTGCAATGTATGGAACAAATACCAAGATGCTGATTAGTGAACAGTGTAATTATCCAATAAGATGCCAGGCGTGATGCTTGAAAGTACACCGATCAGCCAAAACATCATGACCGCCTGCATAATACTGTGTTGGTTCCCCTTATGTGGTAAAAAAATGCTCTGAACCATTGGAAATGGACAAGAGGATCTCTCAGGGTGTCCTATGGGGTCTGGAACCAGGACCAGGGCACTGGATCCTTTGGGTGCTCTGACTTGTGCAGTGGGGCCTCTGTCAATCAAACTTGTTCCACTGCATCCTGTTGATGCTTGATCAGAATGAGGTGTAGGAAGTTTGGAGGTCAAATCAACATGTTGGGCCATTGTCATGTTCCTCAACATGTTCCTGATTGTTTGATGTTTTTTCCATGTGGTGGGGTGCATTTTCCTATGGGGGTAGGCCAGTGACATTTGGGATTTCCATTTGCATGAGGGAGTGTGTTTGTTATGGGACAGTATTTATTTGGGTGTCTAAGTATCATCAACATGGATGTTAAAATCCAAGGTTTTCCATCAGAACAGCACATAGTACCAATATGATCAATGTTATTCACTTCACCTGTCAGTTGTCATGATGTTGTGGCTGATCGGTGTATGTAGTATACTTGAAAAAAATGCCCCAATACATTGTATGTCAAATGCCAGGATATCCTATGACGCATTTTGCAGAATGCACACCAACATGCTTTTTTGGCCTTTTTTTTTTTGGCCTTTTGTGCCTTTATTAGATAGGACAGTGGATAGAATCGGAAACGGGAGAGAGTAGGGAAGGACATGCGGTAAACGCCCGAGGTCGGAGTCGAACCCGGGACAGCCGCTACGCCTCTGCACTTGGGTCACGCGACATAACCATTAGGCTATCAGGGCGCCCCTTTTTTGGCCATTTTGACTCACAATCCTCTGCGTCACACACATCACACTGTCTCATGTAAGTATAAGCAAGCTTGAGCTGCCAAGATGAATATATGAGCAAGATGCTTAAAGCTTTAAACTCAATAACGTGACAAAGTGTGTCCCAATTGGCTACATAATGATTGCAACAGTGCGTACTTTGTAAGAGCAGCTGCAGGACGCACTGAAAGAAAGAGACAAAGTTTGTCATTTAGAAAGCAGGGCATAGTTCCTGTTTGGCCCGTGTTGAAAGCGAGAACTGGAATGTTGGGCCTTGATTCAACAGAATGCTGTTTGAATAAAGAGAAAATTTATGAAAAGAGCGAGTCAGTGCAGCAGCATGTACAATCCCAGCAACTGGGAACGAGTGCATCTAAGATGATTGTAGCTGCTTTTTATTATAGAAATTATACATTGTCCTGCTATGACAAACTAAAATGTGTAGTTTTGTTTGGAAACACTTCAGGTTGGAAAAAGGGCATTTTTGCAGCACATGTTGAAATACCAAAGCAGGAAAAGCACGAGTGTACATAAAAGCATCACTATTATTTCTATTTAAACCAGACTATGCTAAGGTTCTCCAATCCATTATTGTTATTAGCCACATATTTGCTTTTCCTGCTTTGACTGGTAAAATACTTGTCTTGAAAAATGTCTGTAGAAATAAACAGAACTGTCTGATATGTACACACCCTCTCAGCCCTGAGAGGAGCTCTAATGAGGCAGAATAAGTGAAAACACTCACACTGGTGACCTATTAACTTTTAACTGTAATGTAATGGCAAGGTGTTAGTGACACATACAAAACTATTACATTTATAACAGCGTGAAAAGTCACAACCTTTCATTAATTAAGGGTTTCTTTTAAAAGTATGTCATCCAGTCTGCGGTCACAGTTTGTTTCCAGTGTCATGAATATATGGTTCTGGATGCTCAAACAATTCCTGTTTGCAGCTTGGTAACTCCAAAATTCTCTTTCTGGGTGTGTCATTGCAGTAAGACAGCCGTGTGCCGTCAGCGTGTGATGGAGCTGCTTCCAAAGGTGGAGGGCGTGGTGCAGAAAATGGCGGAGAGCGAACAGGTCCTGATGAGTCTGCAGGAGAAGCGACAGAGGGAGCTGTGGTTCCTGCTCAAAGTGGCCTGTGTGAGGATGCATGAGCTGTTCACAGGCACACAAAGGCTGCAATCAAATAAAACGACATCGAGTGTCTTTTCCTAAACACTTCTCATGACTCTATAATTGTGTATCATGTTATCACCACGCACAAGCCCAGTCAGTAGCATAACTGTGATATTTGTTTTGTAATATCTTCCATAGTAAGCAGATGCAGTAGATTGTATTAACGTGCACAGAATAAAGTGCGTCTTCTTGTCTTGTGCAGAGTAAAGTTCGCAGCCCGGTGAGCGGCAGTCCTGATGGATTACGAACACCTTCATCAGTGCCGCCTCTGCTGACGCCCAGACACAGCTTACAGCAGTTGTGAGTGCACTTTTAAACACAGGCATACCACACACTGAGGTTTGACAAAGGGTTTTACCACACATACACAGGTGTTTTTATAATGCAGCTTTTTTGGGGCAACCCATGTGGCTTAGTTTCATACCATATGGGCACAAATGCCTTCAAACCCACATTTTGATTCCCAGCCAGCCTGGACCTCTAGCATTGTCTTGTCCCAGATTTACTGTCTCTCTCAACAGTCACTATTAAAAAATTATTTCACAATATATATTTATGTATAAAGCTGCACGATGGCTCGGTTGTTAGCACCGTCACCTTACAGCTAGAAGATCCCCAGTTCACGTCCCGGTTAGGACGCATGGAATCTTTCTGTGTGGAGTGTGCTTGGTTGTCTGTCTCTATGTGTTGCCCTCTGTTGGACTGGCGACCTGTCCAGGGTGTCCCCTCCTTCGCCTGTGTCAGCTGGGATAGACTCCAGCCCCCCTGCGACTCTACGAACGATTAAGCGGTGTATAGATGATGGATGGATATATAGCTTTTTCAATGCATTTTGGCCTTTCATGCACACATATATGCAGTTTTAAGTCATGAAAACTGCTTTTTTGGAAAGCTGCTGCCAGGGTAAGGATATTCAGAAACTGTTTTCTCATTTTCTTGTCTGTTTACATGCAGACAGGAAAAACAGAGTTTTGGCAGTGTGTGTGCTTTTCTCATTTGTTTGCGTGAAGTGTTACACTTTACTTTATTGAAGAATAGCTGCGTCAGAATCAGTTCACACATGACTTCCCGTTTCCTTCTTCTAATACACCATTGTTGATCGCTTTTTTCCAGGTTTCTGATTGACCGAAAGACTTTAAGGTTATACCATTGAGTGATGGTTTGGCATATTTTTGCCAGCGCCACAGTCATACTTTTGTGTTTTCATGTGGACAGGATTTTGTTTATAGAATGGAGAAGGACAAAAACAGTTTTAATCTATATCTATATGTGGACGAGGGATGATGCCACTCTTGTGCTAAACCCCTGAACCCCAAACAGTTTCTGGGTGTTTTCTTTTGCTCCCATCACATTTACTAACACACGTTTCAGTGCAATGTAAAGTCCAGTCACAACCGTAGCTACAAGTAGAGAGAACCCAAAATATGCTCTGTGTGGTATAAAAAAAGTTAGAACAAGTCATAAAAAAATCAAGCAAAAGTGAAATTTCTTTATTAATTTTACAAAAACTGAAAAAAACATACGAGTGCTCACAGGTATTATCAATATTGGAAAAAAGAGGTGGCTCTAGGTACTATAGATATTTTACTACTTTACTACATTTATAATTTGTTTCCGTACTTGTCTCCCCTCTGCTCTGTGTAAACACAGCCTGCAGTTCAGCTGAGAGGTCATAGAATTTTTTTTTTTTACAAAATCTGGTGAGACAAAATAGTTTATTTCTGGCCAACATTTCAAAGAGGCATATAGAATAAAGGGATTTTGATTCATTTTAGTTTGAAGTTTAGATTTAGTTTTCCGATGCAACCACACATAATCCATGATTAGTTCAAGGACTGTTGGAAAGTTGAAAATCAAACCGTTCTTTATATTTTTGCAGTTTCTGCCTCTGAGAAATGGTGTCCTTTTGGTGATTTTTTACCAGTCACTGAGTAGTGGGGTTCACAGGGTTGATGTTAGTCAGGGATTAAAACCACTTGACTTGATCTTTCTTGTTATATCTGCCGACCATTTAAGTCAAAGTTATGGGAGCTTTCCTTGTATGCTCATAATTTTCCACAAACCAACCTGTATTTTGCACCAACACTGTCCAGTTTTCTTTAAAGACAGATTCACAGAAACTATCAGAAGGCACACACATGTGCTCTGATGAACTTGTCAAGTCACAAGTAACATCTGCATGAATCACTGGGCGTGTCTGCAGGGATGAGTCTCTTGTGGAGGAGAGCCGGACGTTTGAGAGTCGCTTCCAGAGTTTGCTGCACGACACCATCCAGGAATCGGAGAGCAGTATGGATGTATGTACACTCTCTCTTGTTCTGATGCCAACCAGCTGTCTGCTGTGTTTATGAGTGTTTTTATTGTTTTTTCTCTGAACAATGTGTGAAGCAATTACAAAACAGAACGTTTTGTTTTTGTCGTAGATGCTGAGGGAGTGGACGTGGCTGAATGGAGGCCAGAGTTTCTCCAGCGACCTCTCCTAGACTGGATTTCTTTCTTAACTGCGGTACTCTGCTGCCTCCGTGTGGATGGGATGACAAACTACATGGACAGCTGCTCAGTCTGACTGTGAATGGAGTAGTAGCTGCTGGCACATATTTACTTAATGAGATTACAGACTCTTGTCTGACTTTGTAGGCATCAAACAGATGAATGCTTCCAACCTGTAGTGCACTGAAGCAAACTGTATCGCTCATTGGGATTAATGTGAGAGATTCATTAGAGTGTGATCTCATTTATCTAGTGTTTTGTAGCTTGAATAGATCATTTTGATTAAAAGCTGCACTTCATTATACACTTATCAACCATTTCACAGGCATTGCTGTATCAGTTGATCCTAAAATAACAACAGTTTTTTAAAGAACGTACATTCCTAGGGTGCTTTTTATTATGACAACTTATGATTCTACACATCCTTTTTCCTCCCGTGACTCAGAAATTGTTCCCCCTCTGCCATCAAGGAAATTCCTTCAGTCTCTTAAATGTGTTTTGAGGAGAGAGGAGGCTCTTGGAGGAGTTAGAACAAGGAAACGGAAATGCATCCTACCTCTCCAGTTCTAGCTGGGAGGAGCTGGTACATAAGAAACAGACATGTTAGCGTCATGAAAATCAGCCGTTCAGCCTCGTAGTTTATGGAGAGAATTGGATCTCCCTTAAAACCAGAACACACGGACACATTTTATCTTTAAATTTACATCTAACTTGGTGAATGTAATTATGTTTAAAGAAGAAAAAAAAAAAGTTTTACTGAGATTTTAAGGAGAAATAATTCCATCTTGGGTTTGGAACTATTTTTTTGTTCAACTTTGGAAAACATGGATTGTATTTTAGAACTTATGTACATTAATCTTAAGCACAAAATTGTGTTTTAGTAATATTCCAAAATTGTCCTGACCTCAAACTGGGTCTCTATTTTTTTATTTTTTATTTTATTGTAGTAAGACAATCATTTAACAACATGGGCGACATTTGTAACTGTAAAATGTTGTTGCTGAATGACTGCATGATACACAATAACAGGAGCATCTGTAACTCATGGTGCAGTTTCATTACAGATGTTGGAAAACATATGTTAAATTTTTGTTGAGAGGTTGGGTATTTGGTCAGACAGTAAGAAAATGTGTGATTTACTGTCTCAACTGTAACTGATTTTGAAGCATGTCTTTGTCCTATTTAAACGAAGCAAATGCAAAAATAGTCGCATTTATGAATTGTAACAAAACTGTGAAAACAGCTACAAAACGGACTTAACTAGTATTTATTGGTAGTAATTCAATAATATATGATTTTTTACTTTTACTCAATTCAATATGGCACAGCATTGTCATGATTATTTCCACATTTTGCCTCAAAACTGCATCTCCTGTTCCTTCCTTATCCCAACAACTGCAGACAAACTGTACATAGATCCTACAATGTTAAATATGTTAAGTGTCTTTTTTGTATGTGTACAGACCTTATGCCGTTAAGATTTTAATGTCAGAAAAGCAGGATTTTAGATGTTTCTATCATAATTTGTAAAAGAAAACAGAATTTTGTATCTTGCAAATTGTGTTTTCTTTGATTCATTTCCATTTTTATGGGAATGAGGGCACTGGTTTACCTTTTTCTTTCACCTGCATTGTCAATCAAAACAAAATAAACATCAGAGAAAACGTGCAACCCATCAAGATCATAGTGTTTGACATTCTTTATTCCATTTATTCAACAAAATCAGTTTGAGGTCCTAACTGTTGACTAACTCTCCTATACAAAGCACAGCACAGACAAAGTGAAATGTAGTGGTAAAGGTTGAACAGGTACAGGACACAAAACATGACAAGACAAAGAGGTGACACAGAGATCCAAATTGCCGTCGGCCCATTTTACCAAACAGGACCTGAAAAAATAGATATTTAGGCAACTGAGGGTTCACAGCTAATAACTGTGTTACTGAGGTCAACTGGTGGAATCAGTCAGTCCTCTCAGTCTTAGAAGCGTGACCCGTCTTTTCCAGCCTCTATTGCATCTGTTTACAGTCACTGTACTTGTCAATATGACAATGAAAAGTCAGAAAACTTCCCTCCAGCCTTAAAAGCATGCAGCAAAAACCACAATATACCAAAACAAGCATCCTCTAATAATCCTACTAACGTCTTAAACCCAGAGTATATCTGAACCCAACTTGGCTGACCACACAGTCCGAATAAAAAGGTGCTTCAAATCTTGTTTCAGAGAGAACACGGATATGTTTGAGACACAAATGCTCTTTTAAAAGTGCACTTTGTGTGGTCAAACTAGTCATAAGTAGCACATTATTGGAGAACAGCAGTTCTGCGTGAATTTCCCACTGAGAAGCCTGTTGTTTTGCTGTATTCTGATGCTCAAAACCATTTGTGTGAACTGTAAGTGTTGTACAATTACAAGGAAGTAATGCATGATTCTTTTTAAAGTTACAGTACTGGAGGTCTTAGAGGCTGCTTAGGGTTTCAGGGTTAAGGCCAAAGAATATGTGCATCTGTGCGCGTAAGTGTACAGGACTCAGAGGGAAGATGTGTTTTTAACGTGTCGCTGAGTGGACCTTTGCCGTGTCGTCACATTTGGGCTCTTTATTCTTCTCCTGTATTGCTCTCCTCCTTCTCCTCTTGTCTGTCTTTACGCCTCCAGCTCGAAGCCCATGCCCACTTTGTGTCCACCTCCGTTCACGTTCTTCCCGTCAATCAGAGCCGAGAGGGTGAGCTTCACTCCTGCAGAGACGAGCGACAGATTAAGCGTCTGTACCGATGATCTGTGGGTTGTTTTTGAAAACGTTATTTTAAAAAGTCAATCAGCTCACCTGTCCTGAGGGTATGTGTGTATCCAACTCCGACGAGGCAGGCGTTGTTGACCTTGGTCTGTGAGGAGAAACATGACATTGTGGACAGGTGAGATGATCATGAACTGGGTTATATAAGTTAAATCACATATATGAATACATCAGCCTTGGGTCAACAACTGCAGAGGAGTTGGATGATGGTGCTTCTGAAGTATGTGATGTAGCGAGTGTAGGATTTAGGAGTTTTTGGCTCTGGGGACAACAACAGTAGGTTTGAAATATCAGCAAGTATCCGATCCTAGAAGATTAATAGAAAAAGATTCCACCAGCAGACTCACATTCTGGGGTTTTGTGAAACTACAGGGCATACAATCACATTTTGTACACATGTTCACTTACGTCAAATAGTTTATCATCAAACACCTGCAAAGCTAATGACATTTTCATCAGAATCAGCTCTACCTTTTGTTCAGTGCTAATCTTGTGATGCCAAAACGGCAACTCAAACGAACATAGTGAACAATTTTGTGCACATTAAGCTCAAACTAGAGCCTATTAGATGTGTCCATGTAGTTCTGAGGTCAGCTCTTACAGACACGGAGGAATCCTTATCCAGCTGGTATTTGGCTCCAATTCCAAAGCGTGTGTTGTTGCTGCCTGCTGTCCAGGCCAGATGGACTGCTGTCTCCAAGTTGCTGTTCACCTTTTGGTAAATGGAGCCACCAAACTCTGTGCCGTCGTTACTGAAACACAGAAATTAGAAATACAATTTAGGAACTTAGGAACAATACAAATACACAGACTTTAAGACTCCTGTTTCCTGCTTGTCTGTTCAAGGATGTGATGACTCACACATGGGTATGAAGCTGGAAGTCACCGGCCTGGCGTCCAAGGGCAAAGTTGTTCTGAGTCAGTTTGGATTTGGCAGTGTCGAAAGCCAGCTGGTAACCGGCCAGCCAGCCCTCGTAGCCCAGCACAGCAGCTGCGTGGACAGTGGGACCCGCCATGTCAAAGTCCAGGTCACAGCCCACATTCACAAAGTCCCGCTTGTAGCCGGTCTTCAGTTTGGCACTCTTCTTGCTAAAGGAAGTCATTGAGATAGAGTATTTCATTATTAATATCCCTATAATATACTGTGTATCTGCAAGGACTGACTAAACTATTAACTTTGTGGTAAATGTATTTAAGACTTGAATAAGGTTGCTTTTACCCGGTGTTGGGCACAAATGATGTGTCCAGACCGAGCTTCAGGCCCTGAGCCAGCTGCAGACAGGAGACACATATGATTATTATTAATATATTAGTATTCCATTTAAGCATGCTGTTTAAAATAACTAATATCTTGTTTCTCTGACTCCACCTGGTCCTCCATGGTGATTTCTGTGGTGAGAGTGTTGTCTGTGTTCCATTTCTGGTTGAAGCTGAGGCCCAGCTCTTTCACTTTGTACTTGGTCTCCAGGTGGCCTCCTGACTTCCCCGTGTCTGTGTTGTTGGAGCCGGAGGTGGCAAACTCCTGCAGGGTAGAGGTGAATGGAATAATGAGGGGGGAGATGGAAGATGAGGTGGAAAGGGAAGCAGAAAGGCATATTAGAGCTACAGCTACAGAAACTACAGGCAGAAGGGATGAGAGTGCACACAGGGAAATAAAAAGATGAGTGAGACAAGCATTGCTTCTGTGCCTTTCCTCTGCCACACAATCCCTGTCAGGTTTGCAGGCCGGTTATTGAAAGAATGACTACACCTTAAAGATGGAGAAATGAGTTGGGAAGGAAAATCTAGGCAGGACTGTGAGGGAGAGGTTGGTTGTGGGTGTTTTTTTTTCATTATCAGTGCTGTTACGGCTGCAGTTGGGGTAATGCTGGGACTTAGACGAGCTACCGCTGCAAAGAAACAGTTGGCAGGAAGCCTGCATACATCATCTGTCTGCACACAAACACATAACTGTCACCACTTGCCTACCCTGCAGTGCACCTGTGTTTAATCATTACTTATTCACACACTCATACACTCTCTCTCTTACCATCTGACAGGAGAGTCCAAAGAAGAAGCAGAAAAAAGAGAAAAGAGAGGAAATTAGGGAGAACCACACAGAGTTTACATGAGGAAATGTATCCACTCACTGGGAAAATGAAAAGCAGAAGCTTGGAAACAGAATGAAAACATTTACAGTGTTTTTCTCTGTGAGTTTGGTGGCATGTGGAAAACTCTGAGTGCAAGTGCTCATTTATGGTTTTACTATGGCAACAGGTTTAGAGCAACACAGACACACAGCATGTCTCAAGCTAAAGACTTCTTCCTTCTTCCCATTCTGATACAGCACGTTGTTTCAGAGACCAGAATCAGGAGTAAACTCAGACAGTGTTTCTCTGCTGACTCTGTGTGTAGCACACGTCAAGCACACTCTGACATGAAGAGCTGCAAAGGGTGAGTCAGCCATTCGATCTGAGCACTCAGAGAGGTCTCAAGTTGAATTTTAAACACATCAGGGCTCACGGAAATGACAGTAATACTTACAACACCACTCTGAGACTTGGTCTTAACATCTAGCTTCAGCACTCCGTAGCCTGGGGAGAAAGGAAATCACAGAATTAAAAAAAAAAAAAACTTCAAAGAAAGAATGGAAAAATGAGCTACATCCTGGTGCTGCACAGTATGGTTCTAAAAGCTGCAGGAAGAACAGCCATGATGAAGAAAACTCTAATATGACCCCTGTATCAACACAACTTCTGCACAAACAGCTGCAATGAAAAAGCAGCATCGACAGCATTTCTTGACTTACCATAGCCCTTATTGAAGATGTCTTTGGCAGATTTTCCTAGGTCTGAGTATGCAGGAGGGACAGCCATTGCGCCTGAGGGAACAGACATCTTCATATCAGTAAAACACACATACAAAAACACATTTCGCTGCATTAACCTGACTGATGCAATGTTACTATAAAAGGATACTCCAGCAATTTAGTAAATGCACCTCCACAAAGTTGTGGAACTTGCAAGAGATCTTTTTTATTTTTAAGTGTGCAACAGAAGCTGAAATATCCTGATTTTTCATCTCCAGCATGGGTCTCTAGAGCACATTATTCCCATGATGCATCTTTTATTAGACCCTTCCTACCTCAAACACCCACTTCTTTCACTCTCCTCCAGCTCTGTTGAACATATAAAGCCCAAACTGAGACAATCCTGCCCCATAAATATAGATTTTATGCAAATTTTTACTGCAGCACAGACTGAGTGTTGCTCCCAATGAGGACTAAACTGATCTGACAAAATCAGTGGAGTGCCCCTTTAAATCAAAATGCTTCAAACAAAGACAAACTGAACACTACGCGGAGCTCTGCATCTTTGTGGCAGCTGAGCAGTGCAGCCCATAGAGTACTTCCAAGGACAACAGGTTAAGAAGCGTTGCAGATAGTGTTTTTTACCAAATATTTACTTGCAAACAATCGGTACACATCAGCACAGCAGGAGGGGGGTCTGGTACTATCCAGCGTCTCTCCTCCCCCTTCTGTCTTCCACGTAAAGCCTATTGATCACCTGGCAGCAGTCCATTAGCAAAGCAGCAGAGGTTGTTAATCTAACAGAGCCGATTCCCTAGTTTAGGAGGGACAGAAAATGTGCAAGTATATTTTAAAAGACCGCAAAGAACTCTTGTTGCATGAGTCACTACGTGCTTAAACCAAAAACAGCATCTCCACCCTGAACAGAAAGAGCTGTATTATGTGCAGAAATACTATACAGGCCAATGCAGCAGAGCTAACATAAGCAGTAGCTGGATTGGTTAGTCAGCAACTACCACTCCTGCACAGCACCGCACTGCACCGTCCACACAGTCATCAGGGTCCCATGGGTCAGTGTGTGTGTGTGTGTGTGTGTGTGTGTGTGTGTGTGTGTGTGTGTGAAGAAGACATTTTTGACAAGGTGACTTTGCCGGAGTATTCAGAATATCCTGCATTCACTTCAGAGCTAGAGCTGGTTTAATGTTTGACTACTGGCTGTGCTTCTCTCCTGCTATCAGTAATCTCACCTCTTTTCTGCAGCATCTGGAGGTTTACTGAGAGAATTACAGCCTCCATCAGCTAATGCATCCACGACTGCGCCAGTGCAGACCATCGAATTCTGTCCAACTCATTGAAATTAAGACGTGGTAATAGTGAAAACCGCTATCATCCAAAGTGTCTTATCATCTTGAGGTTGGAAATGTGGCCAAAGTGCAACTAAGGGACCCTGATGATGATGATGACCCATCTGTCGCTCCACAAGCACACACACCCCCCACTCACCATGTCCCTTGGGTGCGTGTTGCTGACATGTCACACAGTGGTCTTTGTTCTCTGCCTGCTTGCCTTTTCCTGTCTTGTCCTGCTGTACCACAATCCCCACTTTCTCTGCCATGTGTCTTCAGATGAGGGATGTGCAAGGAGGGACAATAGAAAACTTTTGGCAAGATGTTGTGCATCGTTTTTAAAAAGCGTCATCGCACAATATGGGGTCTTGTTTGAGAGTAACGTGCTTTTCTACTGTTGCATCACGTTGTACAGTATGTGCTCGGGCTGCCATAGGAGTGAACATATGTACTTTGTGCACAACATGTAAACCTGATAAGGACTGTGTGCAGATGTTTAGTGAAGATCTGGTGAAATATGCTGCCCCTTACAAGAGCACTGATAACATGTTATACAAGTATGCAAGTTGATGTCACAGTGTTAAAGTACTATGCATACAATAACCGATCTCCAAATACACTTTTCCACATTTACAAAGGTTGCATCGTTGGAATGATAAATATTTCTTTATAATATGAAATATTTATGACTAAAGAAGCAACAGTAGGAGAAACAAACACAACATGGATCTATAACATTTGCCTGTTTACACATCCAGCAGTTATGGAGTGACGTTATCATTCATTCAGAGGGATGTGGCTAGTTTACTCTCTGTTGTCCCCCAGCAAATTCCTGGGGGACGTCTCCTTATCCGATTTTCAATTATTTACAGCTGACCTAAGTGAGAAAATTGTCTGAAAACAGGTGCAAGATGGAACCAAAACTTGAAAATCCCAGATCAGAAAGCTGTAACTCACTAATCTGCAGATTCAGGTCATAATTCTCTACAAGTGAGCCCCCTTTCACATCGTCATTGTTATTGTTCCTATTACAAAAATACAGATTATAGTCACTTTAAGTTTCACATTCAAAACTGGCCACCTCAAACTGATCTAACTTTGGGAGAACCTTTTCCTTTCTTGTTGGATCCCTTTGCTTATTGTGCTATTGTCCTCTAAGATCTCCATCACTCTCACACAGAACGTGTCAAACAGTCGCGTCCATCATCTTCAGCCTCGGTGCTGCTCATCATTTCTCAGCAGCTACGTGCCAGCTGACCTGCTTTTTGCTGACCGCATACAATCCCAGCTCTGTCTTTGTCATTTCACCCGACACACACACGTCTTCCCCACTCTGTAGCCTGTTCACCCCCCCACCATCTCCACACACACTCCATTTTTGACTCTTTCCCTCGTCGCCTTCATCTACCAAGTCTCAGCTCTAAATTTAGCCCAGGTGAACCCGACACTACGACGCATGTGACTTGGCTTTCAACACACGTCCACCTCCAGGTTCGGCGTATTACAACCCCTATAAAAATTGACATGTTTTTTCTTCACTGTGCCTCCACGCTTTGTTTATGTAAACAGACTGCTGCCGTTCATCATAACATCTTCGTGAGCTGCAGCCGGATGACCGTATAAAGCTCAAAACCAAAGGTCAAAAAGGTCAAAATGACATCCGTAAAAACACAAGAGCATGTGAAAGGAAGAAGGTTAGCACACGAACAAGATGGTGGCCAGCAATTAAACACAGACAAACTGTTAAAATTATACTTTTCCAATTAATTGTTCATTTCATCCCTTAGAAATTAAATTAAGTTTTATCATATCTTTTCTTATCTTTGTAATAACTGTGCACAGATAAATAGTTCACTGTGACATCTTCAGGTTATATAATAGAAACCTGCTCTCAAAATCTGGTACATCAGCAAAATTAAAAGTAAAAGTAAAGTGCCAACTTTTCAGTTTGAGAAATAAAGCGGTGTTTCTCCTTTTACAAAATACATGTGTTACATTACCAGTATATCTCTTGATTATAATGATCATTACTGGGAAATCGATACATTTTTTAATGCTCTGCAACTTATGAAGTAATTAATGTATCTTGTGTATCTTATGTGTTAATTTAAATGGAAGAAAAGCAAACAGCTTCTTGCTTTTGTAAAGGTGAAGCCAGTTTTCTAGATAATTTAACTTATGAAATGTCTGATCTGTAATGCAAATTGACATTCTACTACTATTTAAATGACTACTAGCATTCACGCAGCTGCTGAAATACTGCTTTTTTTATGTGGAAACGGCAAACTAATGACCAGATACCGGATGAAAAAAGACATAAAACTGAGTAAATAAGCAGTTGCCCAACACTGGCCAAACCTCCAGATAAGGTGAAACCTAGACAAGTGTGTGTGACATGTGTGTGTGTCATATAACAAGGAATGTGTGTGTCTGTGAGATAAGGTCAAGTTTAGTCAAGTTACTCTAAGACAATTTATAGCTTGAATGTGAGGAGCATAATGTGGACGGCATTTGTTCCGTAGAGGGATCCGGTTGGTATGAGAGTCACTTCCAGTGGGTTTTATTGTGTACATAACAACAGAGACTGATGGCTGTTGTTTACTGGCGGGTTAGGGTCACATAATGTCTTCTGGATCATTATGTATTAGTATATTAAGTATGTTTTCTAGCTATGAAACAGAGTGGCACTGGATCAACAGGCCTAATTTCAGAACTTTGGATAGTTACGCAAAAAAAATACTCCATCTAACAGCAATATCAATTTATAAAGAGTTAAAACACTACAAGTCTCACTGTTAAATATTCATTCATGCAACTTAGATAATAAATACTCACTATAACAGTGTGATCAGACTGTACAGGAAGGAAGGTGCTAAAAGCTATCAGTCCTAGATAGGCAGCTCCTTGTGCTTAAAGACCCACATAGCTAGATTTATGGCATCACATCGCCCTGTCTCATAAAATAAGTTTTATTGCCAACTCTGGTTTCCATTGTTTCCCTGAGCGTCTGTTGTGAGCTCTGCAACACCTTACTTTATTAAACACAACCTCTATTCTAAGTTAGACAGTCTAGATGATGCACCAGAGCAGCAACTTCGAAAGCATTTTAAAAGAATTTCACGTCGCCAGCAATGATCGCAAATAATAAAAATAAAGCTCAGTAATATCTGTCTGTGGAGATCCCTTTTCAGGCAGTTTGCAGTCGTGCATTTCAGTGAACTAACGGGATCATGCAGGCCTGAACTGGTACTGAAACCTTGACATTCCCGTCTGCGGTTCTCCCACCCAGCAGTGTGTGACTCACTCCTCTCTGACTGTTGACAACAAGTCCGCGTTGTGCACAAGACAACTACTTTACCGTAAATAGCGACGCGGTAAAAAGAGGTTATTTCTTACCTTTATTTACGGGGAGGAGTGTGCAGAGTTTCTGAGCGCTGTTCGATGCAGCAGCAGACTGTGAAGGAGAAAACAGAGGAGCTCACTGGGCAGGCGCAAGTCAGACCTCCGGCCGAGGGCGGGGCCGTTGTGCAATTGACATTGAGGGAAAAGGCGCATGTAGTGGCAGCACTGTTAGTAAATGTTTGACGTCTGTAGGCTACATTGTGAGTGCTGACCCTGAAAAAATCTTAAAGAGATTTTATAAAGCAAATAATATTATGGAGTGCCGTTTAATTGCCTATTAAATACATAAATTATTACATCTAGAATAAGTATATGAAGCCGGATAAAACACCGATCAGTTATAACATCATGACTACCTGCCTAATATTATGTTGGTCTCCCTTATGTGCTCAAAAATGCTCTGAACCATTGGACATGGACAAGAGGACCTCTCAGGGTGTCTTATGGGGTCTGGAACCAGGACGTTGGCAGTGGATCCTTTGGGTACTCTGTCTTGTGCAGTGGGGTCTCTGTCAATCAAACTTGTTCCACTGCATCCTGTTGATGTTTGATCAGAATGGAGTGTAGGAAGTTTGGAGGTCAAATCAACATGTTGGGCCATTGTCATGTTCCTCAACATGTTCCTGATTGTTTGATGTTTTTTTCCATGTGGTGGGGTGCATTTTCCTGCAGGGGTAGGCCAGTGACATTTGGGATTTCCATTTGCATGAGGGAGTGTGTTTGTTGTGGGACAATGTTTATTTGGGTGTCTAAGTCTCATCAACATGGATGTTAAAATCCAAGGTTTTCCATCAGAACAGCACATAGTAGCAATATGATCAATGTTATTCACATCACCTGTGGTCAGAATGTTGTGGCTGATCAGGGTATATTCTATAGACATTTGTAGAATGATTTTTGAAAAATTGTAATAGCCTACCAAAACAAAAAAACAAAATCACATCCACTTTTCCTCTACCATAATGAAGTGGCAATATATAGTGTGGTTTTTTTGACCACAATAACAAAATTGTGGGTACATTATCCTCCGTGCCATACTTGTATATATGTAAATTCATCATGCCATATGTGTGCATATCCATTTGTAAACTCACCATATTATAACTGTACTTATCCATATGCAAATTTACTATGTCATAATGCACATATCCATATGTATGTTCATCATGCCTGGTATATTATCTTTGTGAGACCTTTATTATTTTTATGTCTTATTTTTTAGCCCTGTTGGACTTTTTGTAATTCTTGTACTTCTTTCTGCCTTATCTGTGTCCAGCTACTGTAACACATGAATTTCCCCATTGAGGGATCAATAAAATTAATCTTATCTCATTTTATAAATAAAAGTAATCTTTTGAAAAAAATCCTCTTTGAGATAAAAACCAATTTATCAAATTAGTGCCTACACAACTGTGAAGAAGTTTACATTTTATGCTTGTACTTTTTCTACTTATGTTTATCTATATATTTTTGTACTACCTATATTTCTAAGACTTTGAATGAGAGCAACTGATCTGCTTGGGGATCAGTAAAGTGATTTTGATACATACACTTGTAAAGACCATGTATATCATAGCAGTCTTGGGTTTCCAATGACTCCAGTTTTGTATAATGGAATCACTGAAACCTGCATCTCTTTGTTACAACAAACAATCATGCATTTTGGTTCTTTCATAGATTTATCACAGATTTCGTGGAATATGACAAATTCTGCTGGTCCAAAAATACACATACAGTCACTTTAATTATCAGTTTTGGTGATTTAGACAATTATGTCAATCAGATTTTCCTAGTGGCATTACCTCTCAATGCCTCGCAAGCAATTATTGACTACAGCTGGTGATTCCTCTGAGCCAATTTTGCTCAGGCCCATTTGATAAACTCATCATACTCAGACACAAACACTACAGTGGGAAAGTCTAAAGAGCTCAGCAAAGATCTGTAACAGTAAATCATTGACTTGAACAAGTTAAGAAAGTCATTTGGAGTTATTTCAAAGCAGCTACAGATCCCAAAATCTGTGCAAACAAACGTTTGTAAGTCTAAAGTGCATGACACAGTTGTGTCTGTGCCACAGTCAGGGAGAACACACAAACTATCACCTGCTGCTGAGACACAGTTGGTCAGGATGGTCAAGAGTCAACCAATAATCACCAAAAGCTATTCTGAAATGAATTAGATGCTGCTGTAACACAGTTGGCAGTGTCCACAGTCGAACATGTTTTACATTGCCATGTGTTGAGAGGCTGCCACGCAAGAGGGAAGCCCTCCCTCTAGAAGCAGCACCTTAACGGTTAACTGAAGTTTGTTGGTGACCAAATGAACAAAGAAAAGGCCACAAGAACACCAAACCTACTATCAAGCATGGTGGTAGTAGTATTATAGTCTGGGGCTGTTTTACACAAAGTCAACAAAATAATGAAGGAGGATTACCTCCTCATTCTTCAGGACAACCTAATTGCTGTACGTATATATTTTTTTAACCCAGTAGATTTTGTCATATTTTCAGAAGACCTGTAACAAATCTCTGAAATAACAAAAAGCATGATTGTTTTTTGTGACAAAGGCGCATGGATTACAGGGATTCCATTACAGAAAATTAGCAGCTATAGGAGTCATTGGAAACTCAAGACTCCTATGATATACGTTGTCCTTACAAGTGTGTGTAAAGTTTTGTTCACAACTTGTATACACATATATTAAAAGTTTTTTTTTAATTTCCAAAAGGACATTTTTCAAAGACAGCTTCATTTATTTTATGTTAATATTTGCCACTTCAGTATAATAGAGGAAAAGGAACGTGGTTAAAAATGGTAGACCATTCATACAAATGTCTCGACAATATTTTATCCAGACGCATTTTTATGTATCAGTAGCTGCATCTATTTATTCCTCTAAAGTTACTACTTTGATTCTAGTTCATGGACTGCAGCAATACAGAAACGTGATGTCATTTATTTTATCATGGCCCCTGTCACTGTAGAACAGGATGAACTGCGGAGAGGCTGCATTTGTTTTTGTGTCAACAGTCGGGAGCAACGACCTCTATCTATTTTTTCTCTGCTGATGGGTTCTTTTTTGCCCTGTTTAAAGCGTATCAGGAAAATATTCCAAATTCTCACAGCATTCGAGCAGCCAGCTGATTCTGATTTAATTTAATTTGTGAAAACTTAAAATTAGGTCCAGATTCAGTTTGAGTGCGAGAGCTTTAGTATATAAGAAGGGGACTCTCCAGAACCTGAAAGGCAATACTGAGGGAACACAACCATTCTATCAATATCCGGATTACAGCAGAAATACACCTGCTAGAACTGCGACGAATGCAGGGGTACGTGTGCAATACAGGTTTGCCAGCTTTAATAAACTACAATTAAATTTTGAGGTGTCAGTTACGTATTAGTTGAGTGTTCACTGCTTTTAGGGGGTTGGTTTCGTAGACATTTGGGGCGTTTGTAGGTCATTTCTTTTCTGTCGAGTGTAGCTCTACGTGCGGCAGCTCCGTTGCCATGGTGACGAATACTGCAACAAGTGTTGATACCTCGGCGTCATCAGTCTGCGAGAACAAAACCTTCAAACGATAAACAAGGCGATATTAAAGGTAAACGAATTAACTCAGTTACTGTAGCCTCCTTTACCGGTTGCAGTTGTTTTGTCTGCAAGATAATCTGCTAAGATAATCCCCCGGAGTTATTTAATGCATTTGAACGCATGTGTGTGTTTCTTATTTGAGCAGGGAAACATCGAAAGAACCTGTGTTGATTAGCAAACTTCACAACAAGCTAATTAACAATAGCTATAGTTAGCGTGAGCAAGCAATGTAACAGCGGATGAACTAGGATTTCCGTAGCTATATTCTTCTCTAATCTATATTGATTCATTCATTCATTCATTTTGTCCAAGTGTTAACGTTGTGGCTATGCTATAGCCACCAGACATACTGACCAAAAACTAAATCAACCGATCTTTTCTTCTGTAGAGTCTTATAAGGGTTGTCTGTGTGATTCAGTTTATGGCTCTAAAGGACTTACATTATGTTAGATAAATGCAATAAATGCAGTTATCACACCACCTGGAGGCCCAAGAAAATCAGTGATCACCAGTCTCATTTGACATTAAGTGACATTAACCAAAAAACTTTTTGTCTGTTTGTATTTTGCAGCCTCAGATGTGTGAGGGACCTTCATTAATATCGGGGCCAATTCCCCCAGATCCTTCTCTGTTTCCTCAGTACTACAGACGGCCATCATCAGGTTAGACTCAGCCTCATAGTTCTGGTATAATTAAAATCTAACTTATAACAGAATTTATGGTGTGTGGTAATATAGGACAGCAAAGTAAATGTTACCATGAGGGCTGAACAGTTAATTTCAAATAGGTGGTGCAGTTTGATACAGTGCAATTAGAAAATCACAATGGCTGCAATTTAGGTTATGTGTTATGCAGCACATCTGACCAACAGTTTAAAGTGTAGTGATGATGGTTTTACAAATTCATTTAGTCTTCCTTATGCAGTTGTCATGCTTTTGGTAGAATGTTCAAACTGCTATTACAAAGTGAATATTGTACTGCTGCAGACTTTTTAAAAATGATATCCCAAACAAAATCCCAGTCATAATGTCAGTCAGAAAAATGTGATATTTTACCCTAAACCATTCAGCCCAAGTGGTTAAATAAATGAGGCACCACATGCAACACATTTAGAAAGCTGCTTTTTTAGAGTAAACTATTACCTGCATGTGTTTGAGTGTTTGAACACTTGAACTCAAAGTATTCTTATATGAAATACATGTTGGCATCAGATTAAATCATTTATTTTTCTCTTCTCCTCCAGCTCGTGGTCGTTTAGAGGGAAACCATGATAGGACTTTGGCCCTGCTCTCCGGGCCACTTGCTCCAGATCCTGTGTTGTACCCGGGTTGCTACAGTGCTCGTACACCTGCACAGCAGCCCCGCATCGGACCTAATGCCGCCCATATTCTAGAACGAGGACGTAAAGGCGTTGTTGGGGAACTACTCAAACTAAACGGTGTCGCCATCACCCCTGTTCCCAGACAGAGTAAGTACAATTCACTGCTGGTCATTTTATTGTTAACAACATAGTTTGCTTTTAGAAAACAGTCTCCTAAAAAGTCTGAACTATCCTGAGCTGTTTTGTAGCTGCCACACAGCTACTGACAAATAAAGACAGTAAAATGACAGCTATGAGTATATTTTGAACATCTTAACTGAATTTAGTACAATGTGTTGAAACAACTTTTTGTACCCGACACTTTAGAACAGGGAGTACATGACTTTGGTAAAGAGAATGTGCGCCGGTTGCGGGAGATCCAGAAACGCTGCAAAGAGCAGGAGGCAGAGAGAGCACAGTCCCGTTCTGTTCCTGTTAAAGCTCTTTGGATCTCCTCAAAATACCAGGACGTCCCATCCAGGGTGATGGCCCAGCTACAGGCAAGGCGCACATCTGTGAAAGATAGAACTCTTGAAGCTATGTATTTTTTCTTATCACATTTTGACCATTTTTGTTTCATTCATGTAGGTTTCCAGTCCAGTCATTAAGCCACAGTGTCAAAACTTTCTAAAGGCCCATGCTGGTGGTGTGTCTGGTCCTCCCGAAAGACTACAATCCAAAGGTTCTTCTGTAGCTTTGCAACGTTCAGCCTCCTGCAACTCTAGAGAGGACAAGGACTTGAAGGTGTGATAATGAAAGTTTTTCTTTACTGAAACACACTTATAAGAGGTGTAATACATTGATGTGTGTTGAATCGGGTCTTGCATATTTCATCTGATGCTCCAAAATTTGTACAGAAAATTTTAATATATAATATGATCAGTGGTTGTGCATCTGCAGTATATCCTTATTTCAGTTACAGGTGCAAGGCCACACCATAGATTTCATAAAACATAATGCTCGGGCTGCAGGAAGAACTGTGCCTCGTCGGTCCCAGTCCCTGACAAACCTGCGAGAGAAGCCTGTGCCCAGTGCAGTAAAGGGGCAGGTGCCTCAGTAGTGAGTATTCTTTTACTATATGTTATCTTATTCTGTTATATCTTACCTTATTTATATTCAGCTTTAAAACTGGTCACTATTGTATAAACACTTGGTACTTCACAACAGGCAACTTTTAACATTTTTAAAAACATTGTTTTGCTGATACTCAAACACATGCAATATCACACACAGCCTTGAGGAGAGGAAGGAGCAGTGGCGTAAAGAGGAGGAGCAGAGGAGGAGGAATGCTCCTGATCCCTCAGCCCCACCTGGTCACACCCTGATGCCTGAGAATGAGAGACAGGAGACACTAAAGTCCCTGCAAGAAAGTATGTTGCTCCTTATCACTGGCCTTACATTCATGATATAACAATACCACAATATACAGTATATCATAGCACATCATGTACAGAAATATTAAATATTTGCCCTTCTAACTATGTTCTTGCCAACTTTTTTTCTCCTTAGCCCACCGCTCACTGGTGACTGAGCTGCTCTCGCTCCCTCTCAAAGCTGACACTCTGAGTCTTCGCTCACGCCGGGCTCATCTTGATTGTCGGCTTTCTGAAATCGAGGAGGCCATCAAAATATTCTCCAGGGAGAAAGTTTACATAAAAATAGATTCCTAACGCATGGAGAGGAAGAGGAGGGGGAGGAGAAAGAAGGAAAAGGAGGAGATTATCTTGTAAATACACTGCTGTTGCTACTGAGATTCATTTTCTTTTTGTAGTTGCATTATGTAAAATAACACTGAACTTTGTAAAAAAAAATAAATAAATAAAAAGACGACTATTTTCATGTTGCGAAAGTATTTTGTAAACTGAAAATCTATATTGTAAACATATTGATTTTTACTTAAGGTACTGAATGCAGTTGTGAAAACAATGATAAACATGCTATTGAATAATATGCAGGTGTCTTGGGGAAGAAAAAAGAGGCAGATGTAGTGAAAACAGTAAAAACCCTAAGTGTCATTTGCTGAGATTTGATTTGTTTTGTCTTTTTGTAAAGCTCGCCAGTGATTTATAATGAACGTTTTTTTTGTGAAATTACTGTATATGTGAGTTTTTAGATTTTTGAGTATTAAAATTTACCAAGCAGTATAACGTGTGGAGAGTCGATGATGCCCCCCAAAAAGTCGTTTAGTTTATTTAAATTAAAAAAAAAAAAACAAACGTATATATATCTATGAAAAAAATACTGTCATAATTTTTGAATATCTGACGTATGACGCACGCCCCACCCCCTCTACGTATTTCGGTCATTGTTCGGCGTGTGGGTTAGCTTTAGCTAATGTGCTAGTTAAAGGGTAGCTAACAGCATAAAGAGGTCTAGAGTTCTATTGCATCAATATAAACCCGTTTAACTTTTCAACACACATTTGAGAGTCTGTCAAATCCGCAATGAGCAAGAGGAAAGCGCCGCAGGAATCCCTAAATGAGGGAATAACAGACTTTCTTGTCGGTACGTGAAGAGAAGTCAGACGGTTGAGCTCAGCTAACAGGAGCTAGCATGACAGCTGTGTTCTGTTTTTTAAATGCAAACAGCCCTAAAATAACTTTGCACAAGTAGCATATTCGTCAAATGCCTCAGTTGTGTTGCTTTTTTTCTCGCATTTTTCTAAATCTGGGTTATTTAGGAGTAATTTAGCACGCCGATGATGACTGTCTTGTCATTTAAATGCCTCCTACTTTCAGCTGTGTTGCCTAAAATAGTAGCAATAAACTTCAGGAGTATGAGGGAAATGTGAAGTCATTCAGTGTCTTAACGATGCTTCTGTTTCCAGAGCTGGCCAACTACGAGAAAAATGTCAACAGAGCAATACACAAGTACAATGCATACAGGTAAGGCTCATCAGAGAACTGTACTTTGCTTGAAAAATAAGAGTTTCATTGTTCTTTATACGACAGTGTGTAAATCCAGATGTAATCCTGTTGAAATCTAATACATCAACTGTACTGAAAACATCTGAGTTCCAATGTTTTCAGGTCTGTTTAGGTAAATGTAATGCTGACAGATGCAAACACATTGCAATGAAGCATTTAATGAGCTTGTTATGCTCAATTAAACTCTGTCTGGAGAGGTTTTGATTGAATTTTATGGTCATTTTGTAAACTTTTGCTGTTGAACTGCAGTGTGTTGCACGAAGAAAGGTTTCTGCTTTACTCTTCCCAAACCATTTATATCAGTAAGGATAGGCTTACATTAGAAGCACCATTAAATCGAATCAGCACCTCAACACCAAATAAACTCAAACTAGCAATTTAGTAATTAATGATTATTTAGATTTATGGTATGGATATGTAGTCAGTGATATGGTATGGCTACTATAGTCAATTGCATTTGTGTGTAATACATTGAGTAGCATTCTGTGATAAGGTGGTGATCATTAACCTGATCATTAAGTTTGAAAAACCTCTTCCCAACCTTCTCAGAGAAATTCAGTCAAGGCTTTCAAATGCAATGTTTTTTGTTGTTTTTGTTTTTGTTGTTGTTTTTAACTATTACATTATACATCTTCTTGTGTCCGGTGGCTAGGAAAGCAGCATCTACCATCTCCAAGTACCCTAACAAAATCAAAAGTGGAGAAGAGGCTAAGAAACTGGTATGTGAACTAATAACAATTTTAACATTGTCATAAGCTGTCTTTGTAAATAACACCTTAGTGGCAACTTTGTGACAATGGTCTAGATACATAATGAGATTTCATTCAGCACTTCCAATTAGAGATATAAAAATCTAGTCATCAGTACTGCAGTCATTTTTACATCTGTGACAATGATGTAAATGTACTTGTATTTGTTTTAAATGTGTAGGGTTGATATTGAATTTGTCATGGTGCTCTTGTGCATGTCCTTGTATGAATAGATCATCAAAAGGCCCATTAAATATTGCTCAATAGGATATTGTTCTTAGCGTGGTGTAAATAATGACCTTGATTATCGTCATAGATAGGTGGATGGCTGGATGATCCCTTGATTTTTCACTGTAAACAAGATCAAATAATAAAACAGTATATGAATTTCACATTTGAAATAACAGACATATCAGATTTATGTTGGCATAATCACTCTTTTTGATTTGTTGTGTTGGTAGTGTTTCATCATAAATAACTTGAAGCTGTGTCTCTGACTAAAATTTTGTCTGCACTGACCTTCACTGGGACAGATGATATGATCTGTACTGTTTTTAGACTGTTCCTTTAGGTGTAATTGCCTCAGTAAAACAGGAAGTGATGCCAATGCTGTTTGTCTTTCCTACCGCTATGTGCTTGTGTTGCTGCGTTTCAAGCAATGCCTTCGGTTGTAGCCTTAAAATGTTTGTCAACAGCTACTCTGCACATCTTACATAATCACTGCAGATCACAGTGTGCTGCACCCTCATGTTTGTTTTCCCATTTTAACAGGATGGTGTTGGAGCTAAAATAGCAGAAAAGATTGATGAATTCCTGCAAACTGGCAAACTAAGGAAACTGGAAAAGGTGAGTCTTGGTGTGTCAGAATAATTCTTGTAGTTATATTCCAACATATTACACAGACTGACATCCAACTTTTATATTTTCCTCTAGATTCGAAGTGATGACACCAGCTCCTCCATCAATTTCCTCACTAGAGTTACTGGAATAGGGTATGTTGGCAGTATTACCAGTCTAAAAGTCAATATGAATACGTTTATTTGGACATTTACAGTAAAATGCATCATCATAAATCAAATGTGTGAGTGATCAGTTCATTGGCCCATTCAGAGGTACATTTATTTGCTCATGCAGTTTTGTTGTATGTGCTCCAAATAAATTGCATCTCTTGGGTCTTGACTGTAGTCCTGCTGCTGCCAGGAAGTTTTTTGACGAAGGCGTGAAGACCTTGGAAGGTTTGTTTAACATTTGACTCACATTACAATTGTTCAGATATTCTTTGCCTGCATGACTTTATATTTTATTTGATATACAGTCTATTGCGTGTTCAATAAATGAGCAGAATTTTTGTTTCTTTAGTACAAATTTGAGTGTTTTCTTATTATATATTTTTAGATTTGAAAAAGATCGAGCACAAGCTAAACCATCATCAGCAGATTGGACTCAAGTAAGTTTGGTTAAAAGCCCTTTGAATGTTTCTTTTTTCTATCTTAGATATCTAAAGATACTTTATATATATATGAAAGTCATTTTTTGTTGATACATTAGGTGTATTTAATGGGTTATTGTGCTGTCTGTAGGTACTTTGAAGAATTTGAAAAAAGGATTCCAAGAGCTGAAATGGAACAGATGGAGGTGATCAAGCATTTATGTGTTTCTTATATGTTCCAATGATTTTATGTGGACTTCTCTTACGCTGGGATGTTGTGTACTTGTATAGACTCTGATTCTTGGAGAGTTGAAGAAAATCGATACAGAGTATATTGGAACAATCTGTGGAAGCTACAGGAGAGGTAATCTTTTCAGTCAGGTTGATTAACATTACTGTTTAGTTTATAACATCACTTCAATCTCTGTTAATCATGGTCATAATCTCCAGGTGCAGCATCAAGTGGTGATATTGATATTTTACTGACCCACCCAAACTACACCTCTCAAACTGAGAAGCAGGTAAGACTTCTCTTTACTGTAGCTCATGTGTTTGATTGTAAATGCAGTATGCTGCCAACATAATTTGTTAGATCTTTTTGAAACTTATTTTGTTCTATTATTTTCTAGGCCAAGCTCCTCCATGCTGTGGTCGACCATTTGGAGTCCATTGGGTTTGTGACGGATACTCTATCCAAAGGAGACACTAAGTTCATGGTGAGGCCTCTGGCTACTTTCTGTCCTGTTGTGATTGGTAACACAGTTAGTATGTTAACTACACCCAACCCATGTAGCACATGACTGTAGTCACGATGTACTGGGTCTTGTTTTTCTAGGGAGTTTGCCAGCTGCAGCAGAGTGATGAAGATGAGGAAGAATACCTCCACAGACGTATTGATATTCGGTACCCTACATTGTTTTTGATCTCAACATATAAACTTCATGCTTTGACTTATGTTTATGAGGATTCATTGTATTGCTGTAAGAATCTGTGTCAGGATATTGACTTTGAGTAATACTATTTGTAGATGGGATCAAATTATGATATCCCTAACTGTCCGTTCCTCATTTCCAAAGGTTAATTCCCAAGGACCAGTACTACTGTGGAGTTCTGTATTTTACTGGAAGCGATATCTTCAATAAAAATATGAGAACTCATGCCCTGGAGAAGGGCTTCACACTGAATGAGTACACCATACGACCACTTGGGGTCACTGGTAGGTCTCAGTATGACACATGAACCTGCTGAACTGTGTTTCAGGTACATGTGACTTCTGTCATCAGTTGGTAACTAATGATTCATGCGTTCAGCTTTTAACATCTGCTATTTTTCTGTCTGGATCTGCTGTAGGCATGGCAGGGGAGCCTCTGTTGGTGGATAGTGAGAGAGACATCTTTGAGTACATCCAGTACAGATACAGAGAACCGAAGGAGCGCAGCGAGTGAAGCGAAGAACACTGTCTAGTTACATCTGTATTTAAAGCTACAGCTTTCTGGCAAACAAGACCTAAGCAAATGTGTGTGCTGGTGTTTTACTTTTTCACCGTTCTCCCATGGTAATGAAAAGAAACAACTGTGAAAGTCATTTTAAGTATTTGTTGTGGATGTTTTACATCTTAAGCTGAAGCCATCTCTATCAGTGATATTTTGTCTTAAACGTGCACATTCTGGACGAGACAGTGATTTAGCTTTTACCTTAGGCTTAAATTTTCATGGCCATATATCTTTGTGAGGACTTTTTGCCTCGATTTTTAAGCAAGTTTGTAAATCATGCTCAGTTGTTATTTATACTTTACCTCACTTTTAAATTTCATCTTTGATATGTTAAAAAAAAGGATTATAACATGGGAGGAACAATTTTAATGTGGACTGACTCTGTTTCAAATGTTGTGCGTGAATAGTGAGGATTACTATCATCAAGGCATTTTCTTTGAAAATAGTCATCTTTAAGACTTTGTCTTATTACTGTCATTTTTAAATTACTGTCATTTTCTGTTAAGTTTTTTTTCATCATGCAGGATTTTTCCTCCAATTTGGGTAACCTAGTAAAATGGAAATACTGTCATGTTACAAACTATTTGTAATTAATCAGCTAAACTCCTGGTTATGGACACTGATTTGGGACAAAATGGTCATTTGACTCTTGAGGAATGAGCATTTATGTTTACCTCTGGTGCCGATAAATGAGTGAATGTACTGGTAGACCTGATGAATCTGTTTTATGTGGTTGTGTGAAAATGTTGACATGCAGTGGTAGTTCAGGACATAATTGTATCGTCAGTGCTTTTCAACAGGGCTTTTCAAAAGCAATAGATAAAAGCAACAGAAATTACATTGCTACAGTGTAAAACTTGAATATTAGGATTAGATGTTACCTCCAGCTTTGCAGGTGGATGGTTGCAGATGTGTCAAAAATATTGAAGAAAAAATGGAAATATGAGCGATTAATGGTGTCCATTTGCTAGCTTTGAGTATGCATGAATGAAATAAATGAGTAAAAAAAGAAACAAGTGTTATTTATTTTGTGTTTAATTTGTTTATAGTATCTTATGTGGTATAAAAATTGAAAATTACTAATTGTAGAATACAGTCACTTGACTGTATTCTGGATCATGGATATTTATCTAGTGAGGTGTGTAATGCTGGGAGTGTAGGATGCAAACCATATTGTTAAGCAGTATGTGTTTGTTAATGGAAGTAGTTGTCTTCTTGAAAATCATTTACTACACTTAATGTTACTTTTTTAAAAACGTTTTTATGTACTGAATTTAATGTCTTACACCAAAGCAGTTCACACTATGATTTCCTTAGTGCATAAACAACGTCAAAATACAAATTAATACAAACAATTACACTGGCCACATGTTACTGGCCAGCGTTATTAATTACAATTAATTACATTGTAATTGTAATTAATAATGTTATCATTTCTTCCTAATACAAAATACGCTGGCATGTCATGATTTGTTGTTTCGTATTGGACACTTTATTTACAAAACGTTTCATTAACATGACAATTTAAAAAATCGTACACTTGAAGCCGTGTTTGAAAAACACAACGTTAAAAATAATTACATATCCTGCGGTAGTTCTGTCGCCGGTGTCAAGCCAAGTTATTTACAAAGGTTGCCGCGGTAACGGCAATGTCGCTAGGCATGCTGGGTTGAAATAAAATGCTCGCAGAAACAGCGGAAAGACAGGCCTGAGTTTGCCAATGACAGCGCTCTGTGCATTAATACCAGCCAATGGGAGCACGTCGAGGCAGCAGTCTCTTACCGCTACACACCCACATTACTTTTGTGTCAACCACTTCGCGGGAGTTGTCACTTCAGGAGCAGTCGTCTCTTTAAAACTAGACAAACAGTATACGGGAGACTAGGAGGTAAATCAACAAATTCTGCATGCAGAGAATTGTAATTTATTTGTTCTTTCTGAAATATTATTGAGCTGATGAGGTCTGCGTTTACAGTTAGGCAGTGTTTTTCCTCCTTTTCGGGATGAATGAGCAGCCAGTTATCGTGCTATCAACAGCTCATCATCGCTGATTGTGCATGTGGCCAGGTGTTGCTAGCACAACCCATCTCCCTTGCGGCTTCTTACTTCAGATAAAGTCCTATTTGAGGCAAACGTTGTGTTATTACGAGGTTTGGGGTGTTTATTTTGATATCCTGCACGCTGCTGCGGTTAAGGCATGCTTTTCTCGCTCGCTGCTTTCTAATGTTGGCTAGTTGCAGCCGTGTGGTGTCATTTTGTTGCCCGATTCGACAGGATTCCCGTTGAAACCTCGGAAAATTTCAAGCGATAATCTCAATGTCTTGCGTATCCATAGAAACTACGCAGAGCGCGCGTTCAGCAAGAGCCTGCCGCTGATGGAAGTTGTTATGCAACACTTGTAGAAACGGCTAGTTAAAATATTATGTATCACCGATTATGTAATAGCAGCATCGTCACTAACCAGGCGATTTTTCTCCTTTTACTGGCATCATGCAGTGCAGTTCACCGTTTAAAGCAGTCTATGATGAGGACTGTTGATGCTCGGGCTCTGCACTCGGTTGCATTGTGTGTGTGTGCCAATGCGCCTGTGAGGATGATGAATTCTCCGCTGTGTTTTGGTTTCCCAGGGCAACCATGTCTGACAGAAAGGCAGTGATAAAAAATGCCGACATGTCGGAGGACATGCAGCAGGACGCCGTGGAGTGTGCCACACAGGCCCTGGAGAAGTACAACATCGAGAAAGACATCGCTGCATACATCAAAAAGGTACAACCCCTGCTGGAGCACTCAGCTTCCTCTCCTCATCTCTGTACATAAAGTGGGCTGCAGAGATTACAACTTCAAAATCTAGTACTTATGTTAAGTTGACGCTTTTGCAGTGATGTGACTAAGATGTGAAGCTATTTTTCCACCAAGTCATCCTGTGCATCACTCATGGTACACACCCAGCCTGGTATTCGCAATTGTTTCCTCTTTTCCTGAGGAAACCTGTTCCTCCTGGACTGACAGTCCTACAGAAGCCACATGTCCACATTTTTATCTCCTGTTTGGTGAAGGGAGGGCACACTACTTGATCATGATGTACAATTCGTATTGTTTCAGAACAGTTTCAAAAACTTGGATATAGGTGTGGACTAATACCTCCTGTGGCCTACACCTTTGCAGGTTTATTGGGGGAACTTGCAACCACTTTATGTCAACAAAATAGTTAAAAATTTGGAACACTGACAATATTGCAAGACACCAAAAAGAGAAATGTGATTGCGATCAAAAGGGGGAAAGACGTAATTGTCAGCTTCACTTAACTATGACCAAACTGAACTATATTTAACTGTAATTTAGCCACTAGACAAAAGTCCTGCTAGTGTTGGGACGGTATATCGTTCAGCTCAGGCTTGTGGTGCACTTTTCTTCAAACGTCAAACCCCTACAGCCTGACAGACAAATCTTAAGTTATATATTTCTACTGTGATATCATTCTTGAGAGTCATCAAATAATATTTTTGTAATCTTATGTAGTTTGTTTAGGAAAAGGTGTTTTATGAGCAACAAGTAATTAAGTGCGTACCCTTCAGTCCCCCATCTACAATCTCATAATTGCAGGAAACTATTTCTTTTGTTAGTTGTGATGCAGCCTTTAAAAAACAAACAACAGATCACTTGTTTCCCTTCTTGAACCTCTGGGCAGCACCAACCAGGGTTTTCATACTTGTCTCTTTCTTACACTTACTAACATGTTTTTTCACAAATGTTTGACAAAAACAATGTGTCTTTGTCCCCTCACACAGGAGTTTGACAAGAAATATAACCCGACCTGGCACTGCATCGTTGGGAGGAACTTTGGCAGCTACGTGACCCATGAGACCAAGCATTTCATTTACTTCTACTTGGGTCAGGTGGCCATTCTGCTGTTCAAGTCTGGCTGAGGGAAGGCCTTTTCTCGACACCGGCTGACCACATATACAGTACTGACTGACTCCACAAAAGGCACTTATCATTCCTTGGCAAGGGGCCGCTGCCTTTTTCTGTGCTGCTTTCTACTTTGTTCTGTTTTTGAGGATAAAAAAACGTGGCCATGTTAAAGAGATGAAACACTTGTATTTATTTTTGTCTTGTTACATTAGACGTCATTTTTTTAATTAAAGCGTAGCTGTCAAGCTGTCTGGGTCCAATGCTTGCTGTGGTCATTTCATTCACTGCTTCATGTTCGTCAAACCAGGAGAATTATAATCCCACATGACCAGATGTAAACACTTAGACTACCAATGGGTTGAAACTGCTCAAATTGGAGTCACCAGCGATAGTTAATATCCCCCATGTGAAAGTATATTAATCATAAATTGACTCAGTGGCAACTCATGCAACACCCTGAGGTCAAGTTCTGACTTCAACTGCTCTGAATCTTAAAGATTATTGCTATGGGGCTCATTTCATGCAGATGTGTGAATTAAACGCCAGGGATAATTCAATTCCCACAAGACAGTCGTAAAAAACCAATAAAACTGCAAGTTGTAAGCACCATTGTAGCTCTGGAAATAAAAATGTGTTGTCAGAAGGGCTGCAAGATTATCAAGTACATATAAAAAAAATCAGTACAAAGGAGTCAAGAGATGGCCTGAGACGGTAGTACTCTTTATTACAACACATTTAGAAAACCAGCTTGTGTGGGTAGACACCATTTGACAGGCAGAAGGAAGAGCGCAGGTATCCTTTCAGCTGAGGTACTTTCTTGATGAGAGGCAGAAGCTGAGAGTCAACAGCCTTCTGGTCCTCCTTCCTCTGCTCTGTCAGCTGGTACTTCTGCAGATGATGAAGAAGAAAACCAGCAAGTTAGCCATTTATCTAGAAGCACACATCCCATACAAAGTGTGCAAAGCAGGATGTTTTGATAAAAAGAAATAGCCAAGTTACCTCTTTCTCTGTATCAAAGATCTCTCCCTCCTGGTGACGGGGCCTCCTCAGCCTCTTCTTCTTGAAGTAGGCATCGCTCAGGGTTTTGGGGATCTTCATGCCAGAGATGTCGACCTTGGTGTTGGTGGCAATGACAAATTTCTGGTGGGCCCTGCGCAGGGGGACTCTGTTCAAGGCAAGAGGGCCTAAAGGAAGGGAACACAACACTTGTTAGGAGAGTATAAAGGTTCCAAACATCTTCCTAGTAGTAGAACTGATTGGTATTCGTTTCTAGTGTTAAATTAATTTGATTAAAAAAAAAAAAAAACAGTCATCCTTACCAGTAACAAGCAGGAGACCACTGGCGAGCTGCTTCAGGAACACCACACGCTGAAACACAAAAAGTAGTGTCATTTCACAAAGCTACTATCTTGGGAGAGTTGTGCACACAAGGCTCCAAATTACTGCACCAACTGCTACATATTTAGTGTTACCACACAGGGAGGACCTGTTAACTATGCAACTAAAGTAGTGAGTAGAAAAAAGCATTTGTACCATTTGGCCAAGACAATTTAATTGCTGCAATATACTTTCATGCCAAGCTATTTAGACAGGAGAAGAATAAATCTACTTGACACGTAGTCCTAATTTTATCGAGAGGACTTGCTGCCTGTCAGTTCTGTAGCTAAAACATTATTTAGGTCAGTGGCAGCTCAAAGTGTGTGTGGGCACACTTGCTTCCATAACTTGCCCATGCAGCGTTTGAGAGTGGGAGAGAGGGACAATGTCTGTGGTACCGAGAGTGTGAGATTATAGATATGTCCAGCGTGCTTGTTAAACCCACAGCGTGTGCTTCAGCACAATATTGTCAGTGCATCACTCATTTATTTGCAGTGCTAATATTGTTTTTAGTGTTATTACAAAAAATTATATTGCCAGTGCAAAATTGTTGTACGTGGGTAGCGGGAGAAAATCCACCATTATTATAATCAGTAAAGATATTGTAAATGTTATGCAACAGGACACAAAGTTGAAAAGTGCCACAGCTGGCGCTCCTGTGATCACATCTATTATTTTCTGCATCAACACTTCAGAGTGCATCATTCAGGTTGTGACACATGCATTTTCATTTGACATTTTGTGCAACAAGACTTTAAGGATGATGTCTGCAATTCTGGATAAATATTGCTGATATTTATCAAGCATATTTGGACAGCTGGCATGTGCCAGACTGTACCATCCCTCTTGGTACCACTGCCTTCTTTCCCTCCCCTGTGCATGAACATGACTGTGCACAGGACACTGCAGCAGTGTTATATGGATCAGACCGAGCCACTTTGTGTTTACCATTTACAGAGTCAAACACGAACATGATCGTTTTTCTTTCCAGCATACAGACAGCTAACAGACCATTATTACATGATAACAGACTCGGTGAATCTGACAAAATGTGTATTGGATTAGAATCACAGAGGCACCTTTAACTGTAGGTTCATTCATGACACCGTACTGTAGCTCATTAATGTTGCAATAACCAGCCATCTACTATGATAGCTGACCACAAGCTATACTTGTTGATGCAAACTCAGATTTTCCAAAAGTATTACAAGCTTTCACTGCTGTCAATCATTTCGACTGCATAAAGTAACTTCTAAATGGTAAACATTCTATTTACATCTGCATTGGACTGTGCTGTCAAAGCTCATATTGACCAACAGTTATGTAGGATAAGACCTTATCAAAGTTGGCACCAGTCAAAAAAGTGTTGCACCACATACCAGATTCAGAGAGATGTTTTGGTCCTAGCAGAAAAGAGATTCTTGTCCTGGAAGAACCTCAGTGAACTAATATTACTCCAATATCCTGGAAGACCTTTACTGTTTGTAGTGGTGGGTTAAAAATATCAATATATTGATATTTAATCGATAAACGTTTGTAGGAAAGATTACTGAAGCATAAATTCTAGCATTGATATTTTTAAATGTATTAGATTTGACAATTTGTTGTTTGGTTTGCTCCTTTTAGTCTTGCGTGTTTTAGTGCTTAGTGTAACGTTATCGAGGTCAGATGATCTGATCACGCGAGATCCAGGCCATGTAGAAGATGGCAAAAGCGGACACGCAACTTCACTACCCGGCAAATTTAAAAGCCGACGTCTGGCGGCTCTTCGGCTTTAGAAAAAAAGAAAACTGGGAAGAAATCTTACAGTCACTGGAAAGCAGTGATAAAGCAGTCATGATCTGAAGGGGCCGTAGTGTCAGCAGCGGCGAGATGTCCGCCATCGGATCATAAAACTGATTGGTACAAATGGGTACATGTGCCACAAATTGTTCTCACCTTTCCACGGTGGCGACCAGTGAGCAGAACAAGGACAGTTCCTGGTGTGATAGAGGCGCGGAGCTTCCTCTTGTGCTGGCAGAAGGGCTTCTTCCCATGGCTCTTCAGTTTGCGGGGAACGTCCTCTGTGGGGTAGTAGCGGGGCTAAAAAAAGAAATACATAAATATATACATCAATATTTTAATTCAGTGTTCCACTAAAAGACTTACAAAACAATGATTCTTTCCATAGGTAAAGAATTTCCTAGCTGACATAAGTTGTGATGTATTGGTAACTGAAAGATGAGGCTCAATGTTCTTAAAAGGAGAACTTCAATAACAGCCTATGATGGAGTTTTTAATCCATAGTCAGTAATGCTCAGGATTTTCTTTTTATGGAATTCTACTTCTCCCCACATGGTGACATTTCCTGTCACCGTTCTGTTAACTGCACAAAATAAATCTGTTACTCACCATCTTGCGCAGCTTGACAACACGAGTGCCTCCATTCTTGTCTCCCCCAACAGTCTTGACAACAGTAGCCTTGGGCTTCTCTTTAAGCTTTTTCTCCACCTGAAACAGGGGTAGTTTTTTAAATCAAACACAATACAAAGTGTGATGTGTATTTGGTTTCATTTTCTTTTTAAAACATTCATTTTGTAGCGTGGCATGGTTTATCACCTTGGTCTCAGCGGTCTTGGTCTTCCTCTTGTACATGGCCCGACGGGCGTACATAGCGGACCGGGAGTAGCGGCCGATGCCCCGGGCCAGCTTCGGGTTCCGGCTCCCGTGCTTCTTCTTGGCAGACTTTTTGTCTCCCTCTGCCATCTGATACAAAGCAAAAGATGTTTGTTAATGTACCAGTTGCAGCAGTGTTTTATAAAAAGTTACAATGGCAGAACAATGAATCCTTTTCAAATCAAAATTGCAGTCCGTAACAAAGTATTTGGCAAACCTCACAAGGTGCACTTTATGATATAAGTTGCATCATATCAAACTGAGGGTTGCATTAAGGGTTTCCAAATTTATGCCATCCTCCTAATGTCACTTTAATGCTTCTGACAGTATCTCATGCATTCGAGGTCCATCGGGTAATAAATGACTCATTAAATTAATTCAAAAATTACATCACAAAATTAAATACCAATACCTGTCAGAAACTTTCAATTATAAGCTTCCCCAGATTGTTCAGCTCTAAATGTGGCAAGACTATTTGCTGTGATGTATTTATTATTCCAGCCTTGGTTGGAGGCTGCTGTATACTGATCAATAACAGTAAAACATTGGTACCAACTGTAGCAGACCAAGTCTGAATCAATGACAGTTTCAGCTTCCAAGGAAAAAGTGTTGCTAGTTTAACTACACAATGCACTGGAAGGCAGCAGGAACAGACAACCTGTCTGGACACAATTAAATTAATTTGGCTGACCGCTAACAGAAAGCTATCGTCAATGCAGAACAAGCATGACAAGTAACGCAAGCTAGCATTTAGCAACACAGCTCAGCAGATAGGCTTTACTAGCTAGCAAGCCACTTCCATTAGACAATGACTTGTTTTAATGAAATTGAAGTATGCGACAACATAACTTTATGAACAAACAACACAGAATATGAACGAAGGACAACACGTTCCTACACGTTTAGCAACCTAGCTAACGTTATAGCTAGTATGGACGCTAGCCGGCGGCCTACATCTACCGATACAGCATACTGTCCATTATAATAATAACATGACGGATAAATCTTCGCAATAACGATGCCTAACGCATCGTCTAAGTACGTAGATTCGACTCGTGATATTTGAAAACTGTATTTCTTACACTGTAACACAGATGAAAACAGATTTTATTCCTACAGTAACACGAAGGCAAGGCTGTCTTACCTTTGCTATGAAAAAAAGACCGACATCCGGGCATGTGACGTATATAAGGACGCTGGACGTTGACGTCATTACGTTGCGTTTGAAAGATTTGATGGTTGTTGTAGTCCTAAAAGTATTTCTTTATTATTTCTTAATTAATGTAATTTTAATTCAGTATGCTTTACTGAAATTGTTATCAGGTTAACAACACTGAAAAAGAATCAAAGGGTGGAGTCTTTTTTTTTTTTTTTTTAAAAAGGGGGGTGAAAAAACGTTGTATTACTTGGAATTAAGATAATAAATAAGGTTACAAAAAACAAGATAACGGGAAAAAACAAGATAATTTGTGTTTTGTGTTGTGTTTTCTATTCCGTTTTCTAAATCGGGTTTAATTTTTTTTTTTATAAGAGTGATTGGTGGTTGGAAAGCAGTGTTGGTGTGAGGTTCATCAGTGTTGGGTTTTATCTTATCAGAAATTCTCACCTGACAGAAGAGGCTGTTTTGAGGGTTCAGCTCTTGGGTAAATAAAGGTGTTATTGGGTAATGACTTAACTCTGTCCTGCATGAATGGGTTGGTGTCTTTCTTCTCTTTAATATGGAATTCTGCATGCAGGACCTCTACAGGATGCTTGTCTGATACAGTGGGGTCCTGATGACTGACTGGACTCCAGATTTCACTACCATTGAGTGTGATTGGTTCAATAATACTGTCAAATATTTTAGACCAAATTCTAATTAGCATTTGCATTCTGTAAAACTTTTCTTTTTATTGCATAAAATGCTCCACATGCTTTTTATTTCCGTGCATTTACAGCCAGGCCAATGTTACATGCGGTACTGATTCTGAACCTCACAATAAAGTGTGATCAAGATGCTTTCTAATTTCTCCTTTAGTCCCACAATAAGTTTGAAATAACACCTACATAGGAATTTTTAACAACTTCTTGTTTTGTTGCTTTAGCAAACATCTGTATTTCTGTAAGTACAGATTATTGTTTTATCTGCTCAAACAAGCAATAAAACAATCGTATGGAGCTTGTTTGTATCACATAAAAAAAAATTAAGAACAACTAAATATGCTAAATTTGGGCCTCATTTAAAAGAAAAAAAACTCATTAAACAGTAATGATTGTTAAAAACGGATTTTCTGTATGATATAATTTGACTATTTCTTCATCATATCTCTGCGATAAGTAATACACTGATAAGACATTTTGTCTAATATCACACTGTTCTTATTTATTAACAAACTTTTATAACCGTCATGATTCAAAAGTCCATGCAAACATCAAATTCAGTATCCTCCCTGTCTGTTTTTTTGTTTGTTTGTTTTTACCAATTTTTCTGAACAAAGAAATTACAAAGGTTTGAAGAGTAAAGATACATTTACCAGCTAACTGATAATTATTTTAATAAAGAGAAGATTAAAACATAAAGTGATGCTGAAACATACAAAATGAACATATCCTAAAATAAAAACTAGAATTAGAATTAAAATGAGAACTGCCACTGCCTGTCTGTTAAATCTTCATTCTCTGCTAAAAAAAAAAAAAGAACAAAGCTTCAGTCATTGTCAGGGGTTGGTCAAAACTTCAAAAACAGAACTTGACTTCTCTTTTTGAAGATTTTATTTGAGACTCTTCAGAAGTACAAAAACCAGTTGTTACTAGAGTCAGCACACCATATTTTTTGGCCACATGAAATTGTGATAATAGAATGACAGAGCATTTGAAGGCGAACATCAGTTCTATTAAACCTTACTCCAATATTTATTATGCACGTTAACATGACCAAGAGCTTAGCACTGGATTAGGCACATTAATAAACAGACTTTTGCACCTTACAGTGAAAGGAGCACCGATGTGGAGCTCAGCTAGTGTTTTATCTCCACATGCCTCCCAAGGCAACACTGGGCTGAAATGTTTATTGTACGCTTTTGTATAATTGTAGTGAAAGTTGTAGAAAAGAGCAGAAAAAAGTGAGTTTAGTTCAGCTGGGGCCTCGTGTTAAGAGAACATTAATCTGAAACAAAAATCAGTTTCAACATGAATCAATTGGATTATATTTAATGTAATTGGACGGTGTGTGCATGACATTCTTCTACAGGAACTCTTCTGATACTGGCAGCTTTGTCAATCAGCATTTTTCGAGGATGATGGCGATACCCTGACCGCCGCCGATGCAGGCAGAACCGACGGCATACTTGCCTCCTCGTCGCCTGTCAGAAACAGAGCTCATTATTCACAGCTACTGTAAATGTACAAACATCTTCCTGCCATATAATCTGATGTTTATATAATTACTAACTCAGCTACCTGAGCTCATGCACCAGGTGAGCGGTGATACGTGTTCCAGAAGCACCAAGAGGATGTCCGATGGCAATGGCTCCACCGTTAACGTTGCTCTTCTCTGGGTTGAGTCCGAGAGCCTTGGCGACAGACAGGTACTGAGGAGCAAAAGCCTCGTTCACCTGTGCAAAGCGACAGACATTGACAACTATTTACCTCCACAATAAACCAAAACATGCTGCATATGAAATGCAGTGTTGGAAACATAGATTGTATATGTGTTGACTGCAAATTCTATTTTCACAATTTGCTGAAAGATTGAAGTGAAGCAAATCGGGTTTTTTTTTACCTTCATGATTAATAATATTCTGAGTAATTATTTTTAGATTTATGGTATTTAATTAGATGATGACCAGGTGTGAGCAAAGCAAGGGGTGGGACTGAGTGTGTTTGTTCAAACATGAAGGAAAATGTGTAGACGGACGATAAATACAGTCTTTGACCTCACGTTGGACCTCACTTTTGAGTTAGAATAAATCAGCCAAAACAAGTGCAAAAGAATCAGCAGCCTCTATTCTGAAGCAGAGCCCTGTTAAGGTGGAACAGTAAAATTCAGAAGTTAAAAAGAACACAATATAAGATGGACTTGGCCCTCAGGTTTGAAAGGTGACACCAATTTAGAAGTGCATTTACTGTTACTATAGAAACAATTTGAATGTGGGGTTTTTACTTGCACTGGAGTATTTAGAGTTTATTGTACCAATACTTTCATTTGTTAAATTAAGGATCTGAGTAGTTTATCGCATGTAAAGGATATAAAAGGAGCCTGAGAGTAACAGAAACAGTTTTTTTACTGGTAACAAACCTCCACAAGATCCATGTCGTTGAGAGTCAGACCGGCTTTTTTAAGAGCTTCTGTGATTGCTGGAACAGGACCTATGATGATTAAAGAAAACAAGAAGATTCTTAGAAGAAACCATGTCAAAGTTTATTTAATGACTCTTTCCTTTAATGATTGAAAGGGGTTGAGTGACATGTCCTTAGCAGCGGTGTCACTCACCAATTCCCATAATGCTCGGGTCACAGCCTGATACATGATAGGCCACAATTCTGGCCAGTGGAGTGAGCTTGTGTTCTTTCAGCGCATCCTCGCTTGCGATCACCACGGCAGCAGCACCGTCAGACACACCCTGGAGACCAAGGAGAGTTACATTAGTGATATAAGGCTACTTCTTTTTACTCAACATGTGGACAGCTGCATGACATAAGTTATAACTGAGATACAATAGAGGATCATATGTCATAAAAACCTGAACAAAAATGGGTTATTTTCTCAAACCGATGAGCCATTTGTTCATTTTGTGTAATACTTCTTCTATCTAATGAAACAAAAAATGACAGCAACAATGAGGGGTCTTAATGCATCACTGCTGATCCTCACAAATGTATCCAGTGTCTACAGCTGCTTATGAAATGCTTTTGTAAAAACGAAAACACAAAAACAACTGCAATGAAAGGTTTTAATGTTAGAGCAATTAAACTAGATGACTAGATGGATGGATGGATGAAGTAAACCAGACCCCTTTGTATATCATCCCACTCAAATAATAAAAGATCACCTCAGACCCTTGAGAAGAGGCAGCATGTTAGGTATGAACTCACCGAAGCATTAGCGGCAGTAACGGTTCCTCCCTTCTTGAAGACAGGAGGCAGTTTGGCCATCTGCTCCAATGTGGTCTGAGGACGAGGATGTTCATCCTGAGCCATGGACACTTTGCCTTTCTTCGCTTTCACATCAATGGGAGCGATTTCTGCTGTGTAGCAACCAGCCTCATGAGCTGTAAACAGAAAAAAGTTAGTTTAGCTACTAAGAATAACCCTGTCTTGAGCAGCAGCCTCTCAAAAACAACATATCTTAATGTCACTATGTGTAAGTGAGGGGGACGACCATGAAAACACATCAGAAACTGAGGGCTGCCTCACCTGCCTTCCACCTTTGTTGGGTCTGGTGTGCATAGCTGTCACAGTCTTCTCGTGTGATCTGGTATTTCTCTGCCAGGTTTTCTGCTGTGATGCCCATCGGGATTTTGACGTGTAGGTCAGTCAGACCGGCCCACAAAGTGTCCTCTAGCTGTGGGACAGATGAGGACAAGTTTTATCTTTGTAACAACAAGCTAATCAGCACAGTCATCACATGGCTTCACGTACATTTCTATCATTCAGAGATAAAAGAAAATCAATCAAAGCCGACCTTAAGATCAACTCCAAACTTTGTTCCAAACCGTATGTTGCGAGCGGCGTACGGGGCCTGGCTCATACTCTCTGAACCTCCACACAGGACCACCTCTGACTCCCTGAGACAAATCTCCTGCAAACACAAAGGTCTTTTGTTTTGAATGAACATTGTCTCAGAGTATCTAAAATATCGTTTTTACCAACGCATGGAGATGTTTTGTGATGAAGCTTGATTCTTTTAAACTCACTTGTTTTTAGATGCACATGCAACAACATTGATCTCTACCAAGCTCATAATGTTTCTGGTGATGGTTTCAGAAAAAGTATAAACTTAAATATACTATATGTTATAGCTAAAGGTAGTGGACTACTTTATATGAAGACGTATTTTCTAAGAGACTAAGATTTTACATTATAAAGAAGATAGAACAGTTATATCAGATTGCACTGGACAATACATGTGTAGCATACAATCATTTCTTCTTTCTTTCTATGTGTTTTGTTCCTGGTGGAGTTCTTACTTGTGCACCATTGATGATGGACTGGAAACCAGATCCACATAGTCTGTTCACAGTGAGTGCAGGCACTGGGATGGGAACGCCACACCTCAGACCCACATGACGGGCAATGTAAGGTGCATCGGCAGAGCTCTGAAATTAGGAGGGTGGATAAAGAGACATGAAAATTGAACAAGCAGAGGATGCTAGTCAGAACTAAAGTAAGCTTCCAAACTCTATTTTTGTGTATCACAAAATGGTCCTCATGATCTGCTCAGTATGAGTGTTAATCTCAAGTACCTGCATGACATTTCCCATGATGACACTGTTTACAAGCTCTGGGGCCACACCACCTGCAGCGAGGGCAGCTTTGGCTGCATGTTCAGCCAGATCTGTTGCACTGTGATCCTTCAACACACCACCATAGGTACCGAATGGAGTGCGCTTGGCACCTACAATAAATACACCTATAGGAAAAAAAGGGCCATTTTAGTACAAGGATGTAACACCATTGAGCTACAGCCAAATCACAGGAGGGGACAGAAGAAGAGTAAAAACATTTATGAAGGAAAGATTATTACATTTACAAAGTACCGTAATTCAGTTTACTGGGGTGGTATAATCTGCATGATGAGATGACTAATGGAACTGGTACACTGAGTTGCAAAAGATAAAGATACAAAGGGTCTAACAGCACATTAAGTGGAACTAGTGGGATCTGGAATTTTAAATCTTAGAACAGAATATTTCTTAATATTGTTTAGGGACTATAGATTTTTAAAAATAAATATGAAAATATATTTGTTGACCAAAGAGCGGCCTCCATAATAAATTGAAATCAAACTTATATAGTGAAACTGTGTGTGGTGGATGTTGTTATTGGCAAGTTAAACCTGTTGCTTAAAATGTACTGAACTGTTGTGCCTATTTTGAAAGGAATTATTGCATAATAGGCATATAAACAAGTAACTCCAAGAAGAAGAGAAAAAAATTAACCCAAACATATTTCCCTTCAGTCTCAGGAAGATACACAGCACAGTCAGCAGAGTGAACACATCTCATGTATTATTTATACATAATCCTCATTACTCAGTTAGGTCAGTTAACTTTGTCTCCTCCAGAGTTGCCAAGAACTGACCTGAAAAACTGCACTTTTCATCAGCATTTTGTGATAAAAAAATTGCTTCACTGATGCACAGTACTTCATGAAAAACAAGCACTTAGCTAATAGGTATGATCTTTATCCTGAAAACTTCCGTCTATATGTCTTATATCAGGCATTGAACTATTGATTAATGGTCGGTACATGCCAGGTGAAGGATGCCTTGACCTGGCATTGTATTTGCAGTGTACAGGGTGTTCGTTTTGGATTTGACAAACATCACAGTAACAACCGACTTGTACTGGTGGAGTGTGCTGGAGTTGTGCAATATGTCCTAATTTTCAAAACTCTACTCTGAATGTGGAAGATGCACTAAAATACAAAATGGGCCAGAACCTACAGGGACAGAAAAAGAGGGGAGTGGAGAGATCTGTGAAGGGATGATCAAACTGTATTCACATTTTTCACATTTGATTGTGTCTATTACATAATTTATGACATCTGTTTTCACAAATATTTACTTTCCCCAACTACATTTAAAAAAAAAACTGGCAATCAGGGTAGTCATAAATGATCTTTTATACAGCATATGAAGTAGCTTAATTGTGCTGCAACTTGACAAGCCAGAGTGTTAAACTGCTGCTTATGCGGTAATTCAACAACATTTATAATGTAACTGCAATAATCTAAATCACGATATTATGTAATTACTTCAAACTTCAGGAGCCCTGTCACCAGAAAGCTAATTGGATCTTTGTTTTGTGTTCTTTTCTGACAAATAATACAAAGCAGAAACTTAAACAATACCCAGGGTGTGCACATACAGTGTAGACAAATACAGGGAAAAGAGTAGAGTAAGTCATAAAATAGGTTAATGTAAATTAAATAAGAAAGTTTATATATCTCCAGGGTAGCACTGCAATGATTATTCAGTTAGGTAAACTATTTAATTAACTGGCAACTATTTTGAAAGTCAATAAATGAGTTTGAGTAGTTTTTTGAAGCAAAAAATCTCAGATTCTCTGATTCTAGCTTGTTGAATTTGAATATATTCTGATTTCTTTACTCCTCTGTGACCATAAACTGAATAACTCTGGGTTGGATATTTAAGGTCATTAATTTTGACTTTGGGAAACATGAACTTGGATCAGTCCACAGATTAATCAACAATGAAAATAACTGCTAGTTGCAACCCTACATCAGAGCTTTTATTGCGGTGATATAAAGTTAATTATGTAAGCGGCCATATAATTAAACACGGATATAAAGCAGTTTCAAGTTTGCATCTGTGTCAGAGCTGTCCTATCGACCCGTCTTGAATGACAAAATACAATATCATACATAAAAACATATCTCAATACAAAGCCAGATGATACAGATGAAACCACAAACATTTATGGCTATATTCAGTGAACTAAGTTTTTAAGTGGGCACAGAAATAAATTAATAAAAAATAACAATAAAGCAAACAGCTGATGTCCTCAAAGTTGTAAAATGTCCAGATAAAAATACCTAATTAATATATTATTCATGAATGAAACCCTTTCTAAAATCATTCCCACAGAAATCACGGTGTTGATTTTCTTGGCACCATCTTGTCACCTTTCGCCTATATTGCAGCAACATTAGGTTCAGCAAAGGTTTGAAACTCTCCTGACACTTAGAGTCGACTTTAAATTGATGCCATTCATTTTAGGTCCTTGATATTTCCGTCCTGCAGCACAAATTAGGAAAAAGTAGCCACAATTAACTATTACCAAAGTAGCACAGTCTACCTGCAAACCTGCCTGATTTTTTGGCTTACTGCTGAAGAGATACGCGTTTGTTTACCTCTGAGAAGTGCCATGATGCTTGGTCAACAATCCACAACTGTCAGGAACAAACTAATCGACCGATATCTTGCTGTGGCACTGGATCCTTTCCTAGTGGGTATAAATACCGGGCACAACTGCGACCTTTATCCCAAATAATGCGGGACGATAACTTTTTATTCTTTCAGCAAGATTCGACAAAAAATCCTTACACTTTAATTAATTTTAACCCATCAATAAATATTAAAATTATGAAGCCAGATTAAAAATATATTTTAAAGTTTTTATTAGCAACAATAATCACTAAATATCCTATATTTAAACACTTAGGTACTACAAAAACTCGAAAGTGCGTCCGCTAAATTATAAGCGCGCTTAGTTTAGACGTCATCTCTTTGCGACGTGTCACTCAAGCAAGGGGACAAGCGTAAAGGCATGCGAGCGCTTCTGTTATTGTATACCCCAGTATGACTTTTAAGTGAAACAAAACGCAGTGAAAACATGACTTTGGCCCTTTCGCGCTGTCTGTGCAGGGTTTTATCCCGACAGTCCGCTCCGTCAAGGTGAGTGTTTGTAGTACCTCTATGTACTACATAGCTAATGCGCTAGCTTCCTAAAGCTAACTCAGCTAAGGTTATTCGGTGGAGAAATGCTGCTAAATCGGTTCCGCAGCTCATAAAACATTCGCGTCCACATAGAACTCTAGAAGATGGCCTGTTTTGATTTGTGCTATGTTTGTTGTATGATATTTTGCAGCTTCGTGTTGGGAGAACATCACTATGCTGTACAGAATCCTTGGTTTGCATCAGTGATGACACTGAAGACATCTGCCCCACTAAGGTATGATCCAGGCTGGATTATTTTTTCGGTTAATCGATGTTGTTTAGTCTATTGGATATCAAAGAATAGTGAAAAATGTCTAACAGTGTTTCCCATAGCAAAAGATGATGTTCACAAATATCTTTTTCTGTCCACAAACTAAAGAGATTCCATTTATTGACGTAGAGGAGCAAGGAAACCAGAAAATAATCAAATTTAAGAAACTGGAATCAGCGAGTGTAGACTTAAAAAAAAACTCAAATCTATAAGTTGATTATCAGAATAGCTGCTGAATAATAGTCAACAAGTAATCAATTAATTATTGCAGTTGTATGCCACATGCCAATTGGCTATTTGCAAATTTGTTGGGGGAATATGCACTACTGAACTACAGCATTTATTAAGACAGACCATTTAACTGCTAACTTAGGGACACTCTCTTGCATAGAGGCCCTGTGCTAAAACCTATTTTTAACACCTTTATTATTTGTGCTTTATTATTTAGTCCTTGCATCATTGTTGTTAATCAGTTCAATGGTTAATACATTTTTATCATTAAGTTTTGCTTTTTTGTTTGACCAAAGGCCAAGAACCCGTTAAACACGTTTAAGACTCTGAAATCAAAGACTGACGATGACATTGTTGACAAATGCCCAAAGAACTGAAAAGAAGTTTTGTTTCACTAACAAGTTAATCCTCCATTGGTAAGATTTTTTAAATCCAGTTTGCACAGCTGAGGTGTATTACTAAAACAGTAACAGTACTGAAAACGTCACTGAGGTCAATCCTTTGCTTGACAAACAACTTGCAAGTGAACTCAGGAAACAAGGCACTGTAAAGTAGCTAATGTAATGTTACTGTCAAGTTTAAATCTAAATGGTGTGCATATTTGTTCATCTTCAGATCATTATGGCATCTTAAATCCAGGATCTAGTCTCATTTCACAATATCAATATGTACTCAGACACTTTATAAGGTATAACTTTATAATCTGTTGCAAGACAGTAAAAACTGTTCTAAAATAAAAAAAATTCTACGGTATCATAGAGGTGTTAATCAGATATGTTTTGGTATCTAGGTCACAGTTGATAGTGTGTTGTACTCAACTACATTACATTTTGGGTTTTTTTAATACGTTACTCTGCTCTTATATTAAAAACACCTCTCAATAATGATTTAGTCCAATACAACACCACCTCTGACCATGACCCCAGTAACAATAATTTATGACAATTTCCCAGAAAAAAAATATTATAAACTTTGTAAAGGCAGAATTAATGGCCGAACTGTTACATTGAATTACAATACATTGTCTGAGTCTGTCTAATTAAGAGGCTATGAATGTATATTAAAATGATTTTTTTCCCTGCTGTTTCAAAATGTGCTTTATGATTGAATGCGCTCACATAGAGCTGTGTTTTGTGTTGTACAAGAGCGGAGCCGAAGAAGAAGAAGAAAGTGGACCCAAAAAGGGAACAGCTCATGAGAGAACGACTAAAGAAAAAGCTGAGGAAGTTAGAGAAGGTTCCACCTGAGCTCATCCCGATAGAGGACTTCCAGACTTCGACCAAATGCTTTGATGAAACAAGGTACCGCTCACTTCACTGTTGCAAGTGATCAGATTAGATTTGTACTTAAGCGTTACCCTATCTGCAGTGCTGGGTGTGATAATGAGTTCAAAATGTTTTGTGTTGTCAACAAATGCCCTGAAAATACAAGAACCAAGGTGTCTAAAGTATGGAAGATAGAGCCCATTAAAACAAATACATCGGTATACAACTATGAAAGAAGTCGTATTGAACATTTTTTTTAACAAAAAGAAAAACTTTGGATGACCCCCAGACTGAAGCGACTAGGGTTCAAGCTAGATGAAGGAAAGGATAAATATGCGACTTCATAAAATGAGCAGCAGTAGAAGCTGCTGGATCAAATTGAGAAGGTTAAAATATTTCATGTCTCTGCCCACTGAACCGTTTTATACTGTGTTTAAAACCCTAATGAAAAAGATTTTAATCAGACAATTTCTTGGAAACTCTTAGACAAAGAAGAATCAAAATTGCTTTAACTAACTTGTTCTTTTGTTCGGTTTTTTTTTCTGGAACATTGAACAGTTTAAGGATGGATTTAGCATGATGCTATGACAACCTGAGTTAAACGAGATTGCAAGAACAGGCTCAGTGTTTGTTCAAAACACTGGATTAAAAACAGTCTTCTTGAACTAAGGCTCCCACACATTAAAATGGCATCGGACGATTGGCTATTCGTTATCCGACATGAAAATTGCCCATTTCAGTATACTTCATAGAGATGCTTTTATATGTCATTTGTGTTTGACTCACTGTACATTTGCTCTTTACTCTGTGGCTTTAAAGTGCTATAAAGTGATGTTTTATTATTCTTTCACAAAGGGAACGCTCTTCTCCAAAGCTGTCATTTGAAGAAAGTGAGGGTCGAGCCCTGCTGCTGAAGGAGTGGTCTCGTTACAAACAGGTTACCACTTAGCCATCACACCTCCATCACTAAAGCTTTTATAGAAAATGTTACTTCTGACCTCTGCTCTCCATTGTGAACACTTAGTGGACTATATTTGTTCTTGCAGAAGCAGCACATGGCAGAAGTGGAGGCTGTTGAACTTGCCTTGGAAGCACAGCGGGAGGCGCTGGAGGAGCTGAAGTTAGAATCTGAAGAGTTGTACAAGGCAGCGCTGAAGCCAGACACACTTCTCTTTCCCTTCGTTCATGAAGGTCCTGTTTATACACCACCAATCGCCAAGTATGAAGCTCCTGATGGGAAATACAATGACATCACTAAAGTGTACACGCAGTGAGGGACTGGACACAGTTGTGCGTGAAGCGTCTTTGTATTGTTTCAGTGAGAGTCCTTGTCTACAGCCTTGTAACAGCCCACAGGAAACTTTTTCCCTGCATCAGTTGAACAAGGCTTACAGCCATGTAAAAGACATTGAGTTCACACCTCTGTATAAAACATTGCAAACTGAAAATAAAACTGTACTTTTTTTATTGATCCACTTTGCTCAGGAATTTTTTGAACATTCTGTGGGTAGGTCAGTTATTCACACAAGGCAGAAAAGTCCTACATGGGTATGAGTTGAAATGATACAGCTCAATTCTGTCACAATAATGTATTATTAAGATAATTCATCAGTTGAATTACAATATTAAGGACAGCATGTTGACAAACCTACTAGTCACAATTCCCCTATCTTAGTCTTAGTTCTATTGCAGCTTCAATTCTAAATTCAGCACATATCAAAATAAAGCACAGCAGATTCTACACTACATGGAGGGATTATGCATAATTTTAAAGCAAGAATACTCATCCATTAGCCATACTTGCTTTTTTTCTTTGACTCATGGGGGGCTGGAGCCTAAAAAGTATATCAAATCCAGAACCTTTTTGCTCTGAATGACTGTCGGCTACTGCACCACTGTGTTGCCCAAGGATCTCAATATAACACCCATTTTGTGTCAGTGAGTCTCTCAGTCAGCCTCTGTGTTTCAGTTTGCACAAGCTTTGGAGAATGAATTATTTATGACTAGGAGCACTGTCTATGTAGAGATCATATTGTAATCACTGGTTGAAAGGATGCTGTCATCCACATCACTGACCACTAGGTGCTGCCAACAAACCTACTGTACATATCAGTTTACATACAGTAGCTGCCTGGATACATCCTGTGGTGGCAGCAAGTGATCACCAGTTTGTCAAGCGTATGTCTCTAAAGATTGTCCATGAAGTGAAATGCAGTATGGAACAAGACAGCAGGTTAACAATGACACTTCACGAGTCCTGAGGTCCTCCCTGGTTTAGAGGCATGTGCCAGTCTCTAGGAGGCTCCCGTCTCAGTTCCCACACTGGGGTGAAGTTTTTTTGCACTGCTACTCGGTTCCTCTCACTTCTCTGCAATGCCTCCTGCAACACAGACACAATATGTGTTCTTTAGGACATTTAGCCTGAAAGGTGCCACAAAGATGATAAATTAGGTCTTCAAACAAGGTGATTTCCTGCAGCTGCACCTTGGTCTCTGTGCTTCTGTGCTTCTCCCACTCTCTGCAGTGTTGGTAGTCCTCTTTCCACTGCTGGCAGGACGGGCTGGTGCCGTAAGTGTAGTATTGATGGAAATGATTCCTTATACTTTTGCAGTGTCTGAACTCACTCCAATAGTCTTCACATGCCCGCGGTGGCTGGATGGACAAAGGCAGGAACAATCACAAATCAAACCTGAGAAAATTATATTTCAACCCATTCTGTTGTGTCCTGACAAATGATTACATCATTTTCACTGCTCCAGTTAAGTCTAACATAATCCACAGGCCACAGGATGACAGTAATGTGAGAGCACATTAAGGATCAGCCTGGGGAGAACTAAGCCTGCAGGGCTGGTTGTTCTATCCTGCAATGAGACTGAAATTCCAAGACTGTCTGTCTTAGCACTTGCTTTCGCTTACTTGCTGTCAGGACTGTCTGTCTTGACTGACTTGGAACTGGTGAGACATTATTAAATAACACTATCACAGGGACAAAATGGCACTTTGAAATGGCTTTAAAACAAAAACTCTTGGGAGTTATATTAAGATGACATCCAAGAAACCCTGTTATTGTCAAATTAATTAGAATGTAATAGTTTTATACCAGTGAGCTGTGGTTTAAAATGGTGTGAACCATTTCACTTAAGCAACAATAAGGTATAAGTCATTAATTACTTATATTGCCATGTATTACTTAATCCTAAGAGCTTCTGTAGAAGGGAACTGTACTTCACCTTCATTCGAGAGGCTTTTTCAGTTCCAGCTGACTAAAAGAAGGTCCCAGGTATACACTGTCACCCCAAAATCACATGGTTAATCGCCCATTAATATGGATTTATTAAAAAATACTACTTGCTACAGACATTTGCCACAGGGCAGAATCTGGAGCCCGGCAAGCACATTTACATCAATACTTGTATTCTGATTATGTGCCTTTTATCTGCATCTACATGACTGAGATTATTCAGGTTTCTGGGTGTCCGGTGTTGAGGCATGCCTTTCACTCTTCAGCATGTCATCAAGCCTCGGCAAAATACACCCAAACTGATTTCTCTTCAAAGGTCAGGATGAATCTGCTGAGATTTGTGGCCATCTGGACTCTTCTGTGCTGTAACTTGTCTGCTAGATTGGGTGTCTCCATCTGAACGCCTGTGATATACAGCAATAGCAACCAGCAACACTGATTCTACACATTACTGATATGGAGCTTACACGTTTTCCTTATACTGTAAAATTGAATGTCTTGTCTGCTTGCCTTAAAATAGCTTTACATAGTTAGCAACAAATAACATAGTTTCCTGTCTCAGGGTCCATAAATTATATGTAATGTTATAGAGGTCTGGCAGCTCCAAGGGTAGTAAAAAGTCCTGAACTTTAAAACAAATTTGTGTACTGGAAAAGGGTGCTAGTAAAGCTCTAAAGATGGAAAAAGCAAAACAAAATGCTGTCATTTTACAGTAAACAAGGGTCGACTATTATGTGCTGGTTTACAAGAATGATGGCAAAAAAAAGTTTTTAAAAATTGCCATGAGATTTATGGGTGACTAAATTTATATCCAGACCTCCCCTTTTGTGACTCAGAACTGAAGAACTCTTGGATGGAGGCAAAATGTCTTCAAGACCCTAAAATAGAAGTTAAGCTGCCTTTTACTGAAGCTCCTTGGATTAGTGTTACCTAGATGACTGAGAATCTACACAAACTGTATGTAATACTGACTTATGTGACTTATTTATCAAACCTAATTTGTTTACAAAACCAATTAATCTTCCATTACCAAGACACCTTTATGTAAATAATACTTCTTAACTATTTACTAGGGGTGTAAAGTACCCAAATTGTTGGTTCTCAGTTTTGAAGTCATGGTTTTGTATGCTCTAGGTACTTCTTTATCTCTTTCTTTTTTATTGAGGTGGTTTACTGAACAGACTAAAGCTGTGTCTTATATACATAAATAATACTAATAAAATTAGTACAATTATCCGGAAAGTGCAGCAAAACAAAACTAACTTGCCTAAACTGCACTGTACTTGCATGAGCAGCTTTCAGGTTCACACTAAAACTGTGCAACACAAATATTCTCTCATGTAAAAAATCAATTATATCTATTAAAGTGCAGCATTCACAAAATTAGAGTGTTTGAAAGCATCAATAGTTGGCTAACATCGCCTCCCTGCGGTCGCCAATGTTCAGGTGAACCTCAGTTTGACCAGTAGCTGATCTGGCGTTAGATTATCGACGTGTAGTTTTTACATCTGACACACAAAGCTGAATTTCACAGCAAATCGTGCATAAAAACAAACACCTGACACCCTCTCGGCTCTTTTTTGACATTGCTAAAAGCTAGCTAAGGTTACTTAGCCGCGAAAGCTAATCACCTTGCTAGCTACTCCGTTAAGATTTGGCATTTTTTCATTCTTTATCGGCACTAATATAACTAAAATGAGAGCAATAACACCAAGACATGTTGGCACAAATGTAATTTTAAATAAAATTTAACACTAATTACCCTCCACGTTGCTTCTCTTGACCGCTCCATTGCAAAAAAGCGATAGCCTCAACAGCAACGGTACTTCCGGGTCGACTTCCTTTCACAACAAAGCGCTACCAAACTAAAGCACTTACTTTGAAAATATTTCAGGCTGCAAATCACTTTTGGACAGAAAATATCAAATAAAAATGTCCGCGCTGTTAGAGGTCTGCGCACTACTTTAACACAATTTATTTAAGATTTAACCTAAGTTTTTACAAATTGGTGGTTTCTATCCATAGACATACATACTATGTTTATGGTTTCTATCATCCATTGGCAATAAACCATCACCACCTGCCATTTTATGCATTGATGTTGTCACTTTTCTTACTATAATTAAATACCCAGCAACTAGTCATTTCCTTATTCATATATAAATGTGGCTGACAAAAGTGCAGCAAATTCATCATACTCCACTCTCATTCTGGTAGTTTATAAACAGGCAAAAGCATTACACATATTATTCACTACAGTTCATTTCAAACCACAATCCTTTATTTGTTTATAAATAAACCAGGAAAAGGGGAGAAACTTGCTAATTATTTCTATAACTCTGGAGGGGGAAAAATGAAACATAAAATTATTTTCTTTATCAATAAAAACAAAAGTATTATTGCTCCAATTTTATATGGGACTTTGGATAACAATATGTTCAAACTGAATTGTAAAAATGTAACAACTACAGAGAAAGGAAAGTTACCCTAAGTCATAAGTAAATCAAATCTGTTATTTTTACAGCAAAAATACACAAGTTATTCTTTGTGTTGGTGATATAATCTATTGTGCCTGGCTCAAATCTGTCACCCAGAACCCTTAAATACCAAGTTACAACTGACAGTATTTTATACAGCTCAGTCTTTTGAAGCAAAACATTACTGTCAGAGTTGTACTATAATCCAAAGTCAACAGCAAAACTCTCATTTTAAAGTGACAGAGAGGCAAAACTCCAATGCATCTGAAGACCTTTTCTTTTTTTTACTTTGCTGCTCAACGTGACAAAAGACATGACATAAACCAGCCGTTCCATTCGTGTTCCTTCAAGGCTTTCTGCCTTTCTTGCGTAGTGACTGTCCTTGTCCAGAGAAGGCAATGAATCTGTTCAGGGCATCATCCTGAGAGGATTTAGAAGACAGAGATTTAGACATGGCTGTAACTGCAAACTATAGCATGACCCCTAAATAAAAGAAACTCATATAGAGAATTAAATATAAACATATGAATCATACCATTAAACCATTAAGTTCAAGTCTTTCGGAAGGAGCTGCATAAAGGAAATAAACATTTAATAAAAATCATTCACTTTACTTACATCATCTACAATTCTTCTGGGCTGAGGCCTGGAGTTTCTGATGAAGGTGATTCTGCCAACTTTGAACTCGTAGTTGGGAATGCCTCTATGTGATGAAAAATTAGACATTAAGACTACTAATTTACACTTAAGATTAAGCTGGCAGGATGGTTCAATGTTCAGTGTCGTGCAGTAAAATAAAGATTGAACAATATCAGATTCTAATGTCTAAATGTGTAAAATACTGAACATCTTTTCACCTTTTGATGTCACTTGGGGCGAGAGGAGCAGGGCTGGGTTCAATCCCTTTTGTCTTACCGTCCAAACGATTGCCAGAGCCGGTGAAAGCCTGAACATAAACAGATAAGAAGTTACATTAGCTCCCATTACACAGTTATAAGTAGTCCAAAGAAGTCTATTTGTCTCCAACACAGCAGTATGTCCTCACTCTGAATCCCATGTCCATGTCAGCGTAACTGCTGGGATCTCCTTCTTCCTCCTGTCAAGAAAAGAGTTTTATCACATTGTTCAGAGCACAAGTTGCACCAGTACATTTAGGATATGTTCCTTACTGTTGGTTCTTCCTGGTGCTGAGGTCGTCGTTCAGGCTCTTTGTAACCCAAAGGAGCATCAAAATCCACCTGAAAACCAGAGTTACAACACATAGCTGAAGTAGAGAACGCAATAGTTTCCCATTGTTTGTGTTAATATCGTGAGCCTTACGTTCATATCGCACTCAATGATGGATACAGCTTTGTCGGGCTTGGTCTCCATTACTCTCAGCTCATATATCTGAAACAAACACACAAATTCCATTTACGGTGGTACACAGTAAAAAGAAATAAGCCTAAAACAATTTCACATATCAGTCCAGTACTAATTTGAATAAACTGACTTACCTTTTCATTGTAGTTGATAGCTATAACATCACCAGTTGTCAAGCATGCAAAGTTTCTCAATGCATTCTCCAGCCTGTAATAATGTGACAACTTCAGTTAAACACAAAATTTGAAAAAGGGTCAGATTAACTATCCTGGCTGATATTTCTTACACAGCCTTGGGGTTTGTAATGTCCAGGAAGTCGGGGCTCTGAGGCTGAAACTTTGAGTAAGTGGCGACCATAAGGTTAACACTCTCCACTTGAACCAGACCACCTTCCTCAAGCAAGAGATTCTGCATCATCTGCAGCAAACAAAACAAACCAAATATCAGAGTGGCCTTGACTGTTCTCACAGATTGGCTTTAAAAGCATTTAATGTGCAGAAACCATTTCAGACAATAAAAAAATGTAGTTAAATTTCATCTCTGTTCAAAGATCACATCCATCATTTTGCAAATATCTATACACTGTTATTCAGTGGTTTTATTAACTACATTTTATTTTTTACTAAAGCAGATTTTAAACTACTAGGCAGTTGATTCTCTGTGACAGCAACATCAAACATCAAACTCATGATTGTTTCTTACCCAGTGTGGAAGATAACAGATTCCCTCATCTGCCACAAACTCCAGCACACCACAGTGTGTCATTCTGTCGGAGTTCTTGTTGGTCAGCTTAAACAGCATTGGATAGGTGATGTTAAGCCTGCCTGTAAAGGGCAAAAGATAACAAAGATAAGAATCACAGACAGTCCAAACAGAACATCAAAGACTAAAATGTACTTGATTTAACTTGAACTTACTGAGCTGGTCGAGAGCTGAAGGCGGCATTATTACTGAAAAGAAAAAAAAAAAAGATTCCAGACATAAACAGCATATTTATTCATTTTTTATCTTTACAGTCAATCAAAGGTTTAAGAAATAATATAAAGGTACACAAACAAATATCTGCTTAACTAGGTAATTTGTTTTTGTTCAGTGTTACTGTACAAGAAATAAATGTTTCAGTAGACTTTCCAGTTACTCTACGTGTGTTGAGTGTTTGATTTTAGAAAAAACTGTAAAAACACAGGCTATATGCTTGATGTGGACAAGAAACTGAAGGACAGAGGACTTGCAGAATGCCAAAGGGAGCTGTGGAGTGAGTAACTACTATATTTTCAGTTCAACTGGTCATTCAATTTAACTCCTCACGTTGAGGAAAACGGATCAGTGGTTTAAAAATATCACGAAAACATCTGATTTCTACCTGTACATTAACATAAAACATATTTTCTGATTTCAGAGGGCTGACAGTACACGTCTCATGGCTTAGCCACAAATCCAAAAACACATTTCGCTCAGAAACCTTAAATTTCCTGATTATATGAAACTAGATGAACATTTCTTGGATACAACTCACTTTTGCCTCCTTTCTCCACATCGGAACGGTCGTTTGGACCAGCCAGCATGGACACCGAGTAGCAGCGGTACTGAGTGGAGAAGCGGTTCTGAAAGCTCCGGGCCATCGGGTGGTCGAAGACATTGAAGGAAAACTGAGGAACAAACATATTATTAAAACATACTGACAAAGCTTCAAAAGCTTTGCGTTAAGTGGTAACACTACGGCAGGGCAACATCAACATGACAGCGCATCTTTCTGCACTGCTTGTTGTTGTTAGTAGCTCGCTAGCTAAATTGCTACAACTACGGTTTATTTTTAGACAAATTTCTCATCAGCATTGAACAAAAGTAGACTAATACCCACCATGTTGACAGTTTGGATGTTCGGCTGTCAAACGACTGGAATTAAAATATCTATTTCAGTTTTCTTGTTTGAAAAAACACATTTGTGCCGTGAATGTCCACTGTTGTCTTCCGCTTCTTCCGGAAGTGTGCAAGCCGACAGAAGGAAATGACGACATGACGGCCGTTAGCCAATCACAGCCGTCCATCACTTGTAATACTACTCCACGTCATCAGACACTGTATAAAATAAGTCATCTACACAGTTAAGATGCAATACCATTACCCACCTTCTCTTTAGTTTCCTATCACACATTAAATATTAACATTCAACATTCAAATTTACGTTATGCTTATTTTTAGCCGTGACATTGCCATAAAGTTGGAAGTAATTAATAGAAGGAGCAGTAGAAGCTGTTATATCCTGATTTTTTTGGTACACTGCATGAATCAAACTTGTAAAACACATACTACTATTTTATGTCTTACTACAAGGAGGTCATAGGTGTTTTGGAACCTGAAGCTGTTTTTGGTAACACAAGTTACTACCGTGGAGCCTTTATATCTAAATCTAAACTGTTTCTATATTTCCAAGAACAAATATCTTGCCTTCCAACTCTTAAGTAATGCAACTACTGTAAAAAGATACAATTTTCATTCAAGTGATATTGCACAGCGTTACTCTCACTTTGGTTGTATACTGTAATTCTGACAGTTGGGCAAACCTCACTTAAGGAAGCTTGTGTAAACAGAAACCAACACAGCTGTTTAATGTACCTTGTAGGTAAACTGTTCTAGAAACAATTTCTGTCTCTAATGTCAAAATCTAGCTTTAAATCTCAACCATTGTCTCCTTGAACCCTCTATCAAGTAAATGTCCACATACTTGTATTTTCAACTGTCTTTAATGCAGGCTTTAAATGATTTATGCCTCCATCCCAGAAGTGAGATAATCCTTCTGCCACCATCAGAACATTAACAAATCACACATGAGCCTTTTTCATGGTCACATCTTTTACAAGTCTTATGAAGACCAAATCAGACATACATAAATGACAGCAGCACTTTGATAACAAGTTAAAAGTCATTACAGAGTTTTAGTTGAAATATTTTCTGCCTGAAAATAGCTTTACAATTCATAGATACAGTGTATAAAATACAAAACTGAGAAAAGGCAGTGTTGGGTGGTACTGTAGTTGCACTTTAATAAAACAAGAAAACCCAGCAGAGTCTGAAGAAGCTCTTCCAACAGTGAAGAACTGGACTCAGCTGTCATATAGGTCAATGTTAAGTCTCTTATCAAAGGTCCATTGCGTTATTTCTGCCTTTCAGATGCAGGTCTTTATATTGGAGGCCAGCTTTTGGCTACGTCCTGGTGCATGGATTCAGGTAACCACTGGCAGTATGCAGACAACAGAACTGTAGGAGAAGAAAAACAGATTATAAAACAACACAAGTAGATGATACAATGACTAATCAAATCAGACACAAGCCAAACACAGTGAATACTCACATTTATCTTCAGTCTTCCAGACAGACAGAAGAGTCTCTCTGTTGTCGACTTTCTTTGACACCAGTGGTACCAGTAAAGCCTCCGTTCTGGGCTGCAGCCTAAAACAGCAAAGACACAGTGGTGAGAGAAAAGTCGTTCATTAATTTGTAAAGAGACAAAACTGAAAAAATGGCTCCTGAAGTGAAGAGCAGTGTGTGTGTGTGTGTGTGTGTGTGTGTGAGGGAATTGACTTACTTCGCCCATGTTTTCAGCATGATGGAGGGGTTTGAGAGAAGGTGTTCTCTGTGTTTCTTCAGTTTAGGACAAACCTGTTAACCAGACAGGAAATATTAAGAGAGCTAACTGTTCCTGGTGTAGGCATCATTTATCAAACTTTCATCCAGTTTGTGCCACATTTGAATTTCAGATTTAAATGTACATTTTACTTGTAGTTCTTATTTTTTGGATGTGCACTCAGACGACAATGCAGATGGAACAACACGTCAAACAAAAACTGTTAAGACTGGTTTAGTTTTGATTACAGGGAATGATTAAATGTAAAATAAATATTGTCAACAAATAATGTTTATATGTCATATGTTGCATGTTTTATCATGATCTACAAGAGCAGTTTTCCAAAGTAACAACTGCTGCAAGTAAACAATGAAGGGCCCAAGAGTTGTTGAAGCTACCAAAGCTTGAGAATAGCAGATTTATGTGGGGCGCTAGCCGTGTTCAGAACTAAACTTTCAGGTTTTGTTGCCATACCTGTCCCTCAAGAAGAAATCTGGCAAACAGCTTGAATCGCTCCACTCCATCTGGATACTCCATCTCCACTGCAGGCAGCTGCCAAGCCACACGGACTGAAGGAGAGACACAGCAATTAATCAAATGTAAGCAGAGACACATTTCAGCTCCGGAGCTCTGCTGTAGAAAACTTACAGAAGGTGCTTTTACGGTGACATCTGATGGTGCCGGTGGAGGAGCAGAACCACGGTGACGGCGACTCCTCAGGAGAGTTGAAGTGACAGTACTGAGGCAGAAGCTGGGGGACCCACTCTGCTTCTACAGCCGAAACACCTGACAGAAAAAAAGAAGGACATATTTCAGCAGGTGAAAGTATCAGTCTGCAAATCAAGCTTAAACAACAGTAGTAACTATTTGTTGTAGGCATAATAGAAACATGGCTTGTCAACACAATTTTCAGAAAACATACAATAAAAATTAAGAAAAGCATCCACACAAGCAGTCATGTGATTAATATTGTGCACGAATAAATTCTGAGGTACAACTGGCTGATGGAATTGAGCATATTTGAATTCAAAACTGTGCTTTGTCAGCCATGTGAAGCAAAGATGACATGATACCAGAGATCCTTAGATTTGTCTAAAACATGAGGTTCAAACAAAACTGAGAAACTGAGAAAAACAGAAACAGCACTGGCAAGGAAAAGTTAAAAAAAAAATATATCACTTGATAACTTAAAACCACTAAGCAGTCCCTTGTAATTGAACTTGATGACATAAGATGTGGTATGTTCTAGCAGCACATCATTTGAATTTGTGGACATTTTCCTGTCAATAGTGTTCTTTTTATTTTCCCAGAGTCTGTGGAACGCCTCTGTTAGTTAGTTCCAGCCCAGTTCACTGCAAAAAAAACTATATAAAGTTCTTACACATATATAAAAAATCAAGCAACCTACAGGAAACACTGTCAGGATAAACTAAGACCTATACTTCAATGGGACCACACCGCCTGTCAATATGGTGTTATTCTAGATATTACATTTTGATTGTAACTACACAGTTTTCTGGCTGCATCTTGAATGGCTGTGAAGCCGTTGTCAACCACATTTTGCTACAATGAAACACACAGACTTACTTAAAAGGTGAAAACAATACCAGCTACACTGTCATGGCTGGTAAAAAAAGCCCCGTTTTATCACACTTAACAGCAAAATCAGCACTAAGAGGGCAGAAGTGACACTAATGGAGTTCTAACCAAAGCTTGTTTACCTCTCATGTACATCTTGGTGGTCTCCATGATCTCCTGGTAGACGACAAACTCTGGCAGCATTTTGAACAAAGCAGAGTTAGGATGAATGAACACCGGGTCGTCCATTAGAGCCGTCTATGAGTAGAAACACAAAACGTTAGTAACGATATATAGTACATTCTCCTAAATCACGATTAAAGTCCTTTACAGTAACTTACCTTGTATCCATTCTTCCATTTTGGATCCAGTAAATCTTCTGCCTGTACACGCCTCGCAAGATGGTCTCCCAGTCCGGCCAGAACAATCTGCCGCAAGCAAACCACCTGGTGCTCCGTCGGTGGAGTCATCTTAGGATCCACAAATACTCCCACCTCTGGACACACTGCGTTCACTGGGAGGAAGGAGAGCAAATGATTTTCTGTTGTGTTTCTTCAGCACTGTGTGTAAAATTAAGTGTGTGTTTTGAATGCATGTACCTGCATTAGTAAGTTGTCCTCTGAGCTTCCTGATCTCCAGCATGGCTTTGTACCTCAGTCCATTATCCTCACAAAATTTAGGAGAGCAGCCAGCAAATTCACAAGCACCAACAGCACCTGCAGTCACATGTTTACAGACTAATGGTAAGACTCTATTAACATATTTAATAGAAACCAGCTGCATCAAAAAAGGCCTTTATGGACGCCACTCAACCTCTCCTAAATCAAGTCTCAGATAAATAATTCAAATTAAGATACTCCAGATGGATCAGTGTCCCTATGAAATTCTGTTTTATGCCAAAACCTGGAGGAAATTTTTAATTTTAAGCCAAATCACGGGGCATGTAAAGGTCATCATACATTGTAAAAGACTTGTCTACAGTCTGTTGTCCTCTATTGTAACCTGAGCAGAAAGTCATCTTACCCAGCATGACCATAAGGTCCCCCAGATGGAGTGCGGCTCCTTGTCCAGCCCACAGCCTCCTCATCTGGGTCAGCCGAGCTCGACGCTGGGTGAGCTTGGAGTTTTCATCCTCACTACGTGCAGGTCTGTGGAGAAACACAAATATGCTACAGTTAAAAAAATCTAAATCATGTTTGTTGTTCGATAAAGTGTTTCATGTGTTCATGTTACATTTAAGTCAGCTTCAGGCTCATCTAATGTTTGTATATGTGAAATTATGCACTTCTGAAGCATCAGCTTCCACATGTTTTCCACTAGAATCAACTGTCAGCCACATTGGACGCTGTTGTCTCTACTATCATTTGAGAAAACTTGTCTTCACCTGTCAAGGTCTTCAAAAATCTCCCGGACCGTCATGGCTGCGACCACAGCGATCACATATGGCAGACAATCCTGCTGCTTCCCGAGCGCTAACATTTTAGCGTAACGTGGTGTCACAGGGAACGAAGCCATCGCTCTGCCCAGGGGGGTGATGGGACAGCTCAGCTTCGCCTGCTGGATCTGTTTCACCCTTTAAGAGAGAAACAATTAAACAGTTTACAAGTGTGGACACATGATGCGACTAGTGATCAGGTCAGTTTGCATGTGCATACAGGAAAAACAGACATTTTACATAAAAATATAAACGGCTGATTAAATGAGAGGTTTGAAGAAACAAGAACAAAACATTTCTGTCACTTTTGCAGGGCTTCAAAAAAGGTCAATAATCATGAGGTCTATGTGATCTGCTATTGGTCAATTTAATTCTCTCCAACACTTGCTCAATTGATATCACTTCATTTTTTAATTAATGTCGGTAAAGAAACAGTACATACAGAGAAACAAATGTCATAAATGCTGTCTGACCTACTTTAATAAACAATAATAACAATACTAGTAATATTATTTACCTGAATTTGTATAGCACAATTCAAAAACAAAGTTACAACATGCTTTACAATAAAACAAAAGTCAAATCAGATAAAAAGTGAAAACAAGTCAAGACAAGACAGTGATTTTTATGTAGCATGAACAAAAATATGAAGTGAAAGTAACTTAACAAGACTAAACATTGCAGTTATGGCCCTGCAGTGTTATTTATTTATATATTAATGTGATTTTACTTGAGTGATTTACATATTAGGGCTTCAAACCTACAAAAATGACATAAAATACTACTTTACCTGACTAGAATACATATTAACAGAGACCTTATAGAGTTACTAATAACATAACTAATGCAATAATATAGCTAAACACTACGGTGTTATAACTTACAGAACTTACCGTAACTAATATAGATGTTATGTATAAAACCCTACAGTGTTAATTATAGAGATTAACCTGACTAATTTAGAGCGGAAAGTATTTTTATTGTTATGTGACTATATTTAATTTGCAACAGTGAAGGGGAACAACTACAGGAAGAGACCTCCAGCAGACCCAGTAGTTAGAACACGTGAAAAACCAGATAACTCAGTCAAGACAGTTAAAGAAATAGACAATCTGTTACCTTCCAGTGCGAGGCGGCTCCTCCAGAGCTCCCAGTGATACCAGTAACTGCTCTGCTGCAACCAGAGCCTCAGCAGAGGGAGGAGTGGGGAAGGGGAAATTTACCACCTGCACAAACCCAAAATATAAGGTTGTGGTTATGCGATTTTGTTTCTCTTGCACAGCTGCATTTCAGTTGTTCACTTTCTACTGACCTTGTCTATGTTGAGGTCCTTCATCTGTAAAACCAGGTCCTCCACAGGCCTGCGAGTGATTTCTGCCTCCGAGAACAAACTGAAGTCTCCAAACACTGCAGAGGAGTACAACCTGCAGAAACATGGAGACAAACACATGTGAAAACCTTCTTCAAGTGAATGAACCACTCATGTCATATCAGAGTGTTGCACAGTTTCATAGCTCTGACCTGTAGCAGTGGCCCGGCTCCGTTCGTCCTGCTCTGCCTGCCCTCTGATTGGCTGAGGCCTGCGAGGTCCATGTGACTTTAAAGGACGACACTCCGGTCACTCTGTCGTAGAAACGCTTCTTAACTCGACCGCAGTCGACCACGTACTTGATGCCGGGGATGGTCAGAGACGTCTCGGCCACATTGGTGGCTACAACACACAGACGAGTACCAGGTGGAGGCGGCCTGAACACCTGCAGTCAGGAAACACACACATGCAAGGTGTCAGAGTAAAAGTTAATCTGCTGTATTCTACTAAACCACATGGCTATCCAGTTTGAATCCCCACAAACTTCTTCACCTTTGAGCTCATTATTACCGATTAGAACCTTGTTAATATTTCTAATCTACATAGCTGACTTTAGACAAGAGTTAACATAAACTCACCTGGCCGCTTGTTAATTTAATACCAGCTAGTATGACTTACTTTAAAATTAGAAAGCACAGCACACCGGTAAATTAACAAAAAGTCTATTTTCTTCTATTTTTCGATGAGAATCTTTCATTTTTTGGATAAGAATGTATCTTTTAATGGTGAATTTTTGTGCGCTAGTAGACATAAATAAATCTGAAGCAACTGTTTGATACACTGGAAACCACATGCCCAATTTCCATGATCAAAATTCAGCTGGGCCGCCGCTGAGCTTTTTGAGTTTAGGCGTTACCACGTGGGCGCAGGTCGCCAGCAGCAATTGTGAGTTCGAGTCCAGCTTACGACCCTTTGCTGCATGTTTCTCTCTTTGCTCTATACCCTCTTTCACCCTGTCTTTCCTATCAATACAAATGGAAAAAAAAAATAAAAATACTGCTTAGTCATCTTTATAATAGTCAGCTGACCACAAACCGCAGAACAGAGCAAAAAAGAAATAGAAAAATATTGGTATTTCTTAACAATCCTCCCTGTATAAATCTTACATCAAATAAAACTGTCTTTAATCATTTAAAGTAATAACACACTATTTTTCCATCATACCTTCTACAAATTTCCAAGAAGAACTTATTTTAAAAATGCTGTTTAATTAACAGTTATTATGGATTAAATGGTTTCAAACTGAGCTAAAAGCCTGAGTGGTTTCCTTTTAGTCAGTAAGTCAGAGTGCTCTGGGCCACAAAGTAGAATCAGGAAGGGAACAACATTTATCTAAAATCTATTCTGTAATAAAATGGAGTGTCTTGCATTAAATTGGCTATTTAGCTATTCACTGTGTTTGTGGTCCAGTTGATGAAATTCAACTTTACCCAGGATACTGAAATATATGAGACCCTGTACACAGCAGACACCAGTATGTCAGTACATCTATTTCTTTAATCTTCAAAAATATTTTTACAGCAAATCAACCATACCTGTCTTATAGATGAATTTTCTAATCAGTTTTGTGCTGACACAAGACGTTAATCTCACCTTTGCCTGTTGCTCGGGAGCCAACAGAGAGTATAGTGGGAGGACGTAGAGAGGAATGGATGGATCAGCCTTCTCCGCTACAAAGACAAAATACAGAGGAAGATGTTAGAGCACCAATCTGAAATAGATCCACGTAAGAATAATATATTTAGAGCAGCTTGCCTGAATCAGCAGGATCGTCTCCGATGTCGAGATCTGAGCCTCCGTCCTCCTCGTCTCCAATTCCTGCCTCTCTGTCTTCGTCACCTTCATCCACTGGCAGGGCAGAGTAGTTATCCAGGTCGATTCTGGGCAAAGACTGAAGAAAGAGTTGACACATTTAAAATATGTACACAAGAAATACTTGCAGAGGATGAAGATGCCATTAGTAACAATTCAAAATCACACCAAAATAGAGTGTTTAAGTTACAAAAGCTCTTAGTGGCCTTTCACTTAGATCAGACTTACAACTGTCTTCTTCTTCTGTTTGGCCTTCTTGAACTTCTTCATCGCCTCTGAGCTGTCTGCATCCTCATCATCAGCTGGACACAAAGACAATTACCGGTAAATACACAAAAACACACTCTTTGCTCGGAGGCATGTCAGAGTTGAAGGACGCTCCCCACTCACCAGCTTCTATGTTATTCTTCCTGAAGGGAAAAGCATTTCTCAGTCGTCTGCAGAGACTGTGAACCTCAGCCTGACCGGTGAGAAACACCAGGATGCCACCTGAAGGACACAGACATGACATTAGGGAAAGTGAGGGAAAGTCTGTCCTGCTGACTCACTGCAAATTGTCAGGATTTGTGTTTATTTCACAGTTGTGCAGCTAGTTCCATAATTCATGCTTCTCAACGAGGACAACTAGGATCACTTTTGTAAGGAAGCCATAATTCCAGAGTAGAGAAAATACATTTTCTTGTAGTCTTCCAATGACTTGAATATTATTGATGTGACCACTACAAGTCAATTTAGCTTTCTAGTCAACACGTGTTAAAGCTATAAAGCACCTGGAGGCAGCATGCGGTGGATTTTGCAGGTCTTGTGAAAGGCCTCTCCGGTGTAATCCTCCAGTGGAGTGCGTTTGTTGAAATGGATCGTGACCGGGAACTGCCGAGAGTCGACCTTGATGACGGGCGGAGGCGTCTGAAACAGCCTCTGGTTCTCTGTGAAGTCCTCGACCCGCAGAGTAGCTGACATGATGAGCAGCTTCATGGGCATCCCTTTCTGCAGGGAGACAGAGAAGCAGCAGGTTAAGTAAACAGACTTAAACTTAATGAAATAAAATATCTGTACATCAGAGATATCAAACACAGCTTTGTCTCCCACCTTGTTTCTGAGCGGGACGATGCGAGACAATAATCCGATGAGGATGTCTGTGTAGACGCTCCTTTCATGAGCTTCATCTATGATTATCACACGGTATCGCTTCAGCAGAAAATCCTACAAGAAACACAGACACCGAAAAAACTTTACAAACATCAGAATCATACAGATAAAATGTGTGTTACAACCAAGTCCATCACTGATTTTATAAAAGTGCCTTCAGCTGCAGTTTTCAGTGATGGTCGTTCAAGCTGTAAATTTAGACGATGAATTGGTTTTAGAACTGATAATCTGATTAATCAATAGGAACGTGATAGACAATGTTGATAATCCGTTGTTCTTCTATACTATTTATTAATAAGACTGTTACTTTGATTTATACATTGAACATATTTTTATATGTTGATGTTTTTCAGTGTCTTGTTCAGCAGATCTGCAATTCTGCTTTTGATTTTACTGTTGTTTTAATTATTGTTGACTGGATCATTAAAGCCCAACTAGCTATCTATGATCAATTGATGATTTAAGCCATTTTCAAGCAGATATACCAAATACTGCCTTTTACCTGCAGTTTTTCCTCATCTTTTGTGATTGATTAACAGAATATCTTTTAATTTGGGTTATTTCAAGACATTGTTTTGGGCTTCAGAAAACTGTAATGAACATTATTCACTATCATCTGGCACTAAACAGACCTGACAATTAATTTATTATCCAAAAGTATAATCAATGGAATAGCAAGCAAAGAAAACAAGTTGGCCACAGTCCTAATTTGTTATTCTTTAGATTGAAAATCCATCTCTTCATCCAGACACAAGGCTTTGTGATCACTTCCATCACCCTTCAGATTGTAGATTTATACCTGCTATTTCATCAGCCCATGCTCATATCTAATGGCAGGTATTTTCTGTAAAAATGTATGATTTAACAGTTATTTCTGAAAAAATAAAACCTTCAAAAAATCTTTTCCCTTTCAGTCATGTTAAAACTGAAAACTGTTACTACAAACTCAGCTTTCTCAGCCTGTCCCTCTGACTCTGTTCCTGTGGTCCTTTCTCTCAGGCGTCATTAAGGAAAGTTACCTGGATGTTTCAGAAATACCAGCAGACCGAAGCTTGTCGTCATGTTTACTGTTTTTCATTACGTGATGCAGGAGAAAGTAAAGTTGATACCTTCTGAATCTCCTTCAGTAGAACACCGTCTGTCATGAACTTGATCTTTGTGTCGCTCGTCACATTTCCTTCATATCGAATCTGGTACGACACCACCCTGAACACAGACACACAAACATGCTCTGTTACCAGCAAACATTTACATCCAGTGTGCTCTATAAGTCTGTAAACCAGACGCCATTTAATGCTGAACATTTTGAAATCTGCAATGAGTAAATGTTAGTTACTGTGTGGGCAGGTTCATCTCTTTGGCCACTCTGTGAGACATGCTGACAGCTGCGACTCTCCTCGGCTCTGTGATACCAACAATCTGACCGTCGCTGGAGGAAACAAGAGTAAACAAGATGACAGTAACTACATGATATTACCTTTCTCTCATTAAATGTCCAGTAAAACATTTCAGGATAGCCCTATAAAGTAAATAAACTACCTGGCATATCCAGCTTCATACAGAAACTGAGGCACTTGAGTCGTCTTTCCACTTCCAGTCTCTCCACAAATGACGATACAGGGATTTTCTCTCACCGCCTCCATGATGACCTGCTCCTCTGCCAGAACCGGCAGCTTCAGACGAGCCTCCTGCAGCGACAGATTCAAATACACTTGAAGCAAACTCACGAAAACACCCTGCTAAAAGAAATATCTATTGTTTTCGGGTTTATTGTACAGTTTAATGGTTCACACACCTGTATTTCTGGTGATCTGTCAACAGGAATGAAGACCGCCGGCTGTGATGGCGCCTTGTTTTGGACTTTCTCCTGCTCTGAAATATTTTTCTCTATCGGCTCTTTTTGCTTTGTGGCTTTCTGCTCTTCCTTCACTTCTTCTTTGATATCCGTTTCCTTATATTCCCTTGTCTCTGTGGTATTCGTTACATTCTCATCCTCCTCTTCATCAGACGATGTGTCCAGATCACTACTTTCTTCAGCCTTTTGTTCTTCTTCATCCTCCTCCTCCTCCTCTTCTCTCCATTTTCTCTTCCTGTTCGCTCCGCTGAGGCTGCTGATGTTTGGACCCGAGTCTCCATCTTTTGCTTCATCTGACGACCTGAGAACAATGAAAACCACTTACTCCACTGAGAAACAGACCAACCACTCTGCTTCTCTGTCTTGACTAATATGTCTTTTTGTGCACTTACTGTTTACTCTGATAAAGCTTGTCTCCTGTTCCCAGTTTGGAGGTGGTGTACAGGAGCTTCAGTTCAGACTCTGGAAGCTGCACTGCTGCTAGTTTGGTCAGGATGTCTGCTCTCTGGATAGAAGAGAAGTAAACATGCATGTAGGACGTGATGCAGTCTTTCATATACGACTTCGCAAATTGTCAGGCGCAGCACCAGTAATGATGAAAGAGTTGCTGTACTAACGTAAAATACATACTTAATTTCCTAATATCTTAATTATTCTGAAACCCTAATTTCCTGGCGTTCTTCTACAATAAAAGCATAAAATGTCCAAAAGAACATACTTAAAATCATGTTTGTCCACACAACTACATTTTCATGTCACAAAAAAACAAAGTTAAATACTGTTTCAACGCAAGCAGCCAAACAAAAACGTCTAAATAGATTATAAAAATGTGAAAAATGCATATTTTTTAAATGAGGAAATGAGGAACTGCCTTATCAGATAATAAATAAACAAGCTGCTAAACTGACCAGAGCATCAAATCAAACTTCTGGCACACTTTTGAACCATCTTTGATTTGATATTTCAATCAGTACTAAAAATGTAATGCTCAGCTCTAACATCCGATTTATTGTAGTAAATTCTAAAAAACGTGGCATTTTTGCAAATACTGTTCCACAAAAGTCGAGAACCAAAGTGAATTCCTAAAAAATCCTATTTTTCCCAACCAATAGGCCAAAATCTGAAGATATTTTGCTTTACATTTTCATTTTACCAATGTACAGTGATGTAAAACAAGCAGAAAACCCTCACATGAGAAGTAAACAGTGCTACATACATAATGTATAAACTGGATTAAAGCTGTGTTACCCCAGTCAGAAAGACTTCTCTTACAGTGTCTTGTCTGAACCTGCAGCATCAAACTGTGTCTCACCTGAGATTTCTTCTCTTTGCGCTCCAGGACCTTCTGCAGCTCTTTTCTCTGCTTCTTGGTGAGCGGCTTTTTGCTGGAAACTGGTGTCACTGAGGATTTCTTCTTCTTGGTTTTGTTGGCTGGTAGAACCAAAGCATTGCTCTCATCTACACCTTTCAGCCTGTCTGCATCTGATGACAACAAAGAAAAGTCAGGGGACTGTTACGAGTCAAAAAACAGTAAATAAAGTGCTAATGAAGACCGAATAATTTCACAACTTTATTTATTTTTCTCCTGTAAATTCCTACCTTTCAGTTCCAACACAACGTCTGATTTCTCTTCATTTGCTGGTTGTTGAGCATCACTTTGCTGTCTTCCCTTCCAGTTGTGTTTCTTCCTTAGTTTTCCCATTTTGAACTGAAGTTTGGAAGATTTTTAAAAAATAACTGCGTGTACAAAATAACGACTGCTGACTTGTTGGACTGACCAAGAAAAATCTGACACTGTAGCAAACTGACAACGATGTAGCCAAAGCTAACCTTAGCATTACGGTAAAATCGTAGATTATAAAATCAACTAAACATTTATAAAAATCATTAAATACAAACCTTTTTAATCTGACTGGTCACACAACAACATTGGAGATTTGAACGTCTGATATTAGAAATTGCAGCCCTGCATAGACCTCACGTGTAAACATACGAAAGTTCGTCAACTAAAACTGTCCGCCGCTGAACCGCGACTCCGTAGAAAGGTTCCGCCGCAGAAACTAGGCAAGAATATGGTCTAGTTTTTGGTCTAGTTTGTTTATTAAATTATCGTTTATTAAACAATTATTAATTGTTTATTAATAATACTTTATGTACAAATCTATTTCATAAGGTGTAATTTAAAAAAAACAAAACAAAAAAAAAAACAACGCATAGCCCGTGTGTTGTGTATACACATGAATCAGCTATAATGACTCAGCCCAAAAAATGTTACATTTAGAAAAGAGAGAAGAAAATAGAAGAAATTTTAGTGGAAAAAATGACATAATTTTCAATCAGAAGCCTTTATCAATCCTGTTTGTAACACAATAGTATGCACTCACATGCATTTTAAAAAATAAACACACAATATTTCATACAGTGTGAGTACATTTTAGCTAAACCTTCAGTAAACCATTTTTTTGTGTTTTAAAGTTCCAAATTAAAAATCCAAGTCCCATGTGGGTTTTTTCTCAATCAAATTGTAAAATATAGAGATAAAAATGGGAAATTACTACATGCAAAACATACATTAACACATGATGCATTTCAAAAACTATACAAAATTGGCAGACAGAAAACATACAGTAAATAAACAACCTACCAGCAGTTCACTTTGTCTTCAGTCATTAATATTTTAATTGCTTACATCTATAAAATAAAGCAACTCAAGGTGCTAAACAGCAGTGTAGGATCATGCATTTTATAAACAAATGTATTCAGAATTAATGTTAGTCATTTTTCAGAATTTGGCAACAATAAAATTTAATATTAATACTGCATGTTTTCAGTTTTTAGGATTCAAACTGGATTTTCTTTTTCATATTATGATTATATGTAACAAATATGTAATATTGCAATTACATTAACATTCACACAGTTATATCAGTGTCAACATTTAGCTGACAAGTAACAGAAATTGCAACCCAGAGTAGTAGTTTACATAATCTGTCAACCAGACAGCAATATCTGTAAATTGTGCTGTTCAGTACATACAATGGTCATGTAGTATTATTCTCAAATTAAAGGGACTCTTATCAAAATATTGTAAGAAAATTATCATCCAGTGCTTTGATACTGAAAATTTTATTCTCAGATAAAATACAATTTAATATTGGTCAGGCTTTAGTGCATACAGTTAAGAATCTTTGTTTTAAACTATTCAACAGTAATATGTGGCGGACTTCAACAAATTAAAGGAAAAACCCAAATAAAGTGTCTTGGAAATGTTTAAACTGTCAGAACAGTTTCTATTTGTTCAAAGTCTCTCACTGGGGCTAAACTTGAATTGGGTTTAAATCTGGTGATGTATCCAATTTGCCAAACTTATATTTATGTTTCTTGATTCATTTTTTCAGGTTAAGTTCTCTAATTGTCACCTGAATTTAAGGCTAGAATGGCAAACGTTTTCTCTCCGATGTGCAAATGACAGACATTCCAGTTCCATTTCAGAGGCTGCTGTCCTTTAAAGGCGTGTACTCGTTCTCTCTCTGACCCTCTCCGGCTGTGAAGCTCTCCTCTGTGGTTCTTTTCGCCTCTTTGGAAAGCCTCTCGAACTTCCTCAGGAAAATAATGAGAGCCACCAGCAGAGCTGCCTGCACCGCCACAAACACAAACAGACACACCTGCGAGGCCAAAGCCAGGTCGCAGTACCAGTAGTGGCAGGACTCTAGGACCTCCTCCTCTGTTAAATACGCCACCAGCCGCCCTCTGAGGCCTGGGGGGGAGCTGCAGTTCACACCCAGGTGAGACACGAGGCCGGCGGGTTGACGCAGCAGCCAGGCTCGCAGGTAGAGGACGCCACAGTCGCACACCCAGGGGTTACCATGGAGGGAGACGGAGCGAAGGGAGGTGAGACCGTCCAGGAGCCCGTTGGGGAGGCTGGACAACAGGTTGTTGTGGAGACGGAGGTCGGTGGTGCCAGCAGGGAAACTGGTGGGCAGCAAGGAGGAGGTGAGCGACCTGCTGCTGCAGTCCACCTGACCGCCATGACAGGAGCACAGGTTGGGGCACGCCGATGACCTTTGACCTCCAGACAAGAGGAGCAGAAAGAGGAGCAGAAGCCCCTTCATGGCTGCCAAGAGGAGAGAGAAGGTCTTAGATTAATTGTGTTGAACTGTAAAACTGCTCTTTTTTGTCTGTTGTTGGAAGAAAGCATCTGTGTCTTGACTGTGTATATTGATTTAAGGTTTGTAGCAACCAATAACGTCATACCTGCCAATAATGTAATAAAGTTTTTGAGTCAATAACACACATAATACTCTTCAGTTGTTTTTTTTTACATTTTTAATTGAGTGTTTACGTTCTATGATGTGTATTGAAGTTAAGTACCTTTATAGTGCCAGTCCAGCTATTTAAATACAGTTTGAAGTGAGAACTGAACCGTTTTTCCTTGAGAAATGTTTGAAAAGAAAAAAATCTGGTAAATTCTTTTGACAATGCAACATCCAACAGAGACACTGGCATGATCTAAGCAAAAAAAAAAATCTTTATAAAGATTTTGTACGACTAATAATTCTCCAATTGGCCCTTGCAACCATAATACATGGGACGTATCCTTGTTGAATGAATATGACGACTATACCATCCACTATACCTATTGTTGATGAGCAAACTGCACAAAATGCAATCCTATTTATGTATTATTACATTATTGGCTGCAGTTGTTGCATTTTCATTTAATTTAACTCTGACCCAAATAACCAGCCAATAACGTAATAACGAATTGCATTATTGGCTAAATGTTATTACATTATTGGCAGGTATTACGTTATTGGTTGATACAAGGCCTAAATGTCATTCAGGAGGGCGAAACAACCGCTGAGTAGTTTCACATTACACATTCACTCTCAGCAGCAGATTCCAGTGTTACTCCCGATCTGCTGGATGGTGCTGCATGTCATTTCCCTACTCCTTTCCCTGGATTCCTTTCTATCTTCACTGTACTATAAAATAAAATGTAAAAGAAAAAGTTACTGGAATGCATTAAATTCAGATAAAAACATATCCACAATTGGCAAAAACATAAACCCTTCTTCCAAATTAACAGATAACCAGCACATAAGTAAAAATCATCAGTGTAATGACTCTAAACACCTGTAAGTTACACAGTGATACCCTTTACTTGATTCCTCCATCTTATTTTATCTGTGTATTGCTGTTTGGATCTGAAATTAGTAGAAAATACACATTTTTTCCATGCAGCAGGAGTCCTGCTGCAGGAGTCCTTTTATCTTTCTGAAACTAGTAGTATTGTGAGGCTGTAACATGTGGTGTTGCTGTAAGGGACGTTATCATCTCAGGGTTATTATTACATTACAGGGTTTTAATTGTTCTGGCCACTCTCTGCAAGCAGCACCGACTTTATGGGACTGTACAGTTTGTGCAATATCCACTGTGAGTTTCAAACAGAAAAATAAACAATCAAACATGCAAAAATACATGTGATGTCCTGCTGGATAACGCAACACTAGTTTATAGTTTAACCACCTGTTTAATACTCAACTTTTTAGAAAAGTACCACACACAAGACATGGTATTAATAGGACATTATGCGTACACTTTACCACATTTTGCATTAATTTACAGGGTTTGTTTTCAATCCAGTGCCATGAGAACAAACAACTCTCTCCCTTAGTTGTGTGTTTATGAGTTTGTAAGCTCAGAACTAAACAGTCTACAGTCAAAACTCCAAGTGAAACTACTTGACAGGGGAACATCACATTCATAGCATTTAGATTTTAATTTGGTATGTTTTCAAGAAAAAAAACATAATTTATCATTTTCACCTAAAAATAATTATTATAATATTATTATAATTATATAATATTATTATTATTATATATTATTATTATATAATTATGTCAAACTAGACTTCACATATCAACTTACCCTGTGAGACAATTAAATGGGGTCATGGGTCGCCCACTTTTAATCTCAGTAATATTTAAAAAAGAGCTACTAAAATTAAATGAAACTTTTAATCCAGTCTGAGGAGTCATTTACCTTCAGTGCTGCGTTTCTTCAGAATATGCTTCTTACAGTTGCTCTCGGAGGAAAAGTTTGTTGTACTGCCAGCTGGAGCTCACTGATAAAGACCACAGTCACAATATGAACACACACACACACACACACACACACACACACACACCAGTGTGGAAAACATCTCAGGAACTATTTCTGGTCATATCTGGTCAGCATTATTTACTTGGGTGCTAATTGGAGGTAAAACAGCTATTATTCAATGAATATTTTCCAGTAAACAGGTTGTGTAGTCTGCGGGACGTTTTTAATTCAGATTACAGCAGAAATGTGAAGTTTTAGCATAGAGTTCATCATTTAGGGAGAATAAAGTATAAAGTTTCCAATAGGAAATCATAAAATGACTTTTACTACCATATCTCACTAAATTATTAGGAAATTACAGAAGCGCATTTCAGCTGTTAAGATCCACATCTGCATTATGATGTACATCAGAAATGTCAGGTATCAAGTCTATCATGTATTATTACTAACAGTGTTTCACTCAAATACTGCACTGAAACACAAGTTTGATGTATTTGTAGTTTACCTGAGTATTTACATTTTCTGCTACTATTGCAGTTCAGAGAGGCAAATATTGTCGTTTTACTTAGTATTTTCAGATTATTACCACAAAACATAAATAACAAATAAATTATGATGTATAACTACAGGTTGAGAAAGGTATTTTCAGGCTCCTTAGTGGTGGATAAACTAGTTAATTATTTGTTCCAAATTCCATGAGTTGCAAAATTATAATGTTGAAATGACAACTCTGCATCATGAGTACTTTTACTTTCACTACTCTAAGTGCATTTTGATGGTTATTTCAGTAGTTATACCATTGCAACAAAGCATTTGTTCACTGTGAGACAAAGATAAGTTCAATATCTGACTACTCACTAATGAACTTGCAGAAAATACAGATATTTCTTTGTTTCATGTTGCTTTCGTTTTCCTTCACTGACAGTCAGTAAAAAGATGCTGTGTGCAGCGCGGAGGAAGAATGGCTGCAGGAGATAAACATGAATCAGCAGAAAACATCCCTGCAGCGGCTCTGACGGCTGCCGTTCAGACTCTGACATGCGGAAATGACAGAAGATGTTTTCCTGTGAACCATAATCTTCAGAAAAACAACGCTGAGGCGGCGAGGCCAGACTGACAAGAAACAAGAGTTTATTTGTCACACCTTTGTAAATGGGACACCGGCTGAGCTCACAGCCTTCAGGCAAAAAATATGTACAGTTCATCAGCATCAGCAGCCGACACACCCTCACACACACACACACACACACACACACACACACTCTCATATGATCTTAACATACATGTAGGTTACACAACTTCAATGGCAAAACTCACTTCCAAGGAGAGAAGTCAAAAACAGAACACAGACACAGTATTTGCTCCTCATTATTGAGCTCATTTCAACGAAGGATACTGTAGGCCAATGATGCAATCGATACAAGCACAGGGCATCAGCTATAAAGCAGTAAAAATAGGCCCACAGCCTTTAGCGGATATGAGTAATGGCAGCATGCTTGCACATGCACCCTGCACTGCTCAAACCTCTCATTATGTCAGAGACTCTCCCGTCACAGTAAGCCACTGGCAATAAGTGCATTTTCAGCTCAGCCAGCAGATTAACAGAAAAAACGCTGGGAGATGACATTTCGTCTCACTGTATGACAAAAATGTTAAATGAAGGTATTTATGAGCAAATAAACTCAAGCAAAGTTCAGATTTTAATTAAAGAAAAGTCACTATGCCACCTTTTTATGGACAAAAGGGAGTTTTATGGACGGATACCAGGAGATATCAAAGGAAATTCCATGAAATACAAACACTCACACACCCAAACACACATAATAAAAAACAATATCCATGGTCAAATCTAAATGTCACCAATGACCTACATTTTCTTTACAAAACATCTCGCAGCACACACCCTGGCATTATATCCAAAAAGTTTAGCATTGCATTTATAAATTAGATACACTGAGTAGTTATTTAAATTACGCATTTATATTATATATGTTAAGACCACAGCGAAAGGGCTCAAAACAGGCGAACGGATAGTTTCAGAGAGAGAGAGAGAAGAAAAACAAACCCTCCAAGCAGACAAACTATACAAAAAGCACCAAACTGAAGAGAAATGTACAGCCAGAGTTGCCACTAACACTTGATATCCACGGTCAAAGTCAGAAGGTCTCGCTGTCGTTCGGGGGCAGAAACAGCAGGTGGCGCCGCGGTGCAGCTCGGCTCTGGGAGACGTCACTGGTCTTTCTCGTGCATCTGCTGCTGCATCTTGTTCAGCATCTCCTGCATCCTTTTCAGCTGCAGGCAGAGAGGAGAGATGGGTTAAACTGTCCACATGAATGAATCCTATGTGGCTAATATGGTTTGGAGGGAGTCAACAGCGTTTCAACGTTAAGCCACATGTGGAAAACAGCCTCTAAATCTAATACTAATACATGTTTAACCTTAAAATACACTAGAACTGCTGGGAATTTAGATGCATGACACAGACTTTTGCACAAATGTTACGAAGACGACTAATCGTTCAGAATTGCTGGAGCACATAGTCGAATCAGTGGCATCATACTGGAGTCACAGTGACGTTATAACAGAGAGACATATGACAGGCAGTGAGAAGTTTTTCAGAGCAGGAGGAAGTGTCTGCATAAGCATAAACAAACACCTCACAGATTTTTATCATTAAGGAAAATATACATCCAGAGTATATTAAGTATTTGATATATATCAGTGGAAAATAGACACCTGCATTAGATTTAGGATGTTGTCTGAACAGCATATGTACTATGTAAATACATGTACAGGACCACATGTATGTTGTGTACAGTTTTTTTTAAACATTAAAAACTACTTTTGTAATGACATTTTTTAGGCTTTTCCATGCCAGGCTTTATATTATCCGCAATGTATCATAATATTACTTGTTGTTAAATATCGTTTCATATTATATCAAATTACACTGCACTGCGATGTATCATATCACATATCGCACTGTACTGTACCTTATTACATCATGTCCAATCATATCATATTATATTATGATATATCAAATCATATCATATCGCATCATATGGTCTTGTGTCTTATTGCATCATATCCAGTGACACTGTGCTGTGTGTCTCCTATTGTATTGTCACATATTGTATCTTATCATATCATGTTGCATTGTGACATATTGTATAGTATTGTATCATATCATATTGAATCGCATCATATCATATCATATGGTCTTGTGACTTACTGCGTTATATCCAGTGATACTGCACTGTGTGTCTTTTATTGTATTGTGACATACTGTATCTTACCATATCGTATTGTACCTATGACTGATTCTTATCACATTAAACATTGTTCTGTCAGTGCAGAGATCTGTGATTTGTATAACCTACATTCATGATAAAATAGTCAAACAGAAACCAACACAGTGATTGTTTCGTGACACAACAAAGGCTGCTTTGTACCTCCTCATCTTTCATTTTGATTAGTTTCTCAGTGTCCACGTCTGGAGTGGACAGCGGCAGGATGGGGATGGGACTCTCCATACGGTTGTCCTGAGCCAGTTTACTGAGAGACACAAAGAAGAAAAGTAAGATAAGAGGTGAGGCAGGCAGATCTGCACTGAAATCTGCAAACATCAGCAGTAATCCAAGATGTTTACAAAACAGCCACGTTCTCACGGTTTTATTCTTTCCCACACACATACCTGGTCATCTCCTGTATGCACTGTGCTCTGTAGTTTTCGTAGTGGACGTCACAGGTTACGTCTTTGAGGTCGTGCATGTGCGAACGGATCAGCATGTTCCTCAGTTTCACAAAGTCACAGTGCGACTGGTTTTCCACTGAGCAGAGAAACAAGTGAAGTCAACTCCTGATCCAAGCCGTGACATTCAAACTGTGTTTAATATGTAACGACAGCTGAACAGAGATGATATATGAACAAACCTTCAACGATCCCCCAGGGGTACAGCCTCCCTCTGACTCTCTGCCCTCGAGCCTCCACCACTGTGTTACTGCCAATCACAGCGAACGGTGTGCACTCCTGCACAGAGAGACACGAGGACGGATTGTTATTTTATCCGCCTGCAGAAAGCTGACTTGAGCGTGCTGGTACACATTCACCGAGTTGTACACGATCACAAAAGGCCACTGAGCAGCTCAACACAAGTGTGACTGTAATTGTTGAGGCAGGTATTGTTTATTTTTCCTGCACTGACTTTTCACAGCTGATCGTTGGATTCAAGCCCATATTTATCGCCTCTGAGCTGCAGCTACACTTCAATTTAAGAGCATAATGGAGGTTTTCAGAGGAAGTTCTCCCAAATTACAAACATTTACTGCTTTACTCTCATGGGATCCAGTCATGTAAGTAAATCTAGTTTTATGTACTCAGGTTTTACGACAGCTCTCTCTGAGATTTATGTATCTAGCTAAGTACAGTGAAAGTATTTGTTAGATCAACTTCTGCCAGCAGAACTGCAACAATCATAAACTTCTGAACTTCTACCTCATTGTCTGTTCTTATATTCCTCACAAAACTACTCCTGTCACTTTCCATTCTGCAGCAGACTTTTCTGATGTCTTCGTTAGAACAATTCATCACAACAAGACAAGGAAAACACGCACAAGAAAACAGAGCTCTTGGAGAAATCTCTCAGCTTTCACTCCCTTCGATTGAGGCCATTGCGAAATCTTATAGCACGGTTTATTGAAAGCAAACATACAAACTGCCTCCTACCAGAGGAAAAGTCCCCGTGAATGTGACTCACTGGAAAGTCTGTGGATCATCCAGAAGAAACGGAGACATGACTTCTGGTGAGACACAATCCAGCTAAGCATTTCAAAGGCTTTGAGGAGCAAAGACAAAACTCTATTCACCTCCATAATACCGTGGTGGAGGAATGAGATTTAGAAGCAGATATCTAAAATTCTTGCTACATAACAGGGGAACTAAACACCATCAGCATTCTCTCACAAAACAGAACTTACTACTTTCAGCTGCACATAATGATCTTCCTGAACTTATGAAGTGTGCTCAGTTGTCCACACAAGACCTAAGAACATCAGTATTTCTTTATTATATTATACACTTTATCATGCTTTATAATGGTATAATACGCAGGTTAAACATGCTAATAGGTTGTGTGATGACAACTGAGCAAGATCCCCTGAGGAGGGCAAAGATTGTGTGTTGAAAGCTCTGGAAAAAGGCAGTGAGTGGCCCTTCAATGGAGATTGTTTAAAAACTAGTTTGAGTGCTCATGTTGTTTCCCTTCAAACCAAATATGTTAGCATTTATTTAAAGGTATAGTCTCTGATTTTTGAGAGCGACTGCCGCTATTTAGATTCGTTTAGATTAGATTCAGCTTCACTGTCATTGCAGAATACAAGTACTAAGACAACAAAGTGCAGTTTGACATCTAACCAGAAGTGCAAAAGCAGAAGTGAAGTGCATTATATAGAATATGGGTATACACAGTCTGAACAAGAACATGGAAATAATAGCTGCATATATTAATATAGGCAGGAGTAAATAGTGGTATGAGCAGTATAAACAGTGTGAGTCAGTATATGGAGATAGTTAACATTTACCGGGTTTATCATCCCTCTCACTCCCACATCCTCCCTTTTCCCCCTCCCATCTTTTCTTCCCTTGTCACTTTCCCTTTTCTTTGCACAAGCTCAAATGTGCACGAGCATGACCAGGACACACTGGAATAGTGTTGTGTAAATCTGCCCAAGTCACTTTGGTTGTTTCCAATTTAGAGAACCAGGACTTTTTTGAGGGCACACAGAACTGACCGTGACAAAATATTTACTGATTTGACAAAAAAGTGCACTGGATTATAATCCCTGACTTTACCTTTGATTTCAATTCATTTATCAACAACACTAAGTGGTACCATCATGGGTAAATGAGGCTGCTTGCATGTACTGTACATGATTTTACGTCTACCACAAATGTTTACTCTAAATATGCTTCTGATTTGCAATGAGAAGCATTATGTTTGGTATTTTGGAGCTATACATCTAATTAATGTGACATGACCTCCACCTGTTATATCCACGAACAGAGAGATTAAATTATCCTCACAGCTACTCGACTCACCTTCAGCTCTTTGTCAAGCTGTTTAAACTCTTCATCCTCGTCGGAGTCACATTCGGGGAACTGGTACACTTTGATCCCAAACTTGTCTATTTCCTCTCGTATCTACAAACATTCACACACATGCAAAGACAGATCAGAGTCCAGTCAGCAGCCAAATTCAATGCAGAGCTGCAGGTCCTCAACTCACTCTGTCTTTCAGCTTTTTTATCTCGTTGGGCGTGAGGCAGTCGGCTTTCGCGATGAGGGGAATTATGTTCACTTTCTCATGCAGAGCTTTCATGAACTCGACATCCACCGGACGAAGCCTGCAGAGAGAAAAACAGAGTGAGCAGGAGACTGGAGCAACTACAGCCCTGAAAATATGCAGTCTGATTTGGACAACCTGGACTTCTTTGTTATGTGTGTGTTATTACCCATGTCCAAATGGAGGGATGAAGTAAAGGCAGCAGTGAACTCTGTTGTCCTGGATGTTCTTTCTGTTCAGGCCGCTCTCATCCCTGAAGTATTGCTCGAACTGCTGATCTATGTAGTCTGTGATCGGCTTCCAGCTAGGACACACACACACACACACACACTACATTAGCAGCTCCTCCAAGTTACTGTGAATCAGGCCCACATCAGATCAGTAATAGTCGCAGCTCACCACTCGTTGTTGTTGACGGCGTCTCCGAACCCCGGCGTGTCGACGATGGTTAGTTTGAGCTTCACTCCTTTCTCCTCGATGTCTACAGTGTGTTTGATGATCTCCACAGTTTGGTTAATGCGCTCTGCAAATCACCACCAAAACAAAAGATGAAAGACACCGACTAGTGCAGAGAAAATAAGATGAAATAGCAGGTGAGCAAAATAAATTCTGGTGGTGTAATTTACAGCTTAGATTAGTTTTATTTATATTATTTAATCCCTACTTTATGCACACATTAACCATCTGACACACTTAATTTTAGGATTTTATTCTAAGCCATTTGTTTAAAAGCTTTTCCAAACAGTGTGCAACACAATGCATTTCCACTTCACTGAAAAACAGGACAAAAAACACAAAAATTGAGCTTGCAGTTGGAAAATAAATGGAGGTAATCTGATCCAGTTGCAAAACACCAATGGCTTGATGTTGTTCAGTCCAAAAAAACTTGACCTATTTTTACTCAGAAAATATTCATGAGAGAACTTGTGAATAATTTATACGAAACAAAATAACGTGTTGTTTATGAGCATCCAGTAAAATAAATCAAGATGAATAAATGTGGTCCCATAAACAAGAGTGCATTAATTGACCAATCAGCATTCAGAATTCAACAAAACTGTGCATTAAATATCCAGTAAGCAGAGCATCATAATGACTGATATAGAGAGATAATAAAAGCACAAAGACTCACCCTCAGCATTCAGTAGCTTCCTGTCTTTGTAGAGGTCTGTGAGGAAGAGGCTGTTGACCAGAGTGGATTTTCCCATTCCAGACTCTCCTGCAACACAATCACGCATTCATATACTCATAACATGTGTACATTTAATGATCTGAATTAAATCTAAATAAGCACAGTGGCCAAAACTTCCTGAAGTTCATGATGCTAATTTTTCTTTTTGCTTTATAGTGGTGTTAATGTAACTGTATGGCTATTTTAAAGAACACAGCTTGAAATATAATGCTTCTAACATGCTGTCCACTCCATTCACGTCAATGGCAGCAGGCTAAATATTAAAAATGCCAAACAGTTCATCAACACCTGCTACCCAAACTGAACCCAACAACTTTCTCTAAGACAGGATTTATAGCAGTTCTACATCAGGTTTAGCTCAGGATATCTAATAAAATGACACCTGAGGGTGGGTCTGTCAAGATCTCAATCATTTCTGCATCTTCAGCTGGAAACTGACCTGCAACCATCAGCGTAAAATCGAAGCCTTTCTTCACAGACTTCCTGTGGACCTGGTTGGGCAGAGTCGCAAAGCCCACATACTGTTTCTCCTGTGACGGACAGAAACAAAACACAAAGAAGAAGAAAGCATGTTTAGTGTGAAACTGTTCTTTGAGAAAGGAAGTGTCAGTAATGCAGCGTAAAAGATTGTCACTGTCATCATCATCTTCTGGTCTACTGTAGCGCTGAAACAATTAGATGATCAGTTGACAGAAAAATAATGGTCGTCTCTTTCGATAATCAGTAAAGATAAGATGCCTTTATTTATCTCACAGTGCTACAGCAGCAAAATGCACAGTGCAAACATGTAAGGACCATCAGCAGAAAAATAAAAATAACCAAAAAAATATACATAAGTACTGATTCTTCCATATGTGGATATTCACAGAAAAAAATCCTCTTAATGTGGAAAATACCAATATAGCACAGATCAATGGTATTGCACAGATTCTTCCACGTGTAGAAATTCATCAGAATATATAGAAAGATATCAGAAATGCAGATATTGCAAAGATTCCAGTATGCATAGAAAAACTGATACTGCAGAAAGTTTTAAAAGGGACAAACTATTTATAAGGCACAGGTTTGAAAGTACTGACACTGAACCAGAGGGAAAAATGTCAGTTTCTCCATGTGTGGTCTACTGGGAGCAGTGCTGGTTGTAAAGTCTGACAGCAGCTGGAAGGAAGGACCTGCATCAGAAGGGGTTAACTGAGACTGTTGGACAGCTACAATGTAATTTCTGTGGGCATCACTTTGGGTTTTAGGAAGCTAAGTACTTTATGAATAGTACTTTAAGTGTATTTTGATATTTATATACTTTTGGATTTCACATTTCACACAGGACATTTTTACTCAGAGTGTATATTACACTTACTGTGCATTTTTCATTTTATGTTTTTCTTGTTTATTTTTCTTATTTATCTGTATTTATTTACTTTACTCTTTCTGCTGTAACAACCAATTTCCCCTCAGGGATTAATAAAGTATTTTTTATTCTATTCTGTTCTATTTAAATGATTCCTAGTTTGTTATCATTTGAGAAATCAGGGACAGAAATTATACTTTTTAAAAAATTTTAAGCAGTTAAATGATTATTACTATGTCATATCTGTACACATCCACATGTAAATTCATCATGCCTTGTACATTTATGAGACCTTTATTATACCTTTAGTTTTTAGCCTCATTGTACTTTTATAAAATGTAAATTTCCAAAGTGAGGGATCAACAAAGCTTGTCTTGTCATTCGACTAACTGAATAATGTACTCGTTTATTTGACTCTACAATAACACACCAAAAACCAAAAGGTCGAAAATAGACGCAGACACCAAATAGCTGTAAAAGAGCTCCAAAGGATTCTTAATGTGAAGAATAAAATGAATCTGGCACTGTCTGCTGTAATAAAAGCACCACAACAGACAACTCGGGCTCTATAATGCACAAGATCTACAACTGCATGGAAAAACACGTGCGCAGCATTCCTCCCTGAGCAGCTGAGAATAACCAGCGCCTCAGACTTTCCACTAAAAGCTCTCACAGAAACACAAAGAGAAGCTGAGGACGCCAGGCTCTCGGTAGCTTTCGGTGCCGCTGCATCTGGCAGAACGTCACCTTCACCCCTCCAGTGCCACATGCTGACATGTGTCGGTATAAATGCGCACTCGAGGCCCGTGGAGTCCATTCACACACAGACAGAGGCTGCATTCAGCAGACCTGAAAAGCTCTTTCTCAACTCTGCAAACACTACAAGCCAAACGCACAGTCGGAGCCCTCATACGCTGTCATAACATGTCACTGGCATTTCCAATAGCCCCCTCGGGTGAGAATAGCATTTATAAAAACACACGTTCATATGAAAAAACCACAGGCAGCATAATAGGTGCGTGGAAGACATATTTGCCAAAGAGCCAGAGGTGAAAGGAAGATTGAGAAACCTGCTGATAAAGCTGTGAATAAATCAATGAGCAATCTGAGCAGTAAATCTGACAGAGTGAAGAGTTGGACCAAACTCCACAGAAGACACAAAGATGCTGACAGAGAGTCTACAGGTGTGAGGGGTTTCCTGCTTGTGCAGTTCTAAACTAATCCTGAGCTCTCTGCTGTACCTTTTCATCACATAGACCTCTGATTTCATGACACCTTGCTGCTCTTTTTGCCTATTCTGCACACATGTCCAATATTTTACCTTCTGTCTGGCCGTTCTCACTCGTGGGCACAGCAGCCGTTCCACCAGTTTTTCTTGCAGCATGATGGCATCCATCCTAAACCGCTCCGACACCAACGGACTGAAATAGTCACCAGTCTCAGAAAGTTAAAAAAAAAAGAAAAAAACAGGCCAGCAGAGACTGAAAAAAAGGCCAATTCTGAAAAGCTCCAGACCTCGATAGACTCAAACACACTCCTTCCCTGTTGGTCCTCTCCTTCTCTTGATTTCCTCTCGTTGCCTTTTTCCCTGCCCTACTACTTTCTTTATTTATTTCTCTCCTCTGCCCTAGAGCGCTCCAACTCTCCCTGTTCAGACAGGTATGGAGGAATTCTCACAGAGAGAGAGAGAGAGAGAGGGAGGGAGGGAAACTGAGAGAGGGAAAGGGAGCGAGAGAGAGGTGGCAATTTGAGGGAGGAAACAAGGGAGGGATGGAAGGAGCGAAGGTCTAAAAGAAACTCATTCATTCGGTCTGTACTTCCCTCCCCCAGCTCCCACAGAAAAATAAATCTCTACACTGAGAGAAATGACCACCAGCTTGAAAAGAAAGACACAAAGAGAAAGCAAAGGATGTACGAATAGAAAACGTAGATGCTTTGCTTTGTTGACTTCAACATGTGAAAAACATTAACTTGTTGGAGCCTGACAGTGACAAAAGATAAAGACACAACCGCTGCAGGTTCGGGCCTGTGGACCGAGTCTGTCAGATAATCAAGTAAATTAACTTGTCAGTCAATATGTTCAGGGAATGCAAAGGTCATATATGTGTGTGTGTTGAACTGTTCTTTGATGCTGAGCCAAAGCTTCTGTATTTTATTGTACATTTGAGGTGACAATTAGTGGTGGAAGAAGCAGTCTGGAACTACCAGTTGTTGTTGTTGCACAGCCTGGTGGAACAGTCACTTTACATGTCGCTGCACATACTGTATGAGCATGGGACAAATGAAAGACGAGTCTGTCTAAATGATGGTAAAATGCTGCATTAGAGTAAAAATTCTGCACTCAAGCTCTTGTTTTTGACTGTCAACAGCAAAACTGTACACTAAGAGGAGAAAAATAACATTTTCTATAAATAAATTAACCCCTGTGACTGATATTAATACGTGATTAGATTGTTAATACTGAGTAATTTCCTGTTGTTGCCGGTCAAAGTGCACGTCTTTTTAATTACTTCATATGAAGTTGGATAAATTTAATTCATTTCCATCCTCGGAAATGAATCTGAGGGATCATGAGATGATGGTTCTGTTACAATTTTGTCTGTTTTTTTTGTACTTTTGTTAAATATTTGGTAGTTTTACCTCTTTAGGGCTGAAACCGGCATTTAATTAAAGCCATCTGAGAAGTTTAAAGCACAAATGTAAATGGTCTGCACTTGTATAGCACCTTTCTACCTTAGCAGTACTCATAGCACTTTACAATGTGTTCCACATACAACTATTCACACACCAATGGTGACAGAGCTTCCATGGAAGAGGTTTGCCTTCCACTGGGAGTAACTTGGGTTCAATGTCTTGCCCAAGGACACTTCGGCACGTGGAGGGGCCGGGGATCAAACCGCCAACCTTGCGATCAGTGGACAACCCGCTCTACCACCTGAGCCATGTCTCCTAGCATTTTATGGTTGTTTGAAAATGAGGAGGGACCCTGAATAGACTTAATGTCACAAGGAAGGAGCTATGGTTTGATCTTCAAAACTGGAGAGCAGAGCTTTTACTTATGAACAAACCTCTGTGAAGCCAAACACGCCATACAATACTGATTAACCCTATCAGCATCAGGTTAATCATATCTTAAAGTACATTGCTGTTTTAAATCTGGAGTCTGGGAAGCCCTCCCTACACTGGTAGAGCTGGTGCAGCAGCATTGACTGGTTTTCCAGAGCTGAAGCGAAGAGCAAACGTAGCGACAAAGATGAAGTACACAACAGCAACTAGAAACATGCCGAATAAACCTGAGAAACATCCAAGAAAAGTTTCTCAGTTCCATAACAAAAAGAAACTCATTCAGAGGAAGGATATCACAAGTGCGCATCAACAATGTTTGTATAATTACTGTCAGAAGGAGGAGACAAAAGTTACGCAATGCAGGTTTAATAATATTCATCTGCAAATCCACAGAACAGTATACGCAAAAACAGCCTATTACTTCACTTAAAAATCTAATGTAAGAGCCAGGCTGTATTATCAACCTTCACTTAATTTTCCTGATTAACTGATTAGTTTCTTGATCTGCAAAATGTCAGAAAATAGTTAAAAATGTAGGTCAGTGTTTCCTGAAGCTTAAGAGGACGTCCTCTAATGTCTTGTTTTGCCCATAGCTCAAAGATATTCAGGTTAGAGGAGTAAAGACAACAGCAGATAGCCACATTTAAGAGGCTGGAAACAGATCATTTTGATTTATTCCTCTTATAAAAGATTACTCAAACTGGGTCGCTGTTGAGCTCACTTGGCTAAGGCGATACCACCCGGGCTCAGTCCCTTAGCAGCGGTCATGGGTTTGAGTCTGGCTCAAGACCATTTGCTGCATGTCTCTCTCCTGTCTCCCCAATCTTCACTCTGTCTCTGTCTATTCAATAAAATGGAAAAAAAACTATCCCCCAAAAATAAACAATAAAAAAAAGATTATGAACTGAGCAATTAATAATCGGTTGCAGCGCTACTTTATGCTAAGCTAAGCTAATCAGCATGTGGCTGTGGGCTCATATTTACTGTGCAGAAAAGTATCGGATATCATGCATATATTTCTCATCTCTTATTAAAGAAAGCACACATTTCTCCTAAAAATGTCATATTTTTCACATATTTTACATCAATCAGTCGGTTTGTTTTGTCAGCTCATAAAAATAAGTTCTCTCTCTGTATGAGGTCTATGAGGTCATTTTCAGTTGAAAATTGCTGTGTGACTGTACATGGCGGGACGTTTTGGTTTAAACCGCTGGTCTGGACTATAATGAAAAGGATGTAAAAGAGATCGGCCACAATGCCGACTTCTGTTTGTGTGTGTGTGTGTGTGTGTGTGTGTGTGCAGAGGTGAACGAGGTACATTTAATGGCAGACGTTGGACTCAATTGACTCCAGATGTGACAGCTGTGTGTGTATGTGTGTGTGTGTGGGGGCATACGATGGGTGTGTCCAGCTGAAACATAATGTGGGCAGCAGAGTTTAAATGCTCTTTGAAATAAAAGAAGCTGGACTGTTTTTGTTTTTTTCTTTCTTTTCTTTTCCCGAGCAGACACGCCTCGCTGTGATGCCACGTAAAGAACACAGCGGCTTCACTCCAAACCACCAGAGGGAGACAGAGGACTCAGACTAGAATGCAAACTTTATGACTAGAGTTTTTTGATGCCTCTAAATGTCAACATTTGTTAAATCTACTACAAGCAGGTCCTTTCACCTTGATTGCCGAAACTTGGCAGCCATATGTGGTACATGATACAACCCAGGAAGCTGCACAGAGTCACTGGCAGTAACTATTTCCAGTTAATGTTTGTCTATATAGCACAGTTTGAGAAGTATTAAAGGTGGATTGACTTTTATAAAGGAGATACTTGAAGGATTAGGAGCCGGGCCTTCCTGCTGCAGCAGCTTGCAGGTTAGGCTGCTCTGCTGTCTGCCTGCCACAACCAGAACGACTGACATCTCCTATGTAGCACATCAGGACGGACAAAAAAGTCAGTGACAGCCATATTCTAAAACAGGGGTCTCAAACTCCGGTCCTCGAGGGCCGCAATCCAGCATGTTTTAGATGTTTCCCTCTTCCAGCACACCAGATTCAAATGATCAGCTCATCCTGAAGCTCTGCAGAAGCCTGATAAGGCATAGACATATATACGTAGATGCCGCATTGACTGTGGAGGGACGTGCCTAAAGCTCCGCCATCTTGGTACAGGGCTAGCAGAGGCGGGAGTGAATTATTCACTGAATTTTCAACCGATTTCCAAACGGTTTGGTTTGTTAAAACGTCACACATGTAGCTTTGACACAGGATGTTAGGATGTTTTTGTTCTATTTATGTCTGCCTGTCCGTCCTCCATGTCTGACGTTTGTAACAAACAATACATGTTGACAACTGATCGATTTATGATCACTTTTATAGTGCAGACATGTCATTCCTCTATAGACGTAATGCACTGTAGGGGCGACTGGCACTGTACCAAGATGGCCGCCGCGTAGGCACGTCGGCTCCAATCGGCAGCAGCAGTCAACGCGGCGTCTATGTATATATGTCTATGTGATAAGAATCCTGATCATTTGAATCAGGTGTGCTGGAAGAGGAAAACATCTAAAACATGCTGGATTGCGGCCCTCGAGGACTGGAGTTTGAGACCCCTGCTCTAAAACGTACAGCAAGTCTGTCATTTTGCATTAACTGTGAGATTCTTGTCATTAAGTGCTCATGGGGGTAACACCAAGAGACCTCAAATTTGGCCAGGAAAGAAAAAAACTGTCCTGGTTTCTTCAGCTGGATGATGCAGATGTAAATGTCACAGAGCTCAGTGTTGTTCAAGGAGAAGTGAGATGGAGAGTTCAGGTTAAAGGAGGTGACGGACTGAATCTGAATAGAAAAAGGAACAGATGTCTTGAAATGGTCCTACAATAGCCCCCCCTGTATGACCCCCCCACTGTCAGTGTGTCTCAGAGGCCAGCTGTCCCTTTCTGACACGCACATAAAACACACATACAATCTTTTAGTCACACTTCTGTTGTTACAAATTCAACACTATATTCAATTAAACACCCCCCATTACCGAGTGAAAGCCATAATCCTTATTCATTCACCTGCTCACTTTGGCAACTTAATTTCACATTTTGTCGCTGCTTTTCCCTCTCAGGAAACACTTACTACCACTTTTTATACGTTTAAGTTAAATATTATGTACCAGCTGAACTAAATTATGACTTAAGTTTTGTGTTTCCCACAGACTACATTATTTAAAACCCACAATTGAGTGAAATTGATCAGTATTAATGTAACAGCTACAAACTAGCTGAACAGTAAAATCCAATTATATTATGCAGTATTGGCTAACAATACTTGGATTGTTGTCTGACATGCTTAAGAAATGAATAAAGCCTGGTTCGTTTTGGTTATTCTGAGATGACTTTTTCATACAGTCATACACTGATCAGACATAACATTATGACCACCTACCTAATATTGTGTTGGTCCCCTTATGTGCTCTAAAATGCTCTGAACCATTGGACATGGACAAGAGGACCTCTCAGGGTGTCCTATGGAGTCTGGAACCAGGACCTTGGCAGCGGATCCTTTGGGTGCTCTGGCTTGTGCAGTGGGGCCTCTGTCAATCAAACTTGTTCTATTGCATCCTGTTGATGCTTGATCAGAATGGGGTGTAGGAAGTTTGGAGGTCAAACCAACATGTTGGTCCATTGTCATGTTCTTCAACATGTTCCTGATTGTTTGATGTTGTTTCCATGTGGTGGGGTGCATTTTCCTGCAGGGGTAGACCAGTGACATTTGGGATTTCCATTTGCATGAGGGAGTGTGATTGTTGTGGGACAATGTTTATTTGGGTGTCTAAGTCTCATCAACATGGATGTCAAAATCCAAGGTTTTCCATCAGAACACCACATAGTACCAATATGATCAATGTTATTCACTTCACCTGTCAGTGGTCATGATGCTGTGGCTGATCGACGTATGAAAAAGTCCTATATAAACACAACCCTGAGACTAGAGACAATCAGGATTTTCATTCATTAAACAAAACATGTTTTGGGTATTTGGGCGTTTGTACCTGAAATAATGAATTAGGTCTTTACATTTTTAAAAATCTCCTCCAAATATGTTGGAACAATGACAAAAATACTCAGTTTTGAATCACAATTTCTGTCTGATGTGTTTTTTGGTGAAAATGAAGCTTTAATACCTGAATGGAAATTTTAAAATATTATATACTCCTCCTCTTTCATTAAAGAATCCAGGATCTATGAATATACTGATATTTTGATGACCTGTCCTGAATGTCTCCTACATGCCAAAAAGTCCATTCTCATGTATATCATCTGTTGGACCTGGATTTGTCTCCAAACTAGTTGCTTTGGCTCCGTTAGTAAAGCCAGTTGTCCACTAATTGCAGCTCCTCTACGAGTCAAAATGTCCTCGAGCAACACGTCAAACTCCAAACTGCTCATTTGCGGCAATTAGTGTGTAAAAGGACAAGTGAGAAACACATTGTAAAACCCTTTTTAAGTGGAAACATTGAACATTTAAAGCTCCTGTTTGGAGGTAGATGTCTGAAAGTCAGGTTTCAGGTGAACTCAGAGGAACTTTCAGCAGATGAATGTGAAAACAGTGAGCCGTCGTTCACACAGTGTCACATTAGACAGTCCAACCCTGTCACCTTCTTTAAATTTAATGTGTTTGTCCTTTTAAGCCTGTTATTTTCTTTTGGCCTCACTTCTACATTATTGTGTCCTTTCTCTTAACACATATATTAACACCCCCGCAGTCTATCACTGCTTAAACATGTGGTTAATGAGACTAATGAGAAACTGTCAAACATTGGCTTAGCTACATGACTGTGTGTTGTAAGTCACACAAAAGCTTTAACTTCCACATCATCATACAACTTTATATTCTGTGGTTTGTTAACTTTTACAGTACTTTCTCCTCTTTTTCTGTCGTAGCGTTCAGTCTTTGTCAAGGATTCACAGAATTATGTTTCATAATTCCTTGTGGTATTATACAGTGAGTGACTGTATAATTGATTACAGCACAGCAGAATACAAGGTTTACTATTTAACACTGCAACTGCAACTGCAACTACTCTCAGTTTGCAGTTTTGTGCCTTTTTTGTATCTGTTTTTGTCATTTTGTGTCATTTGGTGTCTCATTTGTGTCACTGACTGTCTGATTTTTGTTGTGTCTTGTCTTCTTTGTGTCGTTTTGTGCCTCATAATTGTTGTTTGTTGCAATTTTGTGTCTTGTTTGTGACGTTTTGTGTCAATTTTTTGCTCAGTTCACACCATCTTGCTGCTAACAGCCCTCTTGTTTTTGGTGCCAAGAAAGCATCAGATTTTACAGTGTTTAACCGTATCTTAGAAAACAGCACACTGGAATTTGGCTGTATTTTTACTATAATATGTTACAGTGTATATTTGCTTTTCTATCTCTTGTGTTGGAGCTGCAGCTAATGTTTACTTCATCATCACTTAATCTGCTGATTATTTGATCAGTTAATTGTTAATCTATTAATCACTTTGTCTATTGTATCTGAATGTCTGTCTAAATGTTCCTTTCCAGTGATGGAAAAGTGCAAAAAAGCAGAAAATCTTCACAGTTGAGAGGCGCAACCAGATAATATTTGACATTTTTGCTCCATTAGTGACAAAAAATAATTACTTCTTTGTGCTGCACCATTTGTTTACTTATAAAAACAACTCTAGCTGTATGCTGCAGCTTTCATTTGGACCAGTAAGTGTTTGAAGAGATGTGCAGTTTGTGCTTCTGAGTCCTCATTGATGTTTTGCTTTTTTACCAATGCATAGCAGCAGAAATTCGCTGTCTGAATATTATTTCAGAGTCTGAAATCTCCATGACTCTGTTTGTTTGTTTGTTTGTTTGTCAGTGTGCTGGACGTCCCTGCGGAGGCACAGATCCAGAGATCAGCCGCTCAGTCAGCGGGCGGCGCTCGGCTTCTTCCTCTCACTCATACAAAGTTGTGGCCTTAAAGGAAGTGACTCTCAAAGGGTCACAGCAGTCAACTTCACCGCCACAGTGCACACAAACACAAAAACATAATACAGCGAGCCATCATTTTAACGCTGCCAAGGAGCTTCAAGAAGCAGCAGCAGCACGGAGATGAGACGACACAAGTTGGCTCACAGTTTGGCTGAAGGGAACTTTAAAAATCTTAAGCCACCATGAAAAACTCACACTTTTGACAGCAGCCTCTTTCATACTACAGAAACAGACACTGGTTTGTGCAAATTAAAACTACAGCATCTTTCTCAAGTAGCAATATGATTACTGGATTTAGAAGTGCTGTTGTCAAAAACTAGTCAATGTGGTAATCTGAAGGTATGAAAAGGCTTTTTCTCACTGGATTCTACAAAGTATTAGCTTCTACAAACAACATAACGGTGGCGCAGTTAGAGAAGAATTGTATGTATGGTGAAGTGACACAGTTATGTCATGATATGTAGCTCAAGCTACCTGACATTAGCCAAGCTTCTGGTCATTAAGTGCTGGAAAACAACAACAAAACTGTCCAAAGTATAACTAATGCTGATGGGAATGTCATTGGTTTGGTCACAAACTAAAGCTGGACAATTATTGATGCAAGACAAAAAGTGACCAACCCTAATCCTGAGAGGAGTCCTGTTTGTAAGCTGTAACTGCTGGGGTTGCCAGGTTGGGAGAAACGTCTGTTTCTGCTGAGTCACTCATTTACTGATGAAATAATCTAAAAAGATGGAGTGTCAAATTTTACAAAATAAGCTTCAAGTCTGCAGTCATAAATATTAGTAAGTCAGAAATAATAAGAGTCACAAGTTTCTCACTTTTTAAGGCAACAGAGAAAGACTCATCTCCAGTTATAAATGTTAACAATCAAAATTTAGCTCATTTAATTCAGTTTTAAATGTAAAATGTCATTAATAAAAGAATTGCAGTCTGGATGCAGGAGGTCAAAGGTCAAGTGGAGAGTCTACGCATAAAATAAAGAGCAAAAAAGACAAAAAGTAGCCTGCTGTAAATTTTCACCAACCTGAAAGCCCATAAATGTGTTTCATAATTCTCTATAAAACATTGGTCAATTAATTATCAGTCATTAATAAAGAGGTACTTTACTAGAAAGTATTACTCTTAACTCTTACACTATTATATCAGTAACTTCATCAGATATCACCAGCAAACCAGGGTTTTGTTTTCAACTAAATTTAGTTTAAATAGGCCAAAACTCCGGTTGGGGCTTTTCAGTCTAAACAAAATACGACCCTGTTTCTTATTAGATGTTTTCTGGAGAGACTGAAAAATAAGAGAAAAACAGGAGCATCAACAGACAGTGGATTCCTCTTCCAGACAGACGAACAAGCAAGAGATAAAGATAACACAATCCTCCTTATGGAAACTAAAAGTATTGCATTATAGATTATCTTAACAAGAATAAAAGTTTTAAAGCGGCTTTAAATTGAATATTCGTCCAATGGGGCGACACAACAGCAGTAAACTACTAAAGTGCAGCTACACATAGCTAAAGCTGATGGGGATGTCATTGTTTCTGCAGGTGTTTGGTCATAAACTGAAGTGCAAAAGACAAAAATCAATCAGCAAAGTGATTGAAGCTGACGCTGAGGAGAATCTTTATGTTTGTACTGAACTTTACGACAGTTCAGTGGTTGTTGAAATATGCCAGCATGGACTAAAGGTGGAGCGACCAACAGCCCGAACAGGAATTACTGGTACAGGACAATAATCTACTGAGCTTTAAGCCAAATGACAGCATGCGTTCCGCTACGTTCCACTGCTGCTCAAACCAGTGAAAGCTCATCATGATCCAGGAACTCAGCCGTCAGTAATAACCAGGCTTTAAGTCGTGTTTGTGCTCTCAGCTTAAAGCAGCCAGACGGCGGCGATGCAGCCGTGGAGAGAGCTGACCTTTGCTGATGACTTCTCTGCATCTTCTCGCCGCCCCGCTGGCACTTTCACACCATTAACCCCGAATGCTTCCTCTGAATTGTTGCCTGCCGACCGGATGGTGGCCCAGCAAGGGGGGCAAAGAGGGAGATAAGGGATATAAGAGGGGTGAGGATGGGTGAGAGAGAAGCAGAGGGGCAGAAAAACAACATAAAGATGGACCCCCTCCCTCCCATGTTTTGTCTCCGTGGAGATGCGGAGGCCTGCATGCTCTTGGCTCTTTAATATGCTAATCTGACAGCATGTAATTGCTCAGACAGCAATAAAATTGTCTCGCTGAAGGACACTTGGCTGTCGCTGCCCAGTTTTAGCGTCTGCCTGTTCAGAGGCAAAAGACATTTGTGGGAGCAAAGCCATGACCTTGGTGGGGCAAGAAGAAGAGATGAGGAAGGTTGGAAGTTTTACAAAACAATACAGGAACTACTGTCACTTCTTTTTTTTTGATTTTGTCAACAAATCCCATAAAAACTGCACAAAATCAACAAAAATTGGTCCAACAAGCAAGTATAGTGTAGCCAGATCTCACATATCACATCTTTCTGTCCCACAGAGCTTCACTGATGTTCAAAAACTAATAGAAATACATCAATGCACGACATTTACGTGCAAAAATATTCAAATATTTCTCCAAAAAAGACAGTATTCCTACACAAAAATGATAAATAAATATAAAAAAAATTAACAATTAAAAAAAAACTTACTGAAATGTTCCAGGTTTTGTAAAGTTACAGACAATAACTCGTAAAATCCCTGGGAAAAAGTATTCATTTAAATGTCAACCATAAAAAACAGGAGAAAACAAAAACTAATGTCCACATCAAAAATTAGCATTTTTACAAATAGTTATTCATTCTATTAAATTTGGCAGTAAAATGACACTATTTTTATTGTATATAAATATACAGACGATATCTTTCTGTTACAGATTTTTCCTGTTATTCAAAAGAAAATTATGTACATTCAGGGCTGAAAATTTAAAAATAATTCTTGTTTTACAGATTGTCTGTGTTTTGTTAAACTACAAATAGTATCGGTTAAATCACACAAAAAATAATTTTAAATGTTGGGTGTAAAAACAAAAACAAAAAAGAATCAAATTGTAGATATTTTCTACATCAAAAATCCGTCTTTTTACAAATAGTGATGTGTTCTTTTACAATGTGTGACCATGAAATTACACTTTCTTTACTGTATTTAAATCAGCCTAAAATATAGTTATTTACAGGTCTCCACAGTTATTTCACCGTTTTATTTTGTTTTTACATTACTGTATTTTGTTTTCTAATGCATTTATTCTGGTTGCCCTGCTAACAGATTTTTTATTTTTTTTTCCAGATTTTATTTTTTATACAGTGGTCAGTGAATAACATATTTATGTACATATATAAATATGTTTTTAGAGCGCACATCTTTCCTCAACACACACACTGTAGCTTATTTTGACTTTACTACACTGGTACCATCCTGCTGCTGCAGATAGTCCCTAACAAGCCATATGTGTTAATCTGCAGCTTAAAATGGTCTCCAGCAAATTTACCCACGTTTGAAAAACACATGAGGAAAACTGCATTGTCCAGCTGAAGCTACATGTTTGTAATCTGCATTAAAAGGATTGAATAAATACATTAGGAGATGAAGCATCGTTGGCTTTAGTCATCTTTGGTGTTTTTGTTGACGCTGAGAAAAACGTAGCTTACAAAATAATCTTAACCTTATGGTGCATTTATTATATTTATTAACGAATGTATTCCATTAAATATATTTTAAATTAGTGGCTATGAAGGGATCACAAGCTACACAGTTGTTCTCTTGTAATATTTATTTGTGATGTCCAATATGATCTTTCTTTGTTTCAATGTTTTAACCACATCACACAGTCTTCATCAGGAAAGATGGTTTAACTAAAATTAATAGGACTTTTGATCCATGCTGGTCTAAACTCTTTATTTCTAACCTTGGAAACTGCTCAGTTGAAAAATTTGTCTCAACAGGCTTTTTTTTTTTTTTTTTTTTGATCAGCTGATGTTTCCAAAGCCAGGAATGAGACGTCCTGAGTAGCTCAAAGTTATAAAAAGCCTGGGCAAACTCAGTCTGCTGATGGTGATCATGTAATATGGTGAAAGGCCCCAGAAGAAATGAATAATTGGAACTTAAGCAGAGATTTACTTTGTTAGTTTTAGTTTTTTAAGGTCAAGAATAAGCAAACTTACAGCTTTAATTAGAATTAAATCCAACATTTCAGTGCTTTCTAGTCAATAAATATCTTGGTACGGGATTACAAAAATTACAACTAAGATGCTTTTGCTGTTTATTACACAGAGTGGTTATGAAATATTCTTAATTCTCTTGATTCGTTTCATTGGATTACTGCTCAGACTCCTGCTATTTCCAGAGAACGTATAATCCCAAACCTATCCAGGCCGACCGAATACTTAAAAAGATTTTTCTCAAAGGCTCTGACTATCTGGGTCAGCCTTCACTTACTTCCAAAAGCTTTTTTGCAACACAGAGAGACGGTGTTATGACAAAACCCCAAAGCATAACAGAGGAAGGGAAGGTGAGTTGTGTCAGGTATAGCACGACTGTAAACACACACACACACACCGCACCGGGTCGCTGGGATTACATGCATGTTTGCAGCATGACAAAATGGAAGTATGTGTGTGAAAACACACTGCAGGGCATGAAGTCCTCCAACACCTGAGCAAGAACAAAGGCACCAACTGTCCCAAAGAATAACACAACCTGCAGAGGCAGAAACACAAGAGGCTGCCTGATCTTACATGTTTTTAGGCTCCACATCATTTACAGTAGTGATGGTATGATATATATATAACAGACTGAACTGTAGTGGGATCTATTTAGTGTTTTCATTCTTGGGCTGTAAAATCTTGGCGTTGCATCCATACAGCAAACTATGTATTTGCTGAACCTCGAAACCTGACGGCTGGTTTAAAAAACATGTTATCGTTTTTAAAAATCTCTAAAACTAACCATTCATCACAGCCAGGAACTGAAAAAACAGACAGAATGATCAGAATCTAAGCTTAGGTTTGTGATATTTCATCTAAATCTCAGGATACGACATGTCTACAAAAAGAGATTCTACACTAAAAAGATTCTGTAAAAAACAAAAAACATCTGTGTTCCTCAAAGCAACAATATAGTCAGTGGTGACTAAGCTGAAACTAACAGTCACATTACAAAAAATCAGAGAGTTTTCAGCTGAATTTGACTGAGACGAGTAAGAAAATAATAAATGCAGAATGTAAGCAGTGAAATATTAGTGCTGGTAACATCTGTGGACTCTTGAATAATGTTTTCCATGTTTATTCCAGGTTTCTTTATTTGTAAAATAAAAATGTAAACAAATTCAACTTTTGTTCAGTCTTTTTTCTGACTTATGACTATCCAACTTTGTTATACTGCAGACAAGCCTTCTTCTAGCCATGGTTGCACTGTTTCCACAGAGGAGCAGGACTTTATACTGCAGTGAAAAAAAATGAGCCTACAGTGGTACAGGAGATAAAAGATGTTTAGGAACTGCTTCTAGTTCAGATCAACTGCTTGTTGGTTGATTCAGCCACTACAAACTGATGCTGCAGCCTCAAAGCCAACTAAACAAACTTTACTTTATAGCAGGGCCCCCAAAGTTTCCAAAGACACCAAAAACTTGTATTTGCTGAGATACAGCCAGAAAAATACTTGGATATTAAAATATTTAACTTAGCAAACATCAGAAAGTTTAGGTGAAGAGAATGGATAAGCTGCCTAAAGCAATTCTTTGGCATTTCAGGGAATATTCAGATGAGAAGATCAGTGCTGCACTCACGTCTGTCCAATAATATAAGGCCAGAGGTAGCAGTTAGCTAACTTAGCTTAGCATTAAGACCAGATTCAGAGACAGCTCCGTCAAAAACCCACCTACCGGCCCCTCCAGAGCTAACTAATTAACATGTCAACTGTTTCATTTGTGTGTAAAAATGACAATCTGCCGTTCTACGTTCCAACCATGTGTTGGATTATTTATTGGCTGGGGGCAGTAATTTTCTGAGCTGGTTGCCTGGCAACTGCTCAAAACCCAACACCAAGTTTGGAACATAACTCCACTAAAATGGGGATTGTCGCTTCACAAACAAGATGCATCAAGTTATTAGTGAGAAGGTTAGGTGGATTTTATCACCTTGGGACAGTCTTTCTAGCTGTTTTCATCATTTCCATCCAGTGCACGAGGCTTAGCTGATGTTCTCTCCACCATAAAAGCAAATAAGTATTTTCCAGGATTATTTCTTTTTGGGGGGGAATAGCTGCGTTCATATGATAAATGCAGATCAAAGGAAAAGCTCAAGACTTCAGTCAGCCTCTTTCGCCTGCTCTTATCTGGAGAACAGTAGAAGCTGTGGGGGGTTCAAAGCCCCAGTGTTAATACCCCACCCAACCCCCTGAGAGACGCCTGCTCCTGCCCTGCAGCTGGCCTCACTGAGGGTCCCATCTGTGGCAGCGACAGTGTTTTGAGGGAGGAAGAGTGAGGAGGGAAGTGGGGAGGAGAGCTGAGTGTATGTGAAGTGACGTGACACACATGCTCGGACACAGAAGCATTTGACTAAACATCTGCTCCTGGGAGGAAACGCTGAGTCCTGTTGTGACCTGATATCCCAGGAAGAGATGCGACGAGGTGGAGATACTTCCCCGAAATCAACCACAACTCTGCTAACACTTTCTAATAAAGCACCTTTTATAAATGTTTGACAATGAAGTCGGTCGGTTGGTTGTGAAACCTGCCTCTGGCTGCTGAGTTAATAATAGTCAATTTATTGATTAAGTCATTCATTAATTATATTCTTTAAAAAGCCTTTAAGTCTGGGGTCATAAATATTAAGTCGATAAAGGTTTCTCACTCACTAAAGCAACAGAAACAGTTAGTGGCTCATCCGTAATTATAAACGTTAACAATCAAAATTAGGATTTTACGAGTGAATGTTAGTGAAAGAATTGCAGTCTAGATGCAAAAGGTCACAGGTCAACTGAGGAGGTCACCCGATAAACTAAAGATGAAGAAAGCATCCTGCTAGAGGAGGAGAACCATGAGCCAGAAATGTGTTTTTGATTTCACCCATAAAACATTGTATCAGTAACGTGACTGAGAAATGCCACAAAAAAGGAAAACTTAAAGTAAACAGGGCATTATCTCATATCACTCACTCAAGAAAATTACAAAATAAAAGTGACTCACTATGATACAAAAGTGTATTTGTGGCTTGATTTTACATTTTCACAAAGAAATAGTCAAGCTGTTGTTATTTATTTATTAATTCTGACACCAAGACCTTAAGACTGAAGTTAAAATGTCAAATTCTGAGGCAGAAAAATTCTAAATTGACCTTTTATGATCTGTGTGATTCAATTAAAAGGTCCAAACTGGTTTATTTATCGACATTTACTTGTTTAGACGGTTTGAAACACCTCATTAGCACTGCTCAGGTGGAACAGGATGTTTTTACAGTGTTAATGATCAAATCATTTCAGAGGTGCTACATCGTCTGTGTGTCGCTCTATCGAGGTGATCCGTCCCAGCTGATGGTTGAATTAGCTGTGATTCTTATTTTCCTCTTTGGGGTTTCTCATCTGCGATGAAAAAAATGCTGAGTGAAACACACACCCAATAATTACCGCACGGGATTGTGGGAAGGTCAGATGGCGTTGTCCCCTCGTTTGTACCAGAGGAAACAGATTTTATAAAAATGCCGTCTCCTGGCAACGCAACACCACAGCCGAGGAAGCAACAGGAGCGAGGAGAAATAGCTGAGGACTGTGAAAATACGGATTTAGGATTTATTATCAGCTATGATCTCAGTCATACCGAGCAGATTACTATGTTTTCCAGCTCTCCCTCCTCCTCCTCCTCCTCCTCCTCCTCCGCAGCCTGGATGGTCCAGAATATGAAATATTTTTCTCCAACAGCCCAACAGGGTCAGATGTAGCAGAGCATGTGGGAGTGAGCGACATCCAACAGCAAAACTCACGAGTTGTAAGAAACTGCATAGTGATTTTACACGCTGAGCACGAGTGAATCACTGCAGAAGTAGGTGAGTATTTGCACGAGGAGGCCAACGCTTACTGTAAATGTAGTTTCTGTTTAGTAAACCAGGTTTTCCTTGTATCTTTGTGTGTTTCTGTGTGGGTGTTCTGGTTGTGATGCCATGCGAGCACAATGATTCAAACCACTGAACAAGATCCAACTCTTATTTTCCTGGAGAAAGCAAACGCAACCTGTCCGCCATGTTTCTGCCAGCGGTGAGGTGGAAGGGGGGGGGCAAATGGACAAAAATGAAAATAGAAACTGCCTCTGTTGGGGCAAAAAAGCTAAATCCTGCAGAATTAAAGAGGCACACGTGCAACAACTACAGGCAAAATAGTTTGAAGACTTCTACATTTGGTCTTTGATAGTATTTGAGCAGACTTTCAGATATTTCTGCTCGACGTCAGAGTTCCCCAAAACTTTTCAGCCTCCGAATCCCAGTTATCAAACACTGCACGCAACAACAGGCTAATCCCAACAGATGGATAACAGCAACATGAAGGAACACAACAACCTGACAGCCGTATTACCTTACACTAATTTAATAAAGGCTGCACCGTAAGAAAAAGAAAAGGTAAAAGTGACAATCTAGCAGTAAATGGTGTGCACTTATATAGCGCTTTTCTCTACCTTAGTGGTTCCAAAGCACTTTACAATGTGTTTCACATTCACCCATTCACACACACATTCACACTCCAATGGCGACAGAGCTGCCATGCAAGGCGCTAGTCTACCATTAGGAGCAACTTGGGGTTCAGTGTCTTGCCCAAGGACACTTCGGCATGTGGAGGGGCCGGGGATCGAACCGCCAACCTTGCGATCAGTGGACAACCCGCTCTACCACCTGAGCCACAGCCGCCCACCAGTAAAGTCATAAACCAGTAAAGTTGCCAGAAAAAATACATTAATAAGTGTAAAACTGTGAAAATAACAGCCACTATGATTTAAATACAGTAGAAATATGTCATTTTATGGTCAGGTGTTGCAAAAAAACAAATTACCATTTGATAAATAGGTGATAGAAAGCAGCATTTAATTTAAATTTTTATTGAGTTAGAATTTGCTATTTCTAATTTTTTTTTTTTTTTTAATTTCCAGAAATCATCTTACAACCTTTCCTCGGTGTCTTACGACCCCCATTTCAGCAACTACTGTTCTGCTGAGTATTTTCTGCCACATTACACATCTGCTCTACCGCGTTTCAGTTCAGTACTATTGTACTTTTCACTCCACTACAGGTGTTCGACAGCTTTAGTTACAACTCCTTTACATTCTCATTCCATTTAACGTGAGGAACATGAAAACGCTGCTTATTATGTGACTCTAATAATGACGCACTACTGTGATATTATTATAATATAGAATACTGTGATGTCCTGGTTCTGTGGTTTAAAGGTGCTTGCCATGTAAAGACCAAGTGTTCAAGGCCATAATTCTCTTCACTCATTTTCTGCTTAAACACCTCCCTAAAAAGGCAAAAAAGGTTACATGCACTTCTAAAATGATAACAGAACTCTCTATTCTACATAATGAGCACTTTTATTTATACTTTAAGTGCATTTTGCTGTAAATACATCTGATCTATTACATGAGCTCAGTATTCTTCTTGCTATAGAGCACCAATTTATAACCTTGTATGTAAAACTACTTTAACTTAAATACAATATAATGTCAGTATTTCTTCCACACCTGCTAAATACTCAGACTCTTGCTGCTCTGGGACACATCAAAATGACATAATCCTGACATTTTTACCTTAATATTAATTTAATTTAGTTTCAGAGTTAATGCGACTTAGAGGAGAAGCCCACCAACTAAAAGTTTTACTTTGTAAGTAAATTCACAGATGATCTTGATTAGAGCTGCTAATAAATTAATTGCCAACAATACTAATATTTGTTAACTGCTTTAAGTAGTTATTAAGAAAGAAAAGTCAACATTTTTAATATTTAATTAGTTAAATTTGAGTATTTTCTGATTTTCTTTACTCCTCTATGACAGTAAACTGAATATTCTTGTGAACTGATGCTGGAACTGGAAACACTGATCAGTGTTTATTATTATTTTTGGAAATTTATAGATGGAACAATTAACTGCTTTAGATCAATCAAGACTAAATATAATCAGAAGTAGCAGCCCTGCTCTCAGCCCAAAGTGGAGAATGTGGACACCGAGAGAGAAACAGGTTATAGATGCAGTTTCAGTTGCACGGAGGTATTTCTGAGACCTGCTTCTACATAGTCTTTGCATTTATATCTATGAGAATAGCATCAGTAACGCCTCCTCCTCTCATAGCACAATTCAGACTTCAGCTTTCAAAATGACCACAACCATAACCCAACACCTCTCTGAAAGTTCATGACAGTAGGAAATGACTGCTGATAAACTGGTGGCCATGCAAAAAAATGGTTCTGTATGTTTATACCTTCAAAATATCCCATTTATCCTCATTTATTGCAGCTGCATATTTGCTATCACCACTCCCATTCATGCATTTCATCCCTATTTCTATTTTTAATCTCTTAAATATCTAGACTTTGTGCTGATGCTGGATGATTCACTGCATCACCGAGGTGCACACACACACACACACACACACCACATGCAAATACTCCTGTACTGTCATCAGACACGATGTGGGGAGAGGAAGAGGAGGGGGAGGAGGAGGAGGAAGGGTCACCAGAGAGCCGACCTCCCCTGAAGGCTCATGTGGCAGCTGCGCTTCTCGGCTGAACAATGGTCAAAGAGGCTGAAGGCAGCGGTAATCGTGCTGATGCAACGTTTACAATCAGTCCATCAGTGGAATCAGTGGCAGATAATCGCTAATAAAAGTGCAGGCCAAGGAGGAGAGGATGGAGAGGGAGGAGAGGGAGGAGAGGGAGGATGCTGCTGCTGCCTTTTGGGTACCATATTGGCCTCTTGTGGCGCCGGTCTGCTCCACATACGCGTCTAAAAATGAACCTCCCTCCTGCTGTCAGTGTGCTGATCAGCCTGTGGTGTGTGATGGCATGGCTGCCCTCAGAGCATCGTGCGTTTGAGATTTAAAAGAATGTGGTCCTGAACGTAAATACGGCGCGATGCTGCTGCAGCCGAGACGATGCGGAGCTGCTCACCATCTAGAAAGGCTCTATAATAAACACGCACCCGCACTTAAAAACATAAAACGGGTCAAATGCTGTCTCCTACCTCCGTGCTGTCCTCTGTTGGCCATTGCAGGATGGATGAAGAGGAGGCAGGTGCAGGGATGCAGAGCGACGCCCAGGGAGACACAAACATGAAGCAATCATCGCATCGATCCTCAGTAAAAAACAGACACTGAATTTACAAAACCAGAGAGCAGCTGCTCACCTGTTTTGACGGGGATCCGGCTTTTGTACCTGATGTTGCTCGTCATGATGAGCGCTCTCCTCCCTCGATTTCACCGAAGCGACGACTCACAGGAAAGCGGCCCCTCGCCTCGCCTCCAAACCCCGGACAGACGGCAGGAGGGCGGGCTGAGCTGACAGATGAAAACCCTCCTCCTTCTTCTCCTCCTCCTCCTCCCGCACGCAGCCAGTCACACCGCTCAGCTCCGCACAGGCTGGAGGGCATCAGGGCTTAAAGCGTCCAAACCAGCCTCACTGACATCATTGTAAACCCGTCACTACAGGCTTTTTTAAACCACTGGTCAATAATGCTTCTATAACATCTCCTCTTGCAGGCCAGCGGTAAGAAAATGAACAAAACACATAAGTAGGTGCACTTTCCTACATATTCTCTATTGGATATTAATGATATTAATGCAAATGTAATAAGATAATACATCATTTGCACTTTTAAACGCCATTTCAGAAAAACCTGCAAAATTTGAAAGACAGAAATTTAAAAAAATGCTTAAATCTAACCAATCACCTGGGGGAGGTTCATGGTGATATCTATCAGTTAAACACTTGTGCCCCATTCTCCTGTAGTGTCTCCCCTGAAGACTTCAGTTTTGGAGGATATTTCTTAACTCTCTGAATCCCAAACCCAAAACAGAGCAAATGTCTTCATTTAAGAGAAAAAGAAACTGTACAGACAGAAATTGTGAGATTTACAACTTTCTGGTGGTCACTGAACTACTCGTGAGTGAGGTCCATTCAGAAAATTAACCTAACCTAAGCTTAAAATTGTGATATTTTATTAAAATCACTTTATCCAAACTGTCTTAGGAATTCGGTTTTTAAAAATGGCAACTTTCTGTCTTAACTGCAGGATGTTTACACCAAGCGTCGATGAGACAAATATGAGATTGACAAGAGCAAAAGGAATGAATCTGAGAAGTTAAATAAATACAGCAGTGATACATACAGCATGGTGGAACTTCATGCTAGAGTTGATGTGCAAAGTGAAAAATACAGAGTTCACAGATGATGTAAAAGTGGAAATAGTTAAATATATATATAGTATGTAGAGCCACCATTTTCTCTCAGTACTGGTAACCTCTGTGGGCCCTAATTGATTATTTTTATTCTATTCACCTGCAGTTGCTCTCAAAATAGATTTTCGTAAGATACTTCACCAGCAATTAAGGCCACACAAGTCACTGAACCTGAACATAGAAAATCATGTTTACAGAACCACGACACAAACGGCTTAATTCAACATTTAACTTTCTATTTTCATATAACCTTTCTACTTTACTTTCTAACACCCAGCAAAATCCTTTTTATTAAGCTTACCGATGATTATATTTTGAAATATCTTTAGAGCTGAATTGTATGCCCATAAGTTTACCATAAATACATGTAAATAATTTCATGATATATACTTATTTCACCATTTTCTTAAAATACCACATGAAAAACTGCACCAGGAAAAGTCACCGAAATCACGAACATAAGTAAATATATCACAAGTCACTGTGAGCATGTGTGACACTGAGGGGACTGAATGTATTTATTAATAAGGCTCGATCCCATGTGGTGGAAAACAAAGCACACATCAGCGCAGATCTTAATAAGATTAAAGCTGACATGACTTTGTTTTGTTCGATTAAAAGCTGCCGACAGAAAGAAAGCCATTCAAAAGTAACTCAACAAATGTCTACTTGTTCTCTAAACAAATTTTATTTCAGAGAGAAATACAAAAAATGCTGACAACTAAAAACAAGGCTTTTCTGACACATGGTTAAGAAATGATAATTACGTTCGCCTTAAGCTCCACTGACAGATTTGCGAGCAAAAGACGAAAATGGAATAATGCCGATGGCACCTCAGTGACAGCGCAGCTAGACTGCAGTGTGGAGGATGTTTAGTCTGCTGCTCACAGAAAGCTGGAGGGAGTTTACTCAAAGTACCGTTAAATATTATAGTAAGGGAGTGTTAAAGGGAAAAGCACGATTAGAGTGTGATGATAATTTACACATGTAGTGTACAAACAGACCATTTTACACATTAAATAATGTCAATGAAACAAATATCGACACTTAATGAGCTTTAGGGCTGAATAATTTGATTAGTTTGTAGTTTGGCACTGACATTATTAAGATCAGCTCTAGATGATAAATACTAAAATAATTCTGACTTGATCCTAAAGTCTTTAGAGCAGTCTGGCATTAGGTTTTACTGTAGGCTACAAATGAACTGTTCTACTGTAACACAGTTAGGAACTAATATCTGTGTGATAAGTTCTTCCTCATCCTGGACACACAGACAGTTAACCACACGTACCTTACCGCAGTAATACTAAAAGTTATTGCATTATCAGCTTGAAGCAAACAGGCACTGATGGGAGACTGAATTACTCAAAAGCAGAAAACACGAGAAGGAAACAGTTTCCTACTCGTAAGTTAAAATGTGTTCAAACGTGACAGCAAAACAAAACGAAGCATCCTGAAGATTGAACAGAGCCCATACTTATGGTTTTTGTAAACATGTTGCATGATGGCACAGACTCTCAGTACCAATGTCATTGGCAGCTCTGTGGACAATAATTAAGATTAAAGGCAATATAACGGTTAAATGTCAATGATAACCATCCAGTACTCAAACATTTTTGTGTTCACACTTTTTAAGTTTTGTCCATTCTCACTTAGCAATTGGTTCATTGTGATTTACGAGGAGTCTTTACAAGACGTTGAAGAGAAAGACAAAAAAACATCGGTGTGGAGCTCCAGAGCAGCTGATGGATGGACGATTGGAGGGAAGAAGAAGAAGAGGTGGTGGTGTGCAGATAAAATGATGTGATCCTGGGCTCCTGAGGGTCTCCAGGGCGGCAGAAACCGTTGGACAGATATGTGTGTGTGATGAGATCACTGTGCTTCTCTACGACTCTTCTATTCATCTGATTTCATTTTCATCTGTGCCTGCATCTGAGCGATCATCTCCTGCATGCGTCTCAGCTACACAGAGAGAAAGAGATAAAAACAAAGTTTCAATGATGGAGTATTTTCTAAAATAACAACCATTTTCACATCATTAGGTTTTAGCTGTCATTCCTTTACGTGACCCTTTAAACCCCAAAAAACACCGACTGGTATAAAAGAGAAGTTATCTTGGAAAACAAAAATTGCCAAAATACACCTTTTATCAGAGCCACAAACTGTAAAGGAGAACAATTCATCAGACTTTCAGATTGCTGTCAGTACTTGAACTAATTATGTGTGACTGTGGCTGTGTATGGACACTAATTAAAATATTAAGTCGGAAAATATCCACAGTAAGTAGAGTCACCAGTTTTTCTAGTAGATGATATTTTTTAAACCTTTGTAAAAATGAATGATTAAAGACAGTTTTGCTTTGTTTTTCTTTTGTTAATTCATGGCATTACAAGTGTGTCACACTGCACAGAAGACACTTTAAATATGAGCTACTTCTAGCCATGGCTGTGCTGTTTCTTTCGACAGGCAGGACTTTATACTGCAATAAAAAAAACTAACCTACACTGACTAAAAACATAAGGTCCAGAAACTGTTTGGGCTTTAGAGGGTTAAAAGACTTCTACATTTCAAAAACTACAGATTTACAGTTTCCATTTTCTTGTGTCAGCACGGTGTTTGCTAACATCAGGAGCTGATTAGAAATTAACAGAATTCAGTAGAAGTCAGATCTGCCCAGTTTAAATCCTGTACAAGAAAGTGAAGCATTTTCTCCTTCTGTCAGAAAAAGAAGCATTTTATTTGGCAAAAGAAACCCAACAGGTACACGAATGTTCAGCATATTTAGGAGCACAGTTACTCCAAAACCAAAAAACACAGTATATCTGTTGATTCCGTGTGTGTGTGTTACTATAAATTTATTTTACAGTGACTCCTGATATCTCTATCGTGGGAAAACCACATGTCCCAAAACTGTTCACTTTTCTTTCAGACGGCTTTTAAAAAAAAGACTTTTCTCAACTCATGAAGGAATATTTAATCCTTAAGTTTATTTGAAAAACTCTAAACCGCTACAGCTAGGCTGACTTCACAGGACTATACACACTGACAGTACCAACATGTTAAAACAAGATGTCCCCAGACTGAAAAAAGGCCTCTCATGGAGTACCACCTGAAATAGTTTACAGCATGAGATTTTATTTACCCATATAAGATAACCTGCTGCATTACTGTAAATAAACTAACCAGGTGCTCATATAGTCAATATTAAGTCAAATGTAAGTACATTAATTCATTGCAGTGTAGAGTAATATGATCTCGATTTATATCTGCTGTAATGGCAATCAGAGTGTTTAAAAATGAATGAAGCTTAAAATCAATGTCCAACAATAAATTACCATTGATGGAAAGGTAAATAAATGTTAAAGTGAAGGCAGTGACTGGACCATAAAAAGTAATCAATCTGGAAACTCCTGAACAATCATGGCCATATTTACAAGTTAAAACCATCATAGGTCTCACTTCAACTCTCTTGTGACTTTCTTTAACTTGTATCGCCATCTTGTGGCTGTGCACGGAACTTCAAATCGTTCATGTTCAGATGTTTTTCCTCAAGAAAACTATTTTAAGTTCTTTCTTATGAACTTATGTGTTTTGGGGAATCAAATCAAGTTGTTTTGAGGCAATTAAAATGCTGAAGTCTGAGAAGTCCTATATCATTTTTGGCAGCCAAAATTAAGATTAAAGATACACTGAAAAAGTGGGGGCTAACTGAAGGTGACATACCTTGAAAATCAATGACAACTTTGAACAAGTATCTTTTCAAACTTTAAACACAGATTTTATGTTCACTTACTGTCGTTGCTGTAATTATTATTAGAAATAAATATAGATTTCCTAAGAATTAAAGTCATGTTTAATCATTTACCTTAGGAAAATAATAACAGGTAATGCTATATTTTAAACCTCCTATAATTAGTTACTAATTTGCGACAATACCTGGAAACAGCTGCCTTTTTAGGCAGAGCAAAGACTGTAAGCTTAGTAAGTACCACCTCAATTAAATGCATTTTCAAGCAAGACACAGGACATTTAGCAGTTGTTGATTACCAGAGCACAAAACTAGTATTTTCATTGTAGGAAGCTCTAGTCTTACTATTTTTTTTTTCCATATTTCTATTGACATTCATATGCCCATTTCATTATATGTATTCCCCAGAACACAGGCATGTTTTAAATAGTACCTAACAGTGTAGTGTAATGTCATCTCATATAATGTTATAACAACATTAATATTACCCTCCAGGTTGCACAGATAAAAAACAGACTTCTGACTGTCTCTGACACATTTATAACTATGTTTATTTATGGGAACTGTCTCTATAAAGCAGTAAATAAATATTTACTGAACTGTACCTGAATGTGCCTGTAAAGGACATCTACATTTCTGTGAATTTTACTGACCTGCTGTGCACGAACACAACCAGTTTGTCCTGACAGTTTGATTTTTTTAACCTATTAGTGCAAAAGTACAAAGCTCTTTCCAGGAACCTTTCAGATAAAGAACACTATCACTTATCCGCTGCTTTCTGGGATATTATTAGGGATCTAGGGAGTACCAGTGGTCATTGTAACATTTCCTTCCACCAAGTCCCTGGCAAAATGTGTGCAAATGACCCACTGTCCCTGCAGCTTTGTGTTTCGGGCTGCTCACGTTTCTGAGGTCATTCCCACCATAAAACCGCGCCGGCACATCCAGGCAGGAAGTGATGGCATATCCTGCCCGGGCACATTGTTTACAAACAGCTCTGATTGCACCGCGCCCGCTCACTGCAGAGCACCGCTGCAGCAGCACAAACAGGCCAATCAAGAGCCATCAGGAAGCAGATTATTGCCTGATGACATGTAGTGGGGTCAAAATAAACAAAACTTTTCTTTCTCTTTCCAAAATATAGACACTCTGAAGAACAGACAGGTTTCCAGGTTTGTTTTTGCAGCTTCTAAAACCCGAGAACATGTTAATCTCAGAGTGACACACATGAGTGACAAAGGTGACAAAGCAGTTTTTCTAAATAGTCAGGGTGACTCTACATTCACACTTGACCACACACAGTCTGGGTTACTGTGGTTTGAGGGATCAGATCCTCGTGCTTTTTTTTTTTTAGATATGTTTACTTCAAAACCCACATGCCCATTAGTGCACTGGGGGAAAAAAGATCACATCAGACCAGCCACTTCTAATCTTAGAATAATGTGCTGAGCTGTTTATGTTTTCAAAGTGAAATGGTTATGTGATACATCCAACTAAAATTCAGTGAGCTACCCATTTCCATTTATAGCTCACAGTTACAGTGATTTCTGTGGTAAAACAGTATTTTATCAATGGCCTATCTTTGACAGATATACTTTTCTTTAGTGTAGTTCTGCTACTTTAACTTAAAACAGTGCCAGCATGTGTGTCAGTACAATGTGTTAGCTATATATACAAGACAGTCTGAAGTCCCTCTAAGTTGAAAAGTACAAAAAATGTGAAATGGTTGCAAGGACAGTCCCTTTAGCACTATATATAGCCTTGCATTAAACTCAGGACGAATCTCAAATTAAAAAGATTGTAGCTGAAAATAATGACACCGTAAAATTTCCTTACTTCTTTTGACATTTAATGACTGAAGGACTGCAGATTTAGCCCCGTTTCTTACAGTTTTGCATTAGCAAGGGAACACTTTACAACCAGTAGGAAGAGGATGAATGAGTACAGCGACCACTGACTTTTAGAACATAAACGATACCTTTAAAAATCTAAGCTCATCCTTTAATCTTATTTTGGAGCACGTAGATCTGTATGTGCAACTATAGTTTCCTTTTTTTCTTTATTTTAAGATTAGATTTTGTAAGCAAGCTGGTCTACTAGCAGGTAGTAATGATTTCATTGGTCAGCGTCATACTGTACATAAGATTCTACTGGCTGGGGAGTTTTGACAGTGTTGTTTCACAAAGATCCAAAAGCATGAGCACAAATGAGCACACAGAAGCAATCATAGAGCGAGGATATGCACAGAAACTAAAGCTCAAGACATTGGTGAAAGCATAGTGTTTATCAGAGTGCAGACAAATAGTTTTGCACCTAAGCAGGGGCTATTACAAAGAGAGGAGAGTGTTTTGAAGGAAAGCATTAAAAAATCTTAGCAAAAGACAAAGAAATAATACTCCACCATCTTGAATAAAGACATGAAGGTAACTCCATACTATCCACTTGTTATTCAGTCGAGACACATTTTTGCACAAAGACAGATTAAAGCTGTGTGCTCTTACCTCAGCCTCTTTCTGTAGCAGGATCTGGTCCTTATCCACCACATCCTCATCCACAGCTCTGCAGAGGAAAACAGGTATCAAATATGATTAACCGTGCTTGAAGCAGGAGTAGCTCATCAGCTATCAGAGTGATGTTAAACAGCATCTCACCTGCCAGCTCTCTTCAGCCTCTCTGAGCGGAAGTTCTCGTAATGCAGGTCCTGAGTTACCTCCTGGAGGTCTTGCATGTGGGTCCTGCAAACAGACAAGCAAAAATAATCAAATCTTCACACACTAGAGGGCACAAGAGTTCAGCTTTATTTTTCCAGCTAGCTTAAGGAGGAAAAGTTCTGTCAAGGTTTTGAAAGCCTTTCCATGTGAAAATCCTATTACTTAAGGAGTTTTATCACCAAGGAGACTCACACAAGCATGGTGCGTAGTTTGAGGAAGTCATTGTGCTCAGGATTCTCCACCTCTACTACTCCCCAGGGATAAAGACGACCACGGATCTTCTTCCCTTTCACCTCAATCAGCTGGTTGGAGCCAATCACAGCGAAGGGAATGCTCGCCTGAGAAAGGAAGTTAGATGTCAGTGGATGTCATAAGAGAAACAAAGTCAGAGGAAGGGATATGGAAAGAGATATGGAAAATAAAAGGTATCAGAAGGGAGGTGTTGAGGTAAAAGGAAACAAGAATGAATGGGAAGAGAATGGTATCTATCCCTAAAGCAGCAGCAGGGAATGTCTGACGTACTTTGGTAACAGCTGACATCAGCTGCGTGTCGCTCTCTCACCTTCAGGACTCTGGTCTGCTCCTTGAACTCTTCGTCTTCGTCAGAGTCTGCATCAGGTAGCTGATAAATTTTGATCCCGTGCTCTGCGATCTCATCCAGGATCTGAGAAGTGTAAACAAGAGAAACACGGTGAGAAACGGAAGTGAGGAGGCAGGGTTGTGACCTCATTGTGACCTCCTGACCTGTCCTACCACAAAGGGAAAACTTGACTCTTGAATCCTGCAGATACAACCAGAGGGTCAGCTTGACTTTCCACAATCAATCAGTTCTCCAACAGTCCAGATATCAATTATATAAAAAGCCACCTAATTTAAACACAGTAAAGCATCCTCACTACCACAACCACTGAAACCCTTTCCTTCAAGATATCTTCAATTAAAAAGACTTATTTTGTATTTTTTTTACTTATTTGGTTTGTCATGCTTTTTTATGTGTTTAGTATATGTCCTATTATATTTAGTATGATTTTCTTTCAAGTTTGCTCATTCGTGGATCTGTTCTTTTACTTGCAATGTGATGTAATTCCTTGTTCTTGCCATTTATCTCAACTGAAACCTTTTATGTTAACTAAAACAATACATCCTGCAATGCAGAAGCTCATTCAAGCAAAGCACATGCTTCTGCAACTGATCTAAATATATTTATAAAACAGGTGCATTCACTGTAAACTGTGAATTATGTGGACAAAATAACAGCTGCTGCTCTGACCCATAAACAGAAAAGAGGAGAGTGCTATAGACTAATGGGAGGGTTTGAGTGAGTATCTGTTGTTGCAGCAACACATTTAATTAAAGCCCCCCCATGGGGGATGGGGGGGAGACAGACAGGGTAGACAGGTGAAAAATAACAGTCTGTGTGTGCCTTCAAGTTCTGAAAGAGTCCGAAACAAAGTTCTCACCCCCGTTTATTTCTTCTCCAACCGGTGAAGAAACAAGTTAAAACAAAGGAGCTTTCTTCACCGCTAGCTCGGGGACAGATGTCAGTATTTATTATTCTAAACATCAAAGCTGCATTTTTCTTTTGTTTTCCCTAGAGCAGAATTTTTAAATCCACAATGTAGTCTTATGTAATCAAGCCAAAAAATGTCAAGTGTTGTTTTCCTGACTTTTTGGGGACTTTCATGTACTGTAGCATATAAAAGGACAGTGGTGAGTCAGGCAGGAGTCTGGGAAGTGACCGCAGGTTTTCCTACCGAGCGGAGCTCCTGTTTGAGTCCTTGTTTTGGCTGTCGCTTGTTTTCTCAGTGAGTTCTGTGCGCAGTGTGTGTGAGATAGTGTGTGTGCGGGGAGAGTCGGGCATTGTTGCGGGGCAGATCTAAAAACAAACAGGCTTTGCAGGACTCACAGGAGAGCGTGACACCGGACCAGAGCCTCTTTTTCCTTCATTTACTCAAGTTCACACAATTTACAGAACGCTCCAACATGGAGGCTGGATAAACATCAGTCTGGTGGGGCAGCACATAAAGAATTTTGGGAAACTGTGCACTCAGTGGGAAAATAAACACGCATGACACAATGGCAGGAAAAAATGAAACAAACAACAAATCTAGGCCGTCAAGTAGATAAGATAGAGACAAATTCAGATGCGATATGTGATAAAACAAGAAAAGCCTAACTGAGAATCACTGAGCAGCCAGTTAAACAAACAGCTGAAGAAACCAGTACAACACATTTCATTAATATTATTAAATATGCACAAGCACAAGTCTGTTGTCTGCCATCATCTGTTTCCAGACTTTGCAAATCCAAAATGGCTGTTTACCTGAATTATTCTGTTCCGTAACATGTGCTTAGTACGGCCTGACACCTATAATCAAAACCTCTCGGGGATCATGAGATGTCAAAATCACTGGCTGCTCCAAATCCCTGTTGTCTCCTGCTGATTTACTGTACACAATGTCGGCCTTAATCTCAAATGTTACACCAGACTCTCCTCCTCGTAGTTGTGTATTTTAGTTGGCACAGGGATGCTGGCAGTGGGAGCCATTTTGATTTTATGACCATCCTGTCCGGCTATAATACACTGCTCACCCCCACCCCTCTCAGTGCTGTTATGGTTGGCTGTGCAGGTCTGCTCAATGCTGTCCGGGCAGTGGACAAACAATGCTACGCAAGACTCTGCCTCAGTGTTAATTGGAAAAGGAAGCCAAAGATTTATCGGCTTAAGTTTCTGGCTCACATCACAGAATATGAAACATTGTTTGTGGAAATATTCAGTCATGTTGGGCAGCTATGATAAGTCTAAAGGTGGAGGCTGATACTGTTCACTAGAAAGTGGGTTAGAAATTAGGGAAATGGCAGATGAATCCTGCCAGATGTGTATTTCCAAAGAAAAGTCGAGCTTATTCACTTCTAGGAATAGCAGTATTAAATAGCCTGTAGCGGTTATGTGCAACCCAAATATAGCACACCTGCAGGTCTATACATAGATATAATTGCAATGGGTGAAGTGGTGGGAGACGTGGCTAAGCAGTTTCTCTGCAATTGCACAGCAGCTTGAACCAAAACCCCCAATCATAAACAAACACGGTGCAAACCCATCATTACAGGGATTGCAGTTTCATCATGTCATCCTGCCGAGAGAATAATATTTTCACAATTTGTTCATTCTCACGAGCAAACCCACAAAAATATGAATGACTCAAACACCTGCTAATGGGCAATGATTCCTGGGCAAACATCACTGGAAGGAAACAAATAGCTGCCAAAGAAAAGACCAAATAACAAAAGAGGGGATTGTGGTGAAGCTTTGACATTTAACAGGTAACGACATGCACAAACACAGGCGCAAGGATTCGGTTTTCTCGTGCGATTGTCGGGGACAAGACTGAGTCTCTTCTGGATTGGCATGGTGTTTGAACTGTAACAGGGAACAATACTTGGAAGTAGAAACATGGACCAGAGCATTCTCAGGAAATCAACAATGCACAAAGAGAGAGAAAAAAAAACACAAAACAAAACAATCAAACTGCATCGCGACACTAATCAACCCCGATTCAGAAGAGCAAGAATCGGGAGAAGAGGGACCAGATCAGCAGCACTTTTACGTAACGTTTATGTAACCTCACAGCTGCCTGCCAGCTTCTGCAGAGTGACCATGGGAATGAAACGGTGCATCGCTGCCATTAGGTGAAGTGTATCTGATCGGCTTTCAGCTGCTTTAAAACCTTGTTTCATACTGAGAAAATACCAAAACCCCTTCACATGCACTTTTCCCATTTTCCCTTAAGTAGCTTTGAAATCCCTCTCCGGTCATCTCTATATCAAAATTACACATTTAGAACTTTGTTCCATAAAAATAATCCCTCACACTAAAATGGTTTAGATGGAGCTCAAGCACACCAGCTCTCCTTCCACTTGGCTGAAACTCTGTCAAACTACTCTGCACTACACAATAGAAAGTTGTAATACTGGGGGAAGTCATTTAGCCATAAATATTCATACCAGAAACCAAATCAAATGAAAAACAATGATAAAGAAAGCCCCACCCTTCAAGTAAACAGGATTGGAACCCCAGAAATCTGAATCCATGTTTTTGGGAAGATCATCATTACATTGCAGTTTCAAGCTGGAAATCTTTAGCCATGGTGTTGTTTCGCTCATGATGTGTCTTCCAGCAAACACAAAAACATAATTTAGACAAAGTTGATAATTTGATTTTCACTGGATGCAGATCTATGGTTATTAAAATCATCTCTTTCCTCCCTGTCTGCCAGTATGAGGTTGTTCCAACTCTTCATTAGGCCTATATGATGATTACACTGAGAGAAACTAAACAAGGATTGGATGTGTAGCATTAGTTTTTAATGACCAACCCACTGGTGGGACACTGCTTGTTATGAAGTTCAGGGACAGAGGCCCTCTTTTTCCAAAGCTGAGGATTTATTGGAGGAAAATCCTCGCCATGGTAAGTCCTCTGTGTCCCTTATTAGACTTCAGTAGGTTCAATTGTGCATCTGTGAACAAAACAGCTGCTTACTTTGCACATTATAAATCCACACACTTGCTTTTATGCAAAATCTCTGGTGCTCAGAGGAAAAAACTAACTTAAGGACACATGTTACCACAGAGGTCAACCAGTAGTATTTAGTAGTAATAAAAAGTGATGACGAATGTAAAAGTTTTGAATGAAAGGGATTAAACTACAAAAGTATTGTGGAGAAGCACGTCATATTCCATCATCAGCAGTCTAACTTTGTTTCGGTTTATTCTGTATATGCTGTTATACCTACTTCCTTGTTTACATTTTTGCCTAATTGCTTCACATTTTCTAAATGATGTACACAATTACAGTTGGCAAATTAACTGTATACACATACACCCCATAAACACTAGATCTGTTTAACCTCACCTGAACCAAAGACCACCCAGCATCTTAAAAATGAAATGCATTATTTATGAAACTGAAGGTGATGCATTTTTAAATTAATCTCCAAGTAAAACAAGGATAAGCACTATTTCACACAACAAATGCTATTTATTTATGGAGAGTTGCTATTGTTTAATACTGTTATAATTATCATCAGACATGATATATGTGAGAATTCACATTTGATAAACAAATCTTGATTACTTTTTGTTCCTATCTCATAAATTTGTTGTTAGTTTTATTTTGGAGGAAAATGAAAGCAACTAGAAAAAACATTTACAGAAAAACGGATTCTTCAACAAGTGAATGTGAAAATGCATATGCTAAAAAAGCTGAGCTTCCCTTTTGCTTTTCATATTTTAAAGTCACATCAGGATAACTGCCCTACTGCAGCAGAAGAACCAGGTTTCAATCTGTCGCAGGTCACAGTAGACTTGAAAAAAATTAAGCTCCGGTAAGTGTGATGATGAATTCCAGCCAACAAACAAGGTAAAATATGAGTTCTGGACCTGCAAAAATATTGTGTCTTCCCACATAAAGTAAAAGATCAACCTGCTTTAAAAATAATACTGTGAGGAGTAACGTCATCCCCAGTAATAAATCTAAGCCTAGAACAGGACAAATCCTTAAAACTTTCTATAAACTGCCTTTCTATAGTATGAAATAAAGAGGAATGTCGCTCTAGCAACCAACCTACAACAACAACACTAAACAGAAAACTATGATTTAGTCTGGTTCTCACACAAGGCAAAAGTGTGGCTTTTAAGTAAACCTCCCAACAAATATAAATATTAACACTAAATGAAAACTACTGACCTCTGCATCCACATAATTAATATTTCAGACAAGACATATAACATACCTTAACTACGAAATTACAAAACAAACAACAGAAAAGAAAGAGAAAACTGATGTCTTGCTAGATTTCTACAACTATTCTTTAGTTTCCAAACTTAATTTGCTAACGTCAAGACACATGAGAACAAATGCTTCTCTCTTGCCAGGAAACGCCTTTCAACTGACCGGCTCTCCTGCCTGCAGGGAGTCTGAGGGGGTGAGGGAGCCCCAACAATACCTGATCTAGGGGGGTCGAAGGGATTTAGACCTCATACCAGCCTCCTACACAAACACACACTCACACACTTTCACGTACCCATAGCTAACTGCTGCCTCATTTTGTGAATCAGTATAATCTGGCGTCAGGAGAGGGGAAAAGAGTTTGCATGTTACGTACGTGGAGCTTTGGAGCTCCAGGAGGTGAATGAATCACCAAAGACTGAGCCCAGTCAGGCAATAGATGTAAAATAATATGCTCACATCTTCAGGTGCTGCGACCTTTAAAACATCTACAGAGAAAACGCTTCTGATGTCTCCTTTTAAAAGTACCAATACAGGACTGACTCCAACACGTAGCAGCACCAGGAGAACAATACCTTTCTGTTCACAGGATTAAAGACACTTGCACGCACACACAGAAACACATTCCAGATATATTCAGTCAGTCCAGCTTAAGACAGACCAGACCAGAACTGACTGGACCAGAACAGCTCAATTTGTTTGACAGGAGGTACCGATGGAAAGTACAGAGGAAGTCCCAGATCCATGGTAACATGAAGGCATCATATGAGTTCCGATGGTCAGCACACACACTCACATGCACACACCCCCCTCCCACACTCCTATTGTCTGGGCTAAGTATTAGTACAGTTAAGACCACCCACCTCTCCCTCTGATCAAAGAGCATGCAGAGATACAATTGAGCTATTCATGTAATCTTGTACTTAAGTGAGATTTAGAAGGGGACAGTGTGAGTTTAGGATTTCAACCACACATCAGGTTTTATGGCTTGGTCTGCTAATCAAAAGGAGTCTCAACGGCAAACACAACAGCAATAAGTGTTGCAGCACAGCAAAGTCCGGAAACCATCTTTTCAGGTTGGCCCTCGAACAAGGAAACCTGCTGTTTTCACACTGCAGTCGGCTTGTACTTTCTTCACTCGAGAACACACGATTGTGTGTAATAGAGCTGCTCGCTCCGTGAGGAAAAACGCATATTTATTGTTTTAAAATCTGCAGAGATGTGGAGCATGCCCTGGCACAATGACCGTTGGAGGGCAGAAAAATAAATATACCCGCGTGCTCGAAACACTGGCAGGAAAAGGACTGAGCACAAGCTGACAAGGGACTCATACACTTACACACACTGACACGAACACACTGTGATACACACACACACACACACACACACCTAAGAATGAAGTAATCACCTCTCAAACTTTACTCCTAGGGCATCAGTCTAAAAACTTCAGTATCATTAATCAGTTGTATTTGACTGCCTCACAATTTCCGTTTCCAGCGTAAAAGATCTGACTGGCCTCTGTGTTAAGACTGCTTCACTTTTTAAGAGCAATGCAGCAGTTATAATGTCTCCTAGTGGAGAACGGGTTCACACAGTTTGAGTGTAGTGGAGCAGCTGGGGGAGACAACAGCAACTCAGACAATGAGGGGAAGACTGTGACAGTGCCTGAACTAGCGGTAAAATATGGCAGCTGAGGGGACAAACAGGAGGGAGGGCAGGTTCTGGAAGGGCGACAGTAAGTAGAGATGGCTGGGTAAGGATGAGGCTGGCTGAGAGAAGAAAGGAGAGGAGATGAGGAAGATGAAAGAAGTGACCAGCGATGTGAGGAGAAAGGAAGAAAACAGAAAGGAGTGGAGGGAGGAAAAAAGGCTAAACTATTGTCTGGTGTCTACAGCCTGGTGCGAGAACAGAGGAGGAGCTGGGTTCTCTAGCCCTCGCTGACCTCTGGGTTAGGAGAACAGCTTGTAGTCTTCACGCAAAAGGAAAATACAGATGCCACGCAGAGCATCTGGTTGGCTTCTGCAAACTTTCACCATAAGTTCATACATTCAATATAACTTTCTTAAATATTTGTTTATAGGAAAAGCAACAATATATTCTCATTCCATATACTTTTTAAAGAACATTTGAACACTAATTCCATACACTTTTATTTCTGTGGAACATTTTCAAAAGCACCTTGTAGGATTTTAGATGTTCCCATACTGTATGCAACATAAGTGACAACAATCGCACCATTACTTAAATGTCAATTATTTTCCCTCTCAATAAATGTATTATTTCTAAGTTGACAATGAGAGTATAATTTCCTCTCATAAGAAATCAAAAACAGTGCATCTACACAACACATCTATGATCACTTACACACAAGTTAGAAAATCTGTGGTCACTGAAACAAATCTGAGTACAATTGTGAATTACTATTAACCTGCTGCATTAGTGCAAAAGATGTTGAAGGAGACGACATTTATAAATGGCACCATGAGTGCCTGTGGATAAACTAAAACACTGTCTGACTAAATGATTCCCAGTCTGTAGAAGCTTGGCAGTAGAGGAATAATCCAGCATGATAACGATCCACAGCATACTGCCAAAATCCCACAAGCGTTTCTAAAGAAGTGAAAAGTGAAAGTGTTGCTATTGCCACTGTATACTGTATGCTTTCCACTACTTCTAAGGAGTGTTTGGTTTAGGCATATTTAATCAAAGTATGAAAATTAACATGCAGAGACTTGAAATTTGTTTAAGATTTGTAATCTAACAGCCTAAACAGCATGTAAACGATATGTTGGTTTTCTAGGCCAAGTTGAAAAGCTTACATCTACAAAAAAAAAGAGAGTTTATGGCAAAACCAATCAATTGATTACTCGAGCTAAAAACCAGACACACATGACAAGCAAAGGCAGGCATCTTCACTTCGTTGCTTCCATCTGGATTCCAGTCTAAACCAGCTGGGTACTGTCCTCTATGTTCAAACAAAAAACAAGCAGTAAAGCAGTTTGAGACTAAAGCCCCACACAGGATATGACTGTAGGGTCCCAGACTGAGAGGATCAGCCCCTCAATATACCCTCCTCAGGGCAACTTATGAGCTAGAGACCACAGCGACCCTGGTGAAGGAAATTGGCATTAGAGCAAATTAAAAAAAAGAGGACACAAAGAAGCAGAGGGAGAAAGTAAGAGGCGGCTGAGTCAGGCACTGCCAGGAGAGGAAGGACTGGGCAAGAAGCAAGCAGAACTAAGGGGATGAAAGGTGAACGACGTGAGGTTTGTTCACTGTGTCCTTTGAGCCTGAGCTGTAAAGGGCAGCAGGTTGTGTCTTGTCAGTGGAACAGTCTTGACACATTGCAGGAAACGTATATTGTTTTGTACAAGCTGTTTCCCCCTAATAATAAGAGAAAGAACTGGACAATCCTTGAGGTGGGGGCTGTCCCATTTACTCAGAGACAAATGGCTCTAAACGGTGAGAAAGTGCCCTGCTAAAAAACAAACTAATAAATTGTGTGGGAGAAACACTCTGGGTTATCAATCATGCTCCAGCACTCAGCTTTCTGGCAGGTTCTTGGCTGCTGGTGCTCTGACCTCAAAGGAAGGCCTGGTGGCCTGCTTTACTGTACGGGACGGTATGGCAGGAATTAGGCACGTACACCTAAGAGCCACTTCAACTAATCTGATCTAAACAATAAACACCCGCGCCAGTTCTCCTGAGAGACACTTAATAGAGATTAATGGGCATTGCTGTACTGCTTCACATTCACAATGCCTATGTTTCCAAACATGCAAGGAACCAGATTACTGTGACAAATCAGTGACGTCAGGACAAAAAATAGCACATTTACAATCTGCAATTATCTAATTGTTTCTGAACGTACCTGAAAGTACATTTTGCTTCTCCTTAATCTACCATATATTTTCAAGCAGACATGCTAAGTTAAATGCAACTCAACCTGCTATAGGAAGAGCAGCAATAGAACTGTTGAGCACACAGTTGGAGCTTGTTTGTGCACTTGTGTTTAATTCTTATAAGTAGCGTATTTTTCAGTGGTGGGGAAACAACATATTTAGTGGTTCAACCATTTACTTTAACTGTTAAATCAATACAGTTGTGCTCAGTTTCAGATGTGGTATGCATTGCATTATTTTGCAACAATAGATCTATAGATGTACTTTTCCTACCTTGAATCTTGGACAAAAGCACATCCATATGTAAAAAACAGTGCATAGTCAAATACTTTAACAAATACTTTATCCAGGTACAAGGTAAACATCTGTCTTTATCTGTTTAAAAGGAGCACTGGGTTTTTTTTAAGTTTACAGGACAACCTAAAATAGCGCTATACTGTAAAGCTATGATACACTAATGCAACATCAGCCTGTAAATAAGCACGACTGCAGCATACTTATTTAAACAAACTGAGGTGAAGATTAAAGTTCTGTTTGCCCAAATTGTGGCCAAACGAGAGATAGTAGTAACACATACTCCTTAGAGACACAGTGTGCCATTTCTAAATTTGGAGCAGATACCTCAATTAACCCTGTGTATTTCCTGGCAATAATGGCTTGTCCAGGAACTCACTGTCATTAGATAAGGCTGAGATAAAGTAAAATATCTCATTTAGTGTGTATCTACAACAAAACGAGGATAAATTTAGTGCAGAAAAAAACATGTTTTCTTCATTGTTACGATAGATGTTACGGATTTGAGAGTGTGTGTGCAACAGCTAATTGCTGTTTAGTGTACAGTGGGAAATGTCTGTTAAGGGAACACTTAGCGGAGCATGTGAACAAACGGCTGGACAGTTAGTGCTGTGGACAGTTCAGTTGAAAAGAGGTCAGATCAGAGTGATACTGTTACAGTATTTCCGCTGCCCCACTTACATAATTTCCCACTTTGCTGCTACACATTCACAATATATGTAAAAAAAACATGCAGAAAAATTAAAACAATAGCTATGCCAAAGGTCTAATCAAGACAGCTGACCCGCTGACTACTGCCAGCTGGATCAGAGAGCCAACAAGCTCTGTGATTTTCTGTACATTGAGGTGGGGGTCAGTGGTGGCAGGAAACATGGTTTTGTTCATCTCAAGTGCCAAAGGAACACTTTGTAGGTTTGAGGAAGGTCACAACACAAAACAACACTACAGGGTACAATTCAGCTGGCAGGTCCCTTTAGGGCAACACGCTGGATGGATTCCAGCTTTGATGCTGGAGCACTAATTTGCACATTGGTGAAAATCCAGAGTTAGTGCTGTTTCAGAGTCCATAAATATTGATACAGAGACAAATGTTAAATCCTGTTGTCACAGGAAGCACAGGAAGAAAAGTGTATGTCCTGAATGGCCAAACTATGACCTTTTGTTTTGTTAAGATGCTGCATCAGCGATTTCAAGCTATTTGACTATGGAGGCTTTGAACACTGAAAATAACAGAGCTGAGCTGGACTCTTGTTAGCCGACCAGCCAAACGCCTGCCAGGCCACCGGCTCCGAGACCTGAATGAGAGGCAGGTGGGAGGTCTGGGAAGGTGGGGAGACAGGCTGACTTCCAATTAAAAACAAGCGAGGTGGGAGTGAGATGAAAAAGTAATTTGCAACAAAAGTCACAAACACTGGCAACCACTGGTGACCTTCATTATCCATTAGTATGATTTTCTTAATTAATCATTTTTCTGATAAAATGTCAGAAAATAGTAAAATAACACCTGCAAAGTCTGAGGTCACTTTTCCAAATACATGTAAAAAGTGTCTAAAATACAAAAAAAACCCAAACAAAAAAACCCCCACACCTAATCCTCACATTTGAGAAACTATTATGAAAGAATGTTTGGCATTTCTGTTTGAAAAGTGACTCAGACAAGTGATTTATCTCTAAAATAGTTACCTAATTGCCCAATTATTTCTTTTTTTTCCGATTCCAGACTTAAAGTATGGAACTAAGGACTACCAATTAGAGAGAAGAATAGAAATACTGAAGAGGAAAGAAGAGGAGTAACACAGAAGCAGGAAAATCCTACTAACTCATCTCACATGTGAGAGATTATCAGCTGAACACATGGCTCTGAAGTGTGTATATTGTGTGGTACTACTCTGTTCTTCCCCTTCTGGACAGCAGGAAGCTGAGAAGCGTGCAGCCAGGCAGGCAGGCAGGCAGACACTTGGGTCAGCTCCAGCAGGAAGTATCTGGGACGGGCTGAGACTGGATGAGATGTGCTTCATCCATATTATATACAACACTCTTTTCCTACGCCCGTCCCTCCTACTGTTTCCCCTCTAACGTTGCCCCTCCCTGTACTTTTAACAATCTGCCAGTATCATCAAAAACACAAGCCATACATCACTGCGATTACACGTGTGCTTTCTCAAACAAAAGCACAGATGTTTGACACACCAGGCTGCCAATAAGGGCAGCAAAGTGATTTTGCTATTATTAGTGTATCGTTCCATTCTGTTATTATGATGACGGTCCAGTTTTTAATGGCTTAACCATGCATCTGCTGATGGGACACAAACAAGCACATAACAGATCCCAAAATAAAGTCCCCAACATCCTGACAACAAGATTCTTTAGACATTCCAGGGGTCAAAACTAGGGTTACATGTACTGTATGAAAGTGGACACCTGGATTGACATTATGTTTGTGTGTGTGTGTGTGTGTGTGTGTGTGTGTGTGTGAATTCATCAAACCTACCCTCCTCTTCAGGCGATCCCTCTCCCTCAGTGTCAATGTGTCAGCCTTGGCGATGACTGGGACTATGTTAACTTTGCTGTGGATGGCCTTCATAAACTCAACATCCAGAGGCTTTAGACTGGAAAAAAAAGGAACAGTGTCAGTTTTTAGGTGAGAACAAGAAAGTGGTTGAAACTGGAGAAATCAAATGTGTCATGCAACTTTAAATTACATGACAGCACTGGAAGACAATGCGGAACTAGTAATTACAGGGAACTACAGTTCTGTCAATACACCATAAAAATGCTAATGCTAAAATGTTAGCAAGTAGCTGACCTAGCAAGAGACAGGTGTCTTGTTTTGAAATATCCCAAATGAGGAAGGTCTTTAATGAATGTATTGCAACTATAAAGCTTTGTTTACCCGTGTCCGAATGGAGAAATGAAGTAGAAGCAGCAGTGCACTCGGTTGTCCACTATGTGTCTTCGGTTCAACCCACTCTCATCATGGAGGTATCGCTCAAACTGATTGTCAATGTACTGGATGATGGTCTTGAAGCTGATAAACAGACAGAAAAAATATTTTTCCATCAGCATTGACACTGTCTCCTCATGGAGAAACTACAAGTCAAATATTTTCTATACACAAGGAAATAAAATTTAAACTGTCATTTAAAAAAGCCTGTCATAGCGTATGGAAGGTTTGATGTAAATATGCAGTTTTTAAAAGCAAAGGCAGTGAGTAGTCTCAGAGAATTAAACACAGAAATATGCTTTAATAAACTGCCTGGACTTCAACAAAGACTGGTTTTATGTCACTGTTCCTCCAGTTTCATCATAGACTAAGTTCAGTTGAATGATTTCATGTTATTCTATAAGGTGAGAAAGCTTTTAAACTCTGCTGGATGAACTAAAAAAATAAGGTGGTCAAAGTAAAGTTACAGCTGCCATTTGCGTAGTTGCAGAAAGGTTGGCATTTTTCTGCTATGAGGGCATCATCTGACAGTCATCGCAGTTCTTAAACATTTCTTCCAACAACAGTCATTACTTTTTGCCTTTCTGAAGCAGAAATAAACAGGATGCCACTTGTACACGCTGTTTCTGAGCAGCTGGTGTGATAATGAGTTTATGAGATGAATGAAAATTTCTAAACAAAACAGCCTAGAAGGTAGACTATAATGTTTCTATTTTTGTCTAACATGCTGTGTAAAAATTAAAATGCACGTTTTGCTACTGGCATAATTGTATAATTTTGTTAAAACCCTATTCTTGCATCAGACTGCACTGTTTCTCTGGTTAGTTTCGGAGTTTATGATGTATCACAATGTGTGTGCAGTCCATTAGTTAAAATGCCTTATCAAATTTGGCTCAACATCTTTTGTTTGTTGTTGTTAACATTAATAATCTAAATATTGGGGTGAGGAAGTGCTTGTTTTTCTACAATTTCTTCTCTTTTTTTTTTTAGCTTTTCTTCTTTTCAGCAGCCATTGTAGGGAGTACAAGCTGTTCCAGGTCAACCAACAGGTAACAGATCTTGGACAGGGAGTCTACATAGCAAACACACTTACAGCTACGTTACACACTCAAACCAGAACCTAGACACAGGGAATGTAGAGGAAGGAGAGGTAGGAAATAAGGAGTTTGGGATGAAACATGAGAAAGGGGGTGGTAGACGACAGCTCCTCCACAGCGCATAAACACACCAGTCCTGGCTGTTGATGGCATCGCCATATCCAGGAGTGTCAACAACAGTGAGACGAAGCTTCACTCCTCTCTCCTCAATTTCCACAGTCGATGCCTCAATCTGCACTGTCCTCTCAATCTTCTCTGTGGGGTCAAAGCAGGACAAACATTGAAACATCAAAGAAAGTGGATACGCCTTTAAAAATGAAATCATGGGTTCTGTCATCTAAAAGGGATACTTTCCAATCTAGACAAACTGACCAGGGAGGGCCTGGATAATTGTTTTCAAGCCAGAACAAGTCCTAATCTAAGTCAAGTCATAAGGAGGGCAGGGCCATATTTTGAGACTGCAGCATTCCCAACATTCCTCTTGAAATAATGCTCAGCTGGAGACATTGCAGCAGACTTTTCTCTATTATTACAGTGTGCATTTGTGTGCATGTGTGTGCATGTACGTGTATATGCGTGTTGCTGAACGTACCTGCGGCACCAGGGATGTAGCGTTCAGGGTAGAGATCAGTGAGAAACAGGCTGTTTATAAGCGTTGATTTTCCCAAACCAGACTCCCCTGAAAAACAATGAGATTAGAAAACAAATCTCTACTGTCTAAAGAAAGCATATAGTCTGCATTAGAAGGCTAGAGTAATCACTCACCTACAACCATTAGGGTAAATTCAAACCCTTTTTTCACTGATTTTCGGTGCACTTGGTTTGGCAGGTTGGCAAATCCTACATAACCTGCTGTATCTGGGAACTGTAGGGACAAAAATAGACATATTGTATTTTAACCATTGTGTAAAAATATATACTGCCACACAATTAAGGGCATAGTAGTATTATGTAATGTTTGTGTTAAGGTCTTTCCTACACTTCACTACTTCTTCCTTTCAGTCTGTAAATCTAGTAAACAAGCTCTGCTTGACATTTCTCATAATTTTATGAGGTGTATGTTTAAAGGCGCAAGTGAGTGTATAAGAGTGAGATTAATGATGATGATGCATATCGTTGTAGAAATTCCAACAGGCAATAAAGCCTGGCCATGAAACACTTGAATTTATACAGGATATCCTTTCTGGATGCTTGTGTATGCGTGTGTGCATGAGATTACAAGTACCATGCCTATGAATTGCCGGTGCCTTTTTAGAAACCCCTCCTGTATACTCCTTCGATCTGTCACAGTTTAGTGTAATAACTGTAATGTGGTGTAATTTCTGCCTGTTACTCACCTTCCCTTTCTCTCCAGACTGAGACATCGCTACTGTTTATAAGATGTCTAATGAGCCTGCAGGTGGAAAAAACAGAAGATATAGTTGTAAATGATATCACCTAAAAACCTTAAAATCAGACAAATTTAGCCAGTTGTGCAGCCAACCTGCATTGCTTTCCCACACACCTTTTTTAAAAAAAATTTTAGCCTGAAAAATCCAAGTTCTCTGTTAACCTATCATGAAAAATATGGAATATCAATACTAGATTTACACTGCACAGCTATAAATATATACATGTTTTAGTCAGACTAGAGGAACATGTTGACAATTTCTGAGCAAAAACAAGAAACTCATTTTTTAAAATTTTACCTCTATTATAAGAATTTGACCTGAATCATTGGCTGCATTAGATTTGTGGTGGGCAAAGCAGATTAAATGGATGGAATCGCATGTGTAATTTTACAATACAATATTGATATATATCAAAATCTAGTTTTCGGGAATAAAAACTGTTCATAGCAAAACCTAAAACTCAAAAATAAACAACCAAAAATGAATTTTTAGCTAATGCAGCAGTCCTTGTCAAATGACAACGTTTCAACATCCAACTGATGTAAAAATCACATAAAAAACAAATATTATCATTAAGTTGTGGTGTAAAATTACTTGGCATATGCCCAGAATAGATTAATTAACCCAGAGAACTTGCAGGATAAATGTCATGGTAATAACATAAGTACAAAATTTAGACTTTCTCTTGTTTATACGGCCTTTGTAAGTCTTCACAACACATTCATTAAGCCATAAAATAGCAATCAGAGAAATAAAGAAGCACGGTTATCTTTACATCTCATATCTCCAACACTATTATTTTCTCAACAACACAACTTCACGTCAGAATATCTATATCGTAAACTCAAAAAGATCTGCACACTGAGCCGCCATTCATACGTTCATTTCAAGGTGACGGCTACACCGTTCTCAGCACTATCGCAAGGAAGGAGCAGAGATTACGAGCTGTGCGCAACAAGTTCGTTCCCAGACTTCCATTAAACTGCTACAGTCTTGTGTATCCCATCCTCCTGTCGCATTCTATGACCCGGAGCAGACGACAGAGCAACAATCCCTCTTGATAAATTAGCCACATAATGACTGAGCAGGAAGAACAGGCTCCATTTTATCACCAACACACTGGCCCTTGACAGGTGGAGTGTGATAAGCATTAGAAAGAGGCAGGCTGCCGTGCGCTGCCAAACGGAGATTCACTCTGGTTATGTAATGTTAGCTGGGGGAAAGAGGTGGCATGGGAACCTGAAATGACCGTTCTCCGTTGGCATATGGCAAACACATTTCTGGACACTTGGGGAATAACTTCACACTGTTAAATGCATTAGATGGTAGTTGGGGGCACCCTCTCTATATACATGAAAGTGGGCAGCAATCTCTCATTCTGACAGGGTGGTTTCATCAAGCCCACAGCAATGGATGTTTATCCCTTTGGTTCCTGAAGAATTTCCTATAGGGGGGAGCTCAGCTTTGGGAGGAGGGAGAACACGTGTCTCACCCCTGACAACATTTCAAGACCAACCACATACAGAACAACACCAATCATTTAGGGTGGAGGAGTGCCAGGTAAACTCAAAGAGGGAGAGCATATGAGGCCTTGTCAGGAAATAAACATTTCAAAATGGGGGTAAAACAATCACTGACACACAGCAAATGTTATGAAAACAATGACACTGATTCACCATGAGTTAAAGCGACTAGCTCATTGTGATGGACATTTTTCACTATTTTCCGATATTTTCTGAAAATGAACTGCTGAAATGAAAAAAAATATTATTTATTCTCCTGCAGTCAAAACATTTTTCTTAAAACGACAAAGTTATTAAGATGCAATCCTCTGAGGAGCACATGACCCAATGCATCTCATTAATATCGCCGTTTTTAGCTGGATATGTAAAAACTTTGACCTGCTGGTGGTGCAGGAGAAAAAACTAAGGCATCATCCAGGCCGCTGAGATTCATCTTCTCAGCAACGTGAATATCTGTACCAAATTTCACATTTCAAGTGGTGCTAGACAACAAGTCGTGCTTGGAGAAAAATGGCAGACTGGCCAACTGACCGACTCCCTGCCTATTGTTGCCATCCCTAAAGCCACTATGACACTGCAGGCTTATTACTGGTTTCAGGCCTAAAGACGCAATAATGAAAAGAAATGTGTTTTCATTGTTAATGAACATCTAAGTTAATGCAGCAGCCCACACAGGGAAAATCATGTGTATCCCTCGCATACACATACCCTAAGTGTTATTCCTCTTCAGACTCTGTGGGAACCAGCATTAGTCCGGCAGCAGATTAATTAAACCGTTCCAATATCGCAGTTGTAATCTTACAAAGACAACACTACAGGACAGGCAGGCGGGAGGCACACTTCAATAATACTCTCTTAATAATGGCCATTTAATCGGCCAGGCTGCTGAGCTGCTTACACACACATACACACAGCCATCAATGAACCAGACGTGGGGGAGATTAAACAGTTTGGGCCAAAAGGGAAAAATGCCACCTTAGAAAAGCCAAAGTTCTTGGCATGTAATGCATTTACAGTTGATTTATTGGCTGGAGAGGAGCCATGAAGGGGCAGCAGTGCTGGTAGAACTATTCACCTTTCTAACAGGCAGTGTCAAGGGTCTGCACACCCGCTCTCCTTGGATTAAGGACTTTCTTCACTTATTGGAAACACTGAAACAATAATTTCACACCCTGGAGACTTGGTGAACTCAGTGGCGTAACAACAAAAATGGCAATTTACTGGCAACTGATCACAGCAACAGAGACCCCCGAGCTACTGAGCATAATAAAGTGATGTTTGGCTCATGCAAAAACACACACCAACACAGACACAGGGGGCTTGACTGTAATTAAATAGCCCTTAGGGGCCAAAGGTAGCGGTGGTGGGCTACAGTGCTGTAATGAAGACATGATACCGGCTTTTAAGCTGTGGTTTTTGAAACACTTTAAAATATGAGTCCAGAGAGAGGAAAAAAGCCACAATGGGCGGAATGAAAAAGCCTTTCAACCATGAGGAAACCAGCAGGCCTGTTTGCAACACTGACAGAGTTTAAAGCACAGGATGGACCGTTTATGATGATGTGGACAGGGTAGGAAATTACTAAAATCAAGTGGGAGTCATACAGCAACAAAATATTATCCCAGCAATGCCCACATAGCTGCTGTAAAGTAGTTTAAATGGGGAGGGAAAGCTTTTTTGTCATCTGTTGAATGAGCAAATGCCATACATTGGTTAATTCATTCATTTGCAATATTCCCTCAATCAAATGCCCTTTCCCATGGTACAAATCCCTATACCTAATGATAACTTACATTCATTTCTTACACATTAGTAAACCACAGTCAATAGAAAATGAAATACCGACAATTCATTAGAAAGTCATTTAAAGAGCAAAATAAACGTCTTTAAGTTTCTTTAATGTGAGGAATTACTACTATTTTTCTCTGTTTTATACTGTAGTAAAATTATTGACTTTGATTTTTATGTTAGATCGTCACACGAAACAAGGAATATTATAGTAAAGAAAAATGCAACATTATGAACTATTACATTAAATATTCAATCAAAAAAATAAATTACAGATTAGAGTTGGGAAACTAGACAATATTGTAGACAAAAGGAATTTGTCTACAATAACAGATTTTGCAGGCAGTCATTCATTTCATATTACCAAATATAAGTTACTAATATAAATGGTGAAAACTGGTAATTATTATTTTTTTTTTTTTGCAACAATGTGATAATCTTTCTTGATTGAATTTTCTGTACTGGGCAGAAGCACTGATCCCATTGTTTACAATACTCCCTGCAGCACATGTAGCAGACTATGGAAAGCTGGAAAGTTATTAAACAATGACTCCAAATCCAATATTGTTTGGGTTTCTTGATGTCCAGTCATTTTATCTAAAAATTGCTCCTAAACTAAATTTGCAAAAAAAATATAGCATGCATATTTTTAAGATAAAAAAAATAAGGGTGAGTTGCAGTCCTAAAATTAAGTAATCATAGTTTTATTACACCCACATCTAGTGAGGAACAAAATGTATATAGCAAATCAAATGCCAGCTGTGCCCATTTTCCTGTTATCACAATAAAGCGGGCAGTTGCAGGAATGAAGTTATTTCTAAAGTGTTTGTTCATCCAGTTTTCCAAACACAGTCTGGTGAATCAAAGGTATCCTGCTGAGTAACATCATCATTCAAATTTCTGGCACAATAGTCCAGGTCCACTCAAGTCTGTCAAAGTGAATTAAGCTTTGTTTTTCCATTCACACCACAGCGCAAAACGGGAGGAAACATCCCCTTGTAGTTTGTAGTGCCAGACAGATGTCTTCCCTGGCGCTCATGTGCCGGACAGTGTTGGTAAGATAAGGTCGCAGGAAGGGGAAAGGTCAGAGAGCGGTGAAGGTGCTGAATCAGAGGCCTGAGACGTCTTTCGATACTACGAGATGTTGTTCTTCTGATATCAAACTAATCTCTGTCCAACTGGACAGAAGGCAAAGCCATTTTCAGAGCTAAAGGGCAGCTGCCAGCCTGAGATTACAGCTTGCTATGTCTGCCATCGTGCTCATAGTGTTCAACACTCAGCAACAAAGGAAGCGAAATATGCATGTTTTCACTGAGCCAAACACACAAGCAAAGATGGATGATAATTCTTCAATAGTGGCCCTCCGCCACATCTTAGACAGACACATAATGAGAATATGTTATTGTTTCCCACTGTTATTGTTAAGTTGTCTGGGCACAAAATTTATTTTAGAGCAACTACAGTTTACAATCAAAGGTTAAGAAATAATCAGATGTTAGAAAGTGGAGTTCAAGAAAGTTACACAAGAGGGGTTTACAGGAAATTTATGAAATGCTCTGAATGGCACGTCTATGTAGATTTGATATGGCACTGATTTAGGAGATATGTAGGTCCATTGAAGTGTAGAGAGTTTCCCTGCTGTAACCAGGAATTAACTGGGACAATGGGACAATAACTGAGCTCAAAGCACTACCAAAAAAAGGTATTTGGCTATCATCACTGTTTTGAAAAGCTGAAGAGAAGGAAATGTTTATTTGGACAGTTGTGTCAAGTAAAAAGGGAGAATATAAAACAATGCTTTAGTCACTGGACAGGGAGTTTGAAACGTGTGTGAAGGCCTCAGTGTCTAACAGTCAGATGCCCACCACACCCAGTCTGTCAGACACCACTGAGTTTACCAAACATCAACTGGGACAATGACACCACACTGTGTGCGTACACCGCTTAGGTAAACACGGTAGCTCCTTTTAATGAGTTACTCCTTTAAAACTTGAACGACAAACTCAATTTGACCCTAATAAAGTGAAGAAACTGTGTTAACGTTACATGTCAAACTTTAGCATGCAACAGTTGTTACCGCGGTTGGTGTCATGTTGCCAGCTAGACTTCAACCGACTGTCCGGCGTGTCCTTCCCCCCCTTGCTTACGACAGTTTTAAATTAACAAAAATAACAACAAACAACCGAGCAGTCCCTTACCTGTCTGTAACTTTGAAATATCGTTAATAACCGGAGCTTTTCGTCTCTCGCCGCTGTCCCAGCCCAGGAAGGGAAACCCGGAAAGCGCTTTCCTGAGTCCGCCCTCGTTCCCCCGAGCTTCTTCATTACCAACGGCTGTCCTGCAGCGCCACTGTCGCCATTACGGCTCAAGGGTCAGGACGGCTGCGGCATAGAACAGCAATCCCTGACAGATCCAAAATGGCTGCTGATGTATTGTAGTTTCTTCTAACTCTGTTTGCTGACTTCGTGGGAATTGTTAAACGTATTATAAAAGTATTTTAAATAAATTGCTTAATGCTTGGCTGCCAAACTGTATTTGTCTTGGTATATAAAAAAAATCATATATTTATTGACTGTTGGTCAGATTATGTATTTTTTATTTTCAAAAGACACTATCGGCCTGTCATGCCCAAAAGTGTGTCCATAAATGATTTAAATCAGCAAAACCAAGTGGTCAAATGTAAGTATTTTTCTTTAGTAAATACATTTAGGTTACACACGTATAAAGTTTGAGGTCCTTGTTTCTCTGTATTTCCATTTTATGCTTCTTTATTCTACTGAACTGTATTCTGGATATTGTGGTTATTAGAGGACATATTTACCAGTTTCACCAAAGTCATTAACATAACAAAGTGCTTTAATTTAACTACATTAGTGCCATTTTTACCAGCTAAAACTTCATCCAAGTCCAGATAATGGCTGTTACACAGAGAATGCCATGGAGCAAATCTATAGACTATGTGATATTTATTTTAATTTTTAATTAAGCCTGTTTACAAGTACCATCAAGAGCTCCTGTAAATGTGTAAATTTGAGCAAATTTATTGTTTCAATAACATTACATACAAGTCATTACATTTCACAAGTTACTGTAGGTGATGTATATCCCTCCAGCAGATCTACTAATAATTTTAAATCAATAAAACATACACAGGAACATGGCAGATTAATATAATAAATTATAAACAACGACAATAATCACATAATAATAAACAAGAAATATTTAGAACAAACGATCTTAAATTTGAAATGTAAACAAAAAAATATAAAAAAACATTAAATAAACTAGAACACTTTTAAAACCCTGTTTTATGAGACCAAGGAAACCAAATTAAGTCAGAAAAAGAGGTTCTCATAAGGCTATAGAAATTGCATATTTCATTTTACTGTCATTCTTTTCTTCCTGACACGTAAAGCAGCTAAATAATATCAGAATGGCTATAAAATGGCCATTTTAGCCGGTGTATGTCGCAGACAAGTGGCATGAGCCTCCATGTCTGAAAAAAAAATCAATAACAAGTGCCCTGATTCACCAAACCACTGCATTTCAGCTGCTCCATAACCTTAAAACACCCCTTAATTCCCCCTTCCCATAAAAGCCCTTCGCCCCTCTCCTGCCCCCCTCTATTCATTGTAAATAACTGTTCAAACGCACAATGCGCTCTGGACCGCTTTATTCAGTCGCACAACTTCCCTGCGTTTTCATTGGTCCCTTGAGGATGCGACGGCAGCGGATTGGAGGAAAGTTTCTCCTCGAGTCCACACACCCCCACCCCGCAGATATTCGTGGTCCGCTGCTACTGTGATTCCAGTTGTTTTCACATCCCCTCACTAACAAAGAGAGCCGGAGCTGCTGTCTTACATCTCTGAGTAAATGTGGTGAGTGATGCGCAACTAACGACCGACGCTCCTGCACGCCGAGGTGAGAACGAAGAAACAAAGCGCAGAAACGCACCTTGCTCTCAAGAAGAGAACCAAGGAGAGAGATTGAAAAACTTTTAGACAGACTCAATTGAACGTAAAGAGTGAAAATGGTGTCGGCTGGACTGGAGATCTTGGGACTGTCGCTGTGCGTAATTGGCTCGCTCCTGGTGATGGTTGCGTGCGGGCTGCCCATGTGGAAGGTGACGGCTTTCATCGAGGCCAACATCGTGGTGGCTCAGACGATCTGGGACGGCTTGTGGATGACGTGCGTGGTGCAGAGCACGGGCCAGATGCAGTGCAAGGTGCACGACTCCGTCCTCGCCCTCAGCCACGACCTGCAGGCGGCCAGAGCACTCACCATCATCTCCTCTGTGATGGGCGTGCTGGGGCTCATGGTGGTGATCGCTGGGGCGCAGTGCACCAACTGCATCCGCGCTGAGTACGTCAAAGCTCGGGTGGTGAACGCCGGAGGGGTCATCTACATCATCAGTGGCTTGTTTGTGCTGGTGCCGCTATGCTGGATGGCCAACAACATCATATCGGACTTCTACAATCCACAGGTGCCCGCATCCAAGAAGAGGGAGATCGGCGCTGCGCTTTACATCGGCTGGGCGGCCACGGCGCTGCTGCTGATCGGAGGAGCGCTGCTGTGCTGCTCCTGTCCCTCCAGCGGGAACTCAGGATACTCGGTAAAATACGCACCGACCAAGAGAGCCACGCAGAACGGGGACTATGACAAGAGGAATTATGTGTAGCTGCACGGCTCATAGCAGGCGGTGCGTAATGGCCTGCAGCTTTTGAAAAAACTGTTTTTTTACGGACGTTGTCTTTGCACCTGCAGTTTTTTTGGTTTTGTTTCGTTTTTTTTTTTTTTAGAAATCTGAACTTTGAAAATCAATGGAAGCACCTCTGCTGTTTTTACACTGGCCCTTCACTATGCTCGGACCACGAATTCACACATCCTTTTTGTGTCTACAGGAGATTAAAGAAAGAAAAAAAAGACTATCAGCGGCAAGAGGTAGCTCACAGACAAAAAGGAGTATCTTTGTTAGGTACCTGCTTTTGTAAATCTTCGAAATTATTAGTATTTTGAATTGTTTACCGTTGTAACTGCAAAGGTTTTACTTTCTTGAGGAACTCTCGCCACCGTTAATAACCACTGTTCTTTCGCCTTGATGTGCATTGTCAGCACAAACTTGTACAGTAACTGAGAATGTTTGCACTCCCACACATTCAATTTCCTTTAGGGGGAAACTACGCCGACATGTTGACAAAAAAAACTCAAATAACAGTAAAGACAGAAGAAATGTGCATAGATGTAAAATGCCAGGCAGGCTTTTTGTGTTGTTCAGAAGTTTGCAGTCTAATTTTGGTCCTGTAGATTTCGGAGGTCCTTGGATCTGTAGGTGAAAACATGAAACATGTACAGTCCGTTATTCGGCCGCACTGAGCACCTGCAAAGTTTTTTGCATCGTTGTCCCTGCAGGGAGTCTCTTGTCTTCTCACAAATTCCAGGAATAAAACTGTTTTCTGTTGGTATGTTGATGTAATGATTCATTATTCATGTATACGAAGATGCAATACTGTTTCCTTTTATTAAGATTAAAGTGAATATATTGTCTGAAACCTTTAGTTAAAGTGTCTTCTTCAAAGCTGTGGCGGTGCGCAGAGGCAGCAGTGCCCTCCGCGGCCGTGCGTAATGCATGCCGTTCCCACCATGAATCCATAAACCAACCCCCACGGCGGGAGAAAGTATTTTGGTTAGCCATAGAAATCCAGATGACAATGCCCATTCAGCTAGAGTGGGGCTCTGCTGTTCAACTCACAATACTCACCCCCCCACCTCCCCTTCAAAAACCTCCCCCCTCCCCTCCTCATCCGCAGTCAGTGAAAGGCGTTCAAATTAAAGCTATGGAGAAGCTGCTGGAATCGTCTTCCTGCAAGTCACTGCATTCATTCATTAGTGGTCGCAACCCTCCACCAGGTCCAGTAATTACTTTGATGCAGTTTGTCCACATGAACTTCATGGCAACAGCGTGTATTCACGGGGATGATATTGCAATATTAGTAGTAGTAAAGTTACAAGACTGTTTAACTTACATCAGAAAAACACAATAACACAGGATATTTCAGTGTCTGAGTAACAGCACTCTGATTTAAAACTGACTGGATTACCGAAGCTTATCCATACTTGTTTTGCTGGTGACTTAAGAACCTTAGCAGGTCATATGCCCTCTTAGAAGTTGAAATTATGGCCACACAGAAAAGGTCTGCATACAGTCAGGGGAGTGCATGATCACAAGAACTTCTGGCAAAAATGATAACTAAAGCTGCAGATTCTCCACATACAAAACAAATGCTCCTGCTTGTTTGCTATTATTCAACATTTGGCACAACCAGCTGCAGACAAAACATGGAAAGGAAATTAAATTTTATGATGTGAGACTTGGGATCAGGTCATTTTCCAGAGTTTATCACTAGGTCTTCCTCTGCAGATGGAGTTTGCTCGGTTGCCATGGAGACGGATCTGTTTACATGCAAGCATCTCCTTGTGTTGGCTTCACCAGATGTCAAAATTCATTCTTCGCCTTAAAAATAGTTGTTTCACAGAATAATCCCAATTTAGAAGCATTTTTATTGTGAAACCTGCAATAAAAGCTTGTAGGGATTGTCTTGTCAAACTATATCACACATATTGATGATATCATCTGTCCAAATAGCGGAATAAGCTTACATATGAAATTTATTGACAAAGAATTGATCACAAACCCGCTTAATAAGAAAAAAAATGCTAAAAATTCATAGTTTCCCACTTAATAAATGTGAATATTTGTAAGTTTATTAGTCGTCTTTGATATTAAATCCAATGTCTTTGGGTTTTACACTGTTGATCAAGCTAAATCTGTGCAATCTGAAGGACAAGAATAAATAATAAATTGAGAAAATAACTGACAGAATAATGCATATAAATTGCACTTGTATCCCTACTTAAATGTTCAACCACTCTCAGGAGATAATGGTTCTTAAATGGTTCTTCAGAAGGCTCTCTGATTCTTCAAAGCACCATTGCCAACTGAAGAAGCTCTTTATTTGGGAGACTGCTGTTCTACTTCATGTGGTTGTATAAAGAACTACAGGTTCTTCATATTTATTGGAGGTTTTTGGTTTAAGGGCAGGTAATACCATAAAATCAGAGCTGCAGCTAACAATTATTTTCACTTTCAATGAATCATTTGGTCTATAAACAGAAAATTGTCAGAAAACAGTAAAAATTGCTCATCACAGATTCCTAAATGCCTTTTGCAGGTCCTATTATCAAAACACAATCAGGTGGATCCACAAAGAGCTTTCTTGAATACGGTTCCTTAAAGAAGCCATTTTTACGGAAGTTTTTTGGAGCGCCATTTATGGTTTATTTGAAGCTTGTTTGAGGTATTTTTAAAGAACCTCTTGCTAAAAGGTTCTTTGTGAAACTGAAAATGTTTCTTCTACAGCATCGCTGAGAAGAACCATTTTTGGTACCTTTATTTTTGTGACTGTATGATATATTTTAAACACTATTTACCCCATCTGTGTGATTTAATTGAACTTCCAACTTATTAGATCATTGTAACTGAGTAAAATGTGACTGTGTAACTGGATGAAGTAATATTCTCCAGCTCAGAACTGCCTACAGTTGCGTTACTTTGCAGCCTGTATGGGTTTTTCTACACAAAGACGCTCCCTGGAAGGTGCAGTGTGATGTGCCTCAGTGAGATGTTTTTGTCGGACTGTTAGTTCCACTCTAGTCACTGCACAGAGGGTGACGAAGCGCTGGGTGTGTGTGGGAGTGTGTGTGTGAGTAACGGGTTAAGTGAGTGCACGTATGTGTGAGTGTAGAAAGAGTTGGGGGTGGGGTTGCGTGGGGGGGCTTGTTGCACCTTTAAAAAGGCCCTCATTCCAATGAGGAGGGAGGCAAATAGGGCCAGCGACGTCACTCAATGGGCGCTCGCCATGGTAACCAGCCAGAACCTGCAGTTGCCTGGCTACGGGAGCCTATAATGTGGTGGTATGGATGAGCCTAATAAAAGGCCTGGCCAGCAGACATTCCAGCATGCACGGACACACACACAGACACACACACAAACATACACACAGCTAATGCACAGCAGTCTGGAAGATGAAGGAGGGATTTACTTTAATCCTGTAATGGTCACTCCAAGAACAGCTGTGACAGCAGAAACACATTTGCTTCATTGTGTTTCATTTTAGGAGCAATTGTTGCCAACACAAATTAGAGATAAATGTCAAGGGTGTCAGAAAAATGTCACACAGAAACTGATGACATAACTCACTGAGAATCACTGAAAACTGACCTCTAAACTTGACCTCATTCAGCCGGACAGAGCGAGGGGGCCACACGGTGAAGGTCATGTCAGAAGTCGACTCTGATTTCAGATTTGTGCAGTCACCAGTGAGAGACGCGCATTTTCGGGAGGCTGGGCTGGGCTAAGGAGTTGTCTCTCGTGACATGAACTTTGAACTCTGAAGCTGGTCTTGGGTCAAGCGAGCTGAAAGTGATTTCCCTCTACTGACCAGGCATGATCTCATCGAAGCAGAATCTTGGGGTCACAGCCCTGAACCCTGAGCTGCTCACACCAGCAGATAACTGCTTATGGAATCGGCTGACAGAAAGTTTCTTAATGTAACTTGATGTGGAACCACAAACACCACCGAAGAAGTGTAGCTGATTCATAAAACAAAGGCGACTTAATCAATGTTTTTAATGACTGACTCAGACTTACATCAGAGCCAACAGGTGCATACAGTCCACAGACTTCCCAGCTGGAGGGAGCTTACTCACAGATAGTAAAGCCAACAGTCAACAGGTGGTTAAACGTGGAGGACAAATGCTGCTTTGTATGCTGAGTTAAAGACCCCGCGAGCTGTTTGTTTGTGAAACAATGCAAGAGTTAGCATGGTTAGAGATGGAGATCAGAAAATAACACGCCACGTTCTTTTCTCCCGCATGTCCACAAAGTTTACAGCTCGGTGACTCACGAGTTTTTTTGTCGAAGCGCTGCAGCACGGCCAGGTTTCCTGTGCAGTGGACAGCGGAACAGGAAACAGGAAGGAACACGGAGGGTGTGGAGAGGAGGCGGAGGAGGGTGGAGAGTGTGTGTTTCTGTGTATGCAGCTCTATGGTTGGGCTAAACTGCTCCCAAAGCTACAGTATACACTCAAACACAGGTACAAGCACACGAAACCATCAAAGTTCCGATGTCTTAAGCAACATTTATCATGCACAGTTTGATGCAAACTGCTCGAAAAGCATACAAACCCATCATTGTTTCTTTATAGGTTGATTAAACTCTCCGTCTTCCTGAGCCAAGTGAATATAAAAAACAATAGATAATGTAAAAAATGCAATGGCACAAAGAATATATATGTTGATTTCACAAGTCAGCAACAACATTAATCTCAGTTAAATTAGAATATAAAATGCAAAGTAAGTGATTGCACAAATATTTACCCCCTTTAAAGCAACACTTTAAGTCCTGTCCAGTCACAGGTGAATCAGTGGTTCTGGCTTTATCTGAAACCCTAAAGATGCAAGAACACTCCAAACAACTCCATGAACTGAACATTCCTTGGGGTACAGTTAAAACCATAATTAAGAAATGGAGGGAATATAGTACATATGTAAATCTACCTGGAGCAGGACAACCTCAAAACTGACCAACTGTGCAAGAAAGAGACTAGTGATGGAGGCCACCGAGACACCTACGAAGCTTCAGCAGCTGAGATGGGAAAAACTGTGTATACAAAAACTGTTGGCTGTTCTTCACCAGTCAAAGCTTTATTGAAGAGTGGCAAAGAGAAAGCCACTGTTTAAAAATGCTCATACTAAATCTTAACTACAGTTTACCAGAAGGTATGTGACGGACTCTGAGGTCAACTGGAAAGAAGGTTCTTTGGTCTGATGACACCAAAACAGAGTCTTTTGCCCATCAGACGATGTGCAATGTTTGGCGGACACCAAACATTGCACATCGTCACAAACACACCATCCCCACTGTGAAGCATGGCGGTGGCAGCATTATAATGCTTCTCAGCAGCAGCCATTGGAAGGCTTGAACAGGTAGAGGGTAAAATGACTGCAGCACAGTATAGAGAAATCCTAGAGGACAACCTGATCCAGTCTGCAAGAGAACTGAGACTTGGGATAAGATTTGTGTCGCAGCAAGACAATAACATGAAGGATACAGCCAAAGCTACAAAGAGATGGTTTAAGACAACATGATAAATGTTCTGGAGTGGCACAGTATGAGGCCAGAGCTCAAGCTAATTGAGAATTTGTGGCTGGAATTGAAAGGACTGTTCACTCATGATCCCTGTCCTACCTGACACAACTTAAGCAGTTTTGCAAAGAAAAATGCGGTAAAATTGCAGTGTCAAGATGTCCACAGGGCTCAGTGTTGTAGTTATGGCCAAACATGCATCTACTAAAGACTGACCTGAAGGCTTTGAATACTCACGCAATCACTTATTTAATATGTTTTAATTAATTGAGACAACTTTCTAGAAATCTGTTATCACGTTACGCGAAAGACTCTGTTTTGGTAAATTCCTGTATTTAAAAAAAGCCAAACTAAAATGACCATGATTTAATGTTTAAAAACAACAAAAGGGGAAAACTTCCATGAGGAGTGAATACTTTACATGGACACCGTAAAGGGAGTGAGAAATCCTGTCAAACAATAAATTCACCTTTTCATGCTACACCCATTTTAATGGTGGATTTTTGGCAAGTCTATCATTTTACAGCTGTGTTTTCATTCTGATAAGTTTTGTTTAAATCAACACAATGTTATATTAAATTATTGTCAAGTTCCAAAACTTTCAGAATATATGAAATATTTCAAAATAATTCTTGTGATGTGTGTATTAGATTATGTTCAAGTCCCACCAACCAGTTCTTTTCAGCATGATGCAGTGTTTAATAAACTATAGTATCTTGGATGTGAGTATTTAATTCAATATGAAAGTGATAAAACTCTGATAAAGAGGTGAAGTATATGTGTGCAGCTGTTAAACAGGTTGATGGAATGTTATCTAACAAGATACTTCAGGGGGAATTTAACCTTTTAAAGCTTGGATGGACAGGATTTTTTTGTTTAATTGGTCTGGGAGGAAACTAGATTTCTGTACCTCCTCTGCTCTGTTTTCAGGCTTTAGAAAGTCTGGCCTATGACGAGATTTTAGCCAATCACAAGCCTTTCACCTAGAGCAGGTGAGTCATTATCAAGAGCAACAAATTTTGGTCAAATGTCTGTGGAGGGATCCTTGTAGATTCTTGCAAACTTGGGCAGATGATAAAACTTACATCAAGCAAACCCTCGCAGACACAAAAAGTATAATACTGGCTGAAGATGGAGGATTTTCCCCTTGGGAGATTAGAGCTGAAACCTGGATGAAATCAGAAATGATGGTTGACTTTTAGCTTGAATATCTTTGTGCATCTGGTGGAAGAACCTTAGAGCAAAAAAGGGGAGAGGGAGATGTTGCAAAAGGAGGACTGCATGTCTTTAAATTATATCTTTTTTTGTTTTGTTGTTCTGGATTTCTGCCTACTGCAGCTTTATATCACAGTGATTTTATGTTAGTCATTACAGACTCACTCTATGCAGCTAAACTGTGTGCAGGCTGATTTAACAGGAAAAACAAAAAAGTAAAAACCTGCACATTTTTGATCATTTGCATTCACTTAATGAATGCAATTTTGGGCCTTACACATACACCGATCAGCCACAACATTATGACCACTGACAGGAGAAGTGAATATCATTGATCATATTGGTACTATGTGCTGTTCTGATGGAAAACCTTGGATTTTAACATCCATGTTGATGAGACTTAGACACCCAAATAAACACTGTCCCACAACAAGCACACTCCCTCATGCAAATGTTTGCATTTGTTAATGTTTGCATTTTCTCTGCACTATTTTGCTGTATACAGAGGTTACAGTGACAACAAAGTCTTTCTAATCCTTATTCTTGACTGGGTAGATGCATAGCACCAGGTGAAGAAACAAGAAGTTTTAGTAAGGAAGAACCTCCAATAACCACTACTTGTTGGGGAAAATATGATGTTATGAATGCTAATGTTGCCCTGTAAAGAATAATAATAATAATAATAATAATAATACCTTTTAGAAAAACCCAAGGACACCTTACAAGTAAGGTTTAAGTAGCAAAATTAAAAACACATAACAATATAAAACTTAAAAGGGGGAAATTAAACTTAAAAAAAAAAACAGGACAGAAATTTTTAAATAACATTAAAAACAGAACAGAAGTTATGCAGTGACATTAAAGAAAGAAGGGGAAGAGGGAGTTCCAGAGGCAGGGGACAGAGCGACTGAAGGCTCTGGACCCCATGGTGGTCATGTGGGCAGGAGGGATGGTGATGCTGAGGGAGGAAGATGATCTGAGGGTCCGGCTGGGTGAGTTTATGTGGAGAAGTTCAGTAAGGTACTAAGGATGTGTAAACATGCAACAAGTTTCATCAAATCAGTGTAAAGGTGATGATATGTCAAAACTCGTTTCTGCATTCCCTGTTAAACAGGTAGTTCTAAACTTCAACCTTAACTCAACACAACCTCAATATTTATTTTTTAAAAAGCGCTGCCAAATATTCAGTCTCACTTCTGTAAACGACACAATATTCAAGCACCAGTGTATGATTCGAGACAAGCCAACAACATTTTACAGCAACAGATGAAGTGTTTTCTCAACAGAGTGATAAACGGACTGCACAGGGATGGTTTTATCTCAAAGATATGAGAGGAGAAGTCAGAAGAGGGAGTCTCGACTCCTTTCATGCCTGTCTGAGTGAGATCATGTTTCCATATAGTATATCATTAGAGGGAGACAACTTTAAATACTTGGACGCATAAAAGCATGTGTTGACTTGCGCATAGGTAAGTCAGAGCAGACAAAGGGGTGAATGACAGCCCTCTGCTGAGATGAAGAGGAGTCCTGGCAGCATGAGGAATGTCTGAGGGGGGATCAGGAGACATTTCTGATTTTGCACGGTTGGCAAAATGTACGTGATGTCAGTTTCTCTTCAACCAAGACGAGAAAGTAAAACTCCTTGAACAAGAAGGTCTGCAGCAACAAGTCACACCAGCATTCATTCACCATTTTTGCTACTACTGAGAACTGTGATACATGTGGTGCTGATTATAGTTTTGGCCTCCAGGGGTAATTTGGACTCCCATATTAACGTAGGATATTGCAATCAGTGGCTAAGTAAACAAACAGCCTGTCACACAAACAGGATCAGCATTTAGATGTGTTCTGAGTGTATTGTTTCCACACTAATTGCGTCTCACAGGAAAAGTCTTGCTATTCTCAGGACTGCTAGATGCAAAAAAAAGAATCAGCTGAAGAAATTAATCTGGGACAAGGAAAACTTATATGAAAGTTTTTTCTCCTTCTGGTCCTGAGCTCTTCTCTCTCTCTGTCTTTGTGCAGGGGAGCACAGTGTATTTTCAAGGATGAAAGTTGTTCTGCTTGTTATCCATTAAAGAGAGTCCTGCATGACTGAGCCACCTACCACAGAGAATGACAGAAAGGACGCCACCATCACACCCGACTGCAGACTGAGATTTTTGTGTGTGAGCCTGGCCTCCTTCGGTTTTTCTCCCAGTGTGCAAAACCAAATAAAAGGGGAATGTTATGCCTATTGGGGGTTTCCCAACTGAGGCTGAAGAAACAAGCTGTAGAAAACATATTTACATATTCACTAACATCTAAAATGTGCTAAACGTCTCCTCCTAGACTTCAACTCTGACTGTTGTTTTTAATGCAGCAGAGCATCAGCTGACATTATAAGTGCTTGGAGGGGCATATGTGATTATCTGATGCTGCGGTCAGAAATAAGTGCCACTAGAAAATAATTAGAATCACATAAACTGAATCTGAGTTGCTCAACCCTAGTTCCACCTGCAGCGCCCATATCGAAGATATTTTGTCTTCAGTTTTGTACAGAAGTAGAAAGAAGAGATGCATTATCAATGTTTATATACTACAGGGGACCCTTTCAATGATTTTGATTGGCTGAAAAGGAGTTCAGTGGATCTACACTTGGTTGCTCTTCCTCAATTACCCGAATGTTTGACACAGTAGATTGAAACTGAATTAGAACTGAATTCAATCTCAGTTTAATAAGTTCAGTTTCAAAATACGTGATTCCAGTTCATTTTTTAATACAATCACTAAAGTTGAACAAATTTTCATTCATTTATTAAAATCATGTGATTCAGTTTCAGTCTCTGTCCTTACAGGTTTCTTCAAATTAGCATGACAAAGGAAAACATGATTGTTTAATGGGGCCCTATCAGTTTATTTTTCCACCGGGACCCCCACTTACATTAGTCTGGCCAAACACTGAGTGATACTTGCAAAGAATTTCTACATTGTCTGTATCATTGTGTTGTAAAATGCACCAGGAGAGCATAAAATATTGTAAAAATGTATTTGGATTGCCAAATAGTGAGCATTTACAACATGTAAAGATTGTGAGTTGAAGTCTGCAGGTGTTAAAACATCAATAACTGGCCTGTACTAATGAATTTTGACAAAACGCTCTGCAGCCACAAACTACTGACATTTTGGGATGTACGCTTACAAAACAAGAACACTGAAATTACTCTGTTTGTTAAAAAGTAACAGCCACTTAGCTTAGCTTAACATAAACAAGGTGAAACAGCCTGTTTCTGTCTAAAGGTAATAAAATATGCAACACCTCTATAAAAAGTGCTGCCAAATATTTAGACAGGGAGTTAGGTGCCAGACAATTGCTTGCCAGGAAAGATAACTTCATGTTACATGAGCTATAGAGCTGTTTTCCTCTTCACAGAGCCAGTCTTCGTGCTAAGCTAATCCCCGGAGCCTCTAGCTTTTGGTACCACCATTATAATACTGTCTAGATAAATCACATATTACAAGTAAGAGGATCCAAAACTTAAGAAAAATGACAAGATGCAAATGTTCTTATGTTAAGAATTATTCTTATTAGGTAATCATTGAGTGACTGTCAGGACTTTAAAGTCTACATGTCAGCAACCATGAATCACCATAAAACATTCCATGCTGTATGTACTCACAGTAAAGAACACAGAGAACTGACCCAATAAGATTGTGTATGTGACACTTATCTTATACTGACACTCTTGTACTGATTGTTTACCAAATAAAAGAACCAAGCACAGAACGACTGGCAGAGAGATCTGGTACGCTGTAGCGATGCATACTGCAGAGCTGTAGTGTCCGTTCTCTCCTTGTGCGCAAGTAAAAGACCTGAGCTCGTGAGTGCTGTCTTCCTTCCTGTGCTGTGTGTATTTTCAGGTTTTAAACCTAACATAACAACACTTAAAAATGAGCCTTTACAGGAGATTTCAAAGAGGGTATAATTATAAAGGATTATTCCCAGCTTTGTACATTATCAGTTGGTCCTAGTTTATATCATTTATAATAGGTGGTTTTCCAGTAGAAGAGATTATAAGCTTTTAAAGTTAGACTTCTGACATGTGACGATGTAGCCTATAGAGAAGAAGAGGCATAAAAACAATAAATAATGAAGTATTCACTTACTAATATATGATAAGCTTTAAATAAGTGTTATATTAAAATAAATTTTAAAAATGTACCTTAGCAGACTTGCAGTTTGCATAAATTCAGGGGCAGCAACACAAATCAGTATCAGATTCATGCAAATCATTTTTTTCCAGGCAATACTAATCCCTTTTGCTTGAAAGCACTTTAAAACAATGGAAGACAAGAGAGCGATTCGGGGAATAACACCCCCAACTGTGAGAGGGCTCGAAGGGGTTGAAGGTCGCGGGGGTCAGGGATCATTAAGGGCATCTGTGGGCTGACAGGCTGAAACCAAGGTAGTAGAAGCAAAACCAAAAATAAAGATTTGAAGCTGTGATGTTTCTATTCTTTTTGAGATCATTTGTAAAAGAAGTTTGTCTGCTGTGGTTGTGTATGTTTTAGAGTGTGTATGTGTCTGTGTATGTGTGTGTGTGAGTGATTGTCCTCTCACAGCATGATGGGGAGACTGGCAGCAGGCAGAAGCAGTCAGCTGTAGTTCTTTGTCCCTGGTTTGTCCAGTAAAGCTAATCCTATCTGGAATCTGGGAGACAGAGCGGGAAGAAGGAAGGAAACAGCTGCTTTAGAGGGATGTTGAGCAAACATACAGTTTACTGAGAGCTGAATTAAAGACGGCAGACCAAGAAACTGTCTTAAAACTAATCAAAACTAAATATTCTATTACCAGCAACACAAGCCAACATTTTGTCTGTATATAACCAGTACTACAAACTGTTATCATTGGACAAGGAGAAATACTAGATCATTAAATAATGACGTGTTGGTTGATGCTAGTTTTCGGTATTTGGTGCTTCTGTCAGCCATTAAGTAAGAAACCTGAGAGCAGAAATGTCAAAGTGCTGTACAGTAAAAAGCAATTTTCAAAAAATTAAGGTTCATGTTCGTAAAAAAAATAATTTTAACCAATATAGGAATAGATTTTGTTTCTATAAAGCATTAAAATAGATGCTTCAGAAATCCAGTAACAGTGAGGTTATACTCCTAAATATACACCGATCAGCCACAACATTATGACCACTGACAGGTAAAGTGAATAACATTGATCATATTGGTACTATGTGCTGTTCTGATGGAAAACCTTGGATTTTAACATCCATGTTGATGAGACTTAGACACCCAAATAAACATTGTCCCACAACAAACACACTCCCTCATGCAAATGGAAATCACAAGTATCACTGTCTTAAAATGCACCCCACCACATGGAAAAAACATCAAACAATCAGGAGCATGTTGAGGAACATGTCAATGGCCCAACATGTTGATTTGACCTCCAAACTTCCTACACCCCATTCTGATCAAGCATCAACAGGATGCAGTGGAACAAGTTTGATTGACAGAGGCCCCACTGCACAAGCCAGAGCACCCAAAGGATCCAGTGCCAACATCCTGGTTCCAGACCCCATAGGACACCCTGAGAGGTCCTCTTGTCCATGCCCAATGGTTCAGAGCATTTCTGACCACATCAGGGGGACCAACACAATATTAGGCAGGTGGTCATAATGTTATGCCTGATTGGTGTAACTGTCACACCAGTGTTTTGAATCGGGTGCCTGATTCTAGGAAGGAAAAGTTGTTGTAAGTGCATTCACCTGTTCCTTATCCATCAAAAACCTCACTTAAAAATGTAAACTTTTAAGTACTGGAGTATTTTGCATGCATTCCAGACTAAAACTAAACCACTGCATCACAAAAGTCAGGAACTAGTTCATCAGTCGAGGCCCTCCATCATCCACATCATTACTCCACTGACATCCTGCAAAGCCCTACTAAGCAGCTTCACCCTTGTTGGGGCAACACTGCTGTTTGAGTGTGAGGCCTTCAAAAATCAAAGAAGAAACTGCTCTACACATCTAGTTGTTGGCTGTATGATCCTGGCTTTTGGGAGATGTTTCCCTCAGTGTGTGTGTCGGGTCTGTTGCAGGCCGCATTCCTCAGACTCAGAGCGGCGTAAAGGGCAGTGGCCCCACTTCACCAGAGGTGCAAGAGGGGGGATGGAGAGCCGAGTGATTGATGGCTGAGGGGAGGAGGCCAAATGACAGAGCCAACAGGTGGATGTGCCGCTGGAACATCAAGAGGCCTGCTGATGCTGCTGCTGATCAGGTAGGTGTGAAAGTGACAACATCGTAACGTGTTAGCAACAACAGACAAGGAGAAGATTAGTTTGTTTTCATATTCTGACAGAGAAAAACTTAAAGTTCAGTCTAAGCCTCAAAACAGCAGCTGTGAAAACATTGCATTTCGTGGCTTCCTATCACACCACAAGGCCTTCATCACATCAGGATTTTGCCTGGTTGCCATGGAGCTAGATGTTCAGATTTTCACTTTTCAGAACACTTTAACAGTTTTTAGACTTTGTAACCATTGAAAGAAGAAAAGGTACAATCTTCCTTATGGAAAATGAAAAGCTGAATTCAAAAGCACTAAAAAGCATCCTTTCTCATTTCAGTACCTTCACAGATTTTTTGCTGCTGCAGCCTCACTTCCTCCAGTCTGATCAGTAGTCAGCAAACCTTAGATAAATACGTAACTGATATTATTTGGCCTCCTGCTTGACTACATTTAAGTGCATCCCTGATAAACACTTAAGTGGTAATAGATAAATGTCAACATATCCTGCCAGTTTGTGTAGGGCAGTTACATCTTTTTGCTTGAAGTACTTCTCGACCATGGAGCAAAGAAAGCTTGTTTTGTTTCTTTTTTCCTGTGCCAGCTGCTAAACTGGTCATTTAAACATGTCGGCCTTAAAAAAAAAAGTATAATTTAAACAGCTGCAACTGCAGATGGAGATCATGAGATATAATCAAAAGCCCCATAACAACTATTAAATCCTGTCTGCAGCTGTTTTGGCCCTCCTACTGCCTGGTTTTACAAACCTGTATTTAAACACTCCATTACTTTTCATGCAAACATCTCAGAACCACAGTTAACAGTTGTAGAAGACACTTGCATCATTTAATTTAATAAATTATTTATCGCTGTGAAAATGAAAGTTACCGATTACTGTTTTTCTCTCATATATAATATTGTAAGATCTTGACCTTACCGTGTGAAGTGCCCTGAGATAACCCATGCTGTGAGCTGGTATGTTTTGTAAATAAAACTGAAGTGAATTGAATTCTGATGTACACATGGTGCTCTTTGTTGTAATGTAAATACAAGGTGAGTTGGGAGATACTTAAGGACTTAAAAACTTCTAATTTTACATATTTACAGCTTATATGAATTTGAAAGCTGTATTTGTGTGTAACTTTACTTATTTAATAGGACAGTGCATATTCATGAACATCTGCAACATTTACAGTGTAAATATGCCAGATTATAGCAAAGATGTTAGTTTCCATCTGTAGTCCCTAGACAGGTGACTAAAAACAAAACAGTACAAGATACAACAATAACAACAACTACGCGCTAAAAGTGTTCACAGCCTTGGTTTTACTTTAGCCACTGTTTCAGGTGTGGTTTAAATGTGGCCAGTGCTGGAGTCTCTCTTATTGATTAAGGGAGACTATCTCAGTACTTAGTGCCTCTGACTGAGAGCACAGTCTGTCCAAATGTGGTTCACCTGTGTGGAACCTCACAGTCCCCCAAAACTGTGGCCCTGGTGCCCATCCCACCCAGTGTTTGGTTTAATGAAACCCTGTAATGGAGGAGGGGCAAGTCCATGCAAGACTTAATATACCAGACAATCATATTTAAAATTAACAAAATTATCAAAATTGAGGAAAGTGTAAAACTGTGCAATGATGAAATGAGGGTGGTTTGTTGTCCAGAATTTTTATGACTTTTCAAAGAAGTGATTCTATTGGTTTGAGTGTTCTGCCAGCAGCAAGTGACCATGTGGTTATACAATACTCTATATGTGACAAAATCATAGAGTGTAAAAACATCCATGCACATACACAGTCATAAAGGGTCTTACCTGTCTAAAATTTATTACATTAAAATTAAAAGTCTTTGTAAGGAACTTAATATGTTTCTTAAAAGTCAATGTCGGGTCCAATGTCAGTCCCAGGTATTTAAAGTCTTTGACAAGACTAAGCTCTACTCCTTCCAGGAAGACATAACAGTCTTGGGTTTTGGTTAATGAGCAGCTTTTTTCCACACATAAACAAACTGTAGACATCAGCGTCCACACACAGACCTTGTAGTTAAAACACGTTAAAACTTCTACATACTGTGGGTCGGCACCTGAAACAACAAGAAAATGAGTAAAGAGCAAGAAATTGAAAGTAAAAACAGAGTCTGCTCAAGGCACATTTATCATCAACTCATGCTAATTATGCCTCTAAAAATAAACGGTTTCCCTGCAACATTTTTCTTCTGGATAACATCAGTGTGCTGCGACTGTAAACAGTACTATTATGGATGGAAACTGTTCTCAAATAGTCGATCCAGGGGGAGGCGACAAGACTTCCACTGCAGAATGAAGTGATGACGACACACACGTCCTCCTGACAATAAGGCCGTCTGCTTAAACATCCTCTGCTGCAGCATGATGCAGAACATGGCACGTTTCAGACCCACTGCTGCCACTCAGTCTGCACTATCCACCCAAACACCTTTCACCCTGAAAGTCATGATCTCATCCTGATCCAAGCGCGATAAGGATCTAAATGACCCCGCAGAGAGCAGCCCAGGCCTTTCCAGTCACACTGGGTCGGCAGCAAATCACCACTGGGAGGTCCGGCCTACATTCTGTGATGTGGGCCAAGGTCACTGTGCTCACCTTTGGCCCACAAGAGCCGGCTGAGCTTGGGAGATGTTAAGTTCATTAGAGCTCAACACTTTCACTAGAAGTCAAACAAATGCAGGTAGGAGCAGCTTCACCTTCTGTGGAACCACAAGTTGTGCGTCAGCGAAACAAAAGACTGGATTGCGATGAAAAGATCCAGTCTTTTGTTCCAGTTTGGAACACTTTCTCTGCTCTCGTTGGCTGCGACTGCCAGCAGCCGACACTCAGCCAAGACTTTGTTTTATGACACAAGAGAACGCTCAACTTCCTTTTAGATCTGGAATCAAATGGATCTAGATCTTTCCAGCTTTTAGTGTGATAAAATTGGTGTCTAGACAGTACGGACATGTATATAATAAATCTTTACCATAATTCATATGTCCTTGCAGAATACTTCAGTGTAAATGTGTATTTTGCTGGTGGTTGAGCCACCTGTCAGAGGATATGAACAGGTGTTTGTTTTGTTTCCACAGGTTTAAAAGTACTGGGTTTAATACATTGTTTTTCACATACTGTTGGTATAATTGCAGTCTGTTCATTAGCGCAATTAAGAACTTGAGCAGGTCAAACAAAACACGGCTCAGTGCTTCCTTTTTGTCATCTTTTAGCCTGAGACACAGAGTCATGTGCTACTATTGATCCAGTATAGCCAACTATTAAATGATTGTTTGTTTCCTCTTCATTGCAGCACATTCAGTTCATTTTATATTGTATTTTACATTTTTGTCAATATTTTAGGTATGCAAGTATTTGCTCAGCTGTCATAACACCTGGGATCACTAAAGCTTTCTTACTTTAACATTGTTACAACAAGCAGTGCATCTCACCAGTCTAATAGCAGCAAAAAAATAATGGTTATTTTTTTAAAAACCCTCATGTTACCACGAAGACATTGACTACTTTCATTGCTGGATATTTGTCTGGAGGGGTGGGAAAAGTTTCATTACCATATCCTGTTTATTAAATGTAGATGTACATGTGCAGATATTTGCATACATTTCAACTGTCCCACCATGACGTCGTACCTCAAGGAGAGATTCTGTCCTCTGTCTTGATGTAAATTTTGTTTTCTTGAGTTGCCTGTTGCATTATTTAAAGAATGAAAAATTTAAAAAATGAATGATCACAATGCTTAAAAAGTTGCTTCACATTCATCTACAGTCCTATGACTTGCTAAAACTGGTCCGGAAATGAAAAGAAAATCAGTATTTGAGCTGGACGATTGACTGTCCCAGACCTTTCTCAAAGCAAGTGATACAAAAGCACGACAGGAAATACCTGAGCACCGCAGGATTTCTCATTGGAGGACTGAAAGCCACGAGTACGACCAAATTTAAAATAAAAAAGGTACAAAATTTGAAGATGAACAATACCTGAAAAACCAAGCTAAGAACGTAATGGAATCTGTACAAAACACATGGCCGGATATGACCTCGGACAATCAAAGCATTTAAGTATTTTAAAATGATTTATTGATCGTGTTTAAAATGTACTGTGATATGAACTACTCACATACATAGACAGGAATAAATGACAGAAATTTAAAAACAAAAATAGCACTTCCACACATTTACAAAAAGACTGTACAATATACATACAAAGCCGATTAAAACCTTTTAAAACAAAACATGGATAAAGTTGGACTGGCGACACTTTAGATTTCTGATGCTCAATTTCAGTCACGTCTAACGTACACATGTGAACACCAGCAGCAGACCTGACACCGTTCAAACGGCGATTCAAACTCACAGCCTCCTGATCTCTGAACTTTCTCATGACAGGAGAGTGATGAGTGCATCCAGAAACTTGCTTCTGTCCTCTGACTTCAGTTCAATTACTGAAAAACACAGATAAGAAATAAGAGCATGAAGAAAATGTGAACTCATGCATCATCCAGTGACATGTTTTCATTGAGAAGATTTTCTGCAATTAATTTGAAAACTAGTCAATGTTGTGTACTAGTGGTGTCCAAATGGAAGCAGTCCAGAATAAATGTTTGAGGGAACGACTCGAAAAACTCAAATATTATTTCACACAGGACTGATGTGCTGCAATGAAAGCATCTTAAATACCACAAGTAATGAGCGTCACAACTTCATCAGGTTGGATGAATAACAGTGATAAACAGAGACAAGGCTGCCACCTAGTGTTTACAGAACAGACGGACTCCTCTGAGGATTTGGAAACCACGTAAGTTCACTTACTTGAGGTGTCAAAATGGTCATGAAGAGTTCTGGAGCTGGTGCTCTCTGCAGCTTTCTCAAATGCTCGACCAAAGAAACTTAGAAGACAAAGAGGAAATGGTGAAGGAAAGGAAGCAACAATTGTTCTATACATTGGAATTAGACCTGAAACAATTCGTCAAATGGCCAAATTTAAATTTTGAGTCTTTTTTTTAAAGCAACTTCTACAAAAAAATCTCCAAATACATAAGCATCTATAAAGTGAAGGTTTGTAACTTTGCTTTGTTTCTTAAGATAATGTTACAATAAAAGGGTTAACAGAGGAAAACAGCAGAGAAATATAGCCCAGTGTCCGTCTCATTTCCAGATTTATATTTCTATTCAGGGACACTCGAGTAGTTTTGCATGATTCGCAGTTTAAAAAACAAACATTTACCTAACACTGGCCCTTTCTGCAGCCTCTTGGTACATCTTTTATGTGCAGTAAGCTATTTTTAGTTATTGTCCCTCCTCACTAAAAGCCCACTTTCTATTGATTGGAAAACTTCTGGAAGCCTGCTGGGTGGCAGCACCCAGTGTTTATGAGCTGGTCTACCTGTACTTTGTGGGCGTTCTATGCCTGCAGCAAATAATTATATAAACACATTCATGACAAGCCAACGTCAGCTTATCACAAAAGTGGAATAAACCTTTGCAAACCTTGTATTTAGACAGTTTCAGCTTTGAACTCACAGTCATCACTTTAACATACACTAATCAGCCACAACATTATGACCACTGACAGGTGAAGTGAATAACATTGATCATATTGGTACTATGTACTGTTCTGCTGGAAAACCTTGGATTTTATCATCTGTGTTGATGAGACTTAGACACCCAAATAAACATTGTCCCACAACAAACACACTCCCTCATGCAAATGAAAATCCCAAATGTCACTGGCCATTTTCTGCAGCTACTTTTAATTAGAACAACAATATATGCAGAACAGGAAAGGGGATAAGCATAATAGATCCCATTTAAGAATAAATATATGCTTTAAAAAGCAAATTAGTAGCCAGTGTAGTATAGCTTAAAGCAGTGTAATGTGACCTCTCCCTGGTTCTATGTTAACTTCTGGCAGCTGCATTCTACTCTAGCTAAAGTCTGCGGAGTGATTTCTTATTTACAACACATTTATACCAAGACCACAGCATTAGTATGGTCAACACGAGTCATTAATAACTATCTGTGGATCCTTAAAGCATAAAATTAGTAAAATCCTGGAAATATTTTTAGATTAAAAGGGTTAGAGATGGGACAGGTTGCTGATGTGAAAGCTGAAGTCAGAACATAAAAATATTCCATTTGAACCTTTGAAGAATCTCAGTTTTGTGTTGGAATAAAAAGCCTGAATATGACGATTTGTATTCTGGGTAAATGTAAGTAAACAGCCTTTTTAGTAGCTTGATATTGCATTAAAACAAAGATAATTGTAATGATGAAGAAAAAAAATTTACAATTCTTTTACTAGTGTTAAATTAAGTTGAATGAATACAGCAACACAGTTTGAATTTTCTCTCATAGCTTGCAGTCAACATGGAATATCCACCTTTGTGGCAAAAATATCTATCTTTCTTTCTTTTTTGCGAAGAGCTCTTGTTCAAAGTGAGATCTTACTTTTTCTTGTCCGACGTCTCAGACTCTGGTGGGATCCCTACAACAATGACGGTTCCCTTCTCCACGTCTTTAGGAGCAGCCATGATGAGGGGAAGCAGTTTGCAGCGTTTATTCCTCGTCTGAACAACCATGACACAGAGACAAAAAAAAAAAGATTGGAAAGACTTCAACAACTGATTTCAATCTCCTCCTTTCACAATCTGCATCCACATACTCACTGAATGGACAAAAGCCTTCAGGAGGTACTTGCAGAGCAGAGTCAGGGCCATGGGTTTAGAAAAGAGCTTCACATCAGGTGTTCCCTACAAATGAAAGAGCAGAAGGATGAGAGGATTCATCTGAGCAGGATGTACTGCTATAAAAAGGTAACATACACTGATCAGCCACAACATTATGACCACTGACAGGTGAAGTGAATAACATTGATCATATTGGTACTATGTGCTGTTCTGCTGGAAAACCTTGGATTTTGTCATCTGTGTTGATGAGACTTAGACACCCAAATAAACATTGTCCCACAACAAACACATTCCCTCATGTAAATGGAAATCCTAAATGTCACTGAACTACCCCCACAGGAAAATGTATCCTACCACATGGAAACAACATCAAACAATCAGGAACATGTTGAAGAACATGACAATGGACCAACATGTTGATTTGACCTCCAAACTTCCTACACCCCATTCTGATCAAGCATCAACAGGATGCAGTGGAACAAGTTGGATGGACAGAGGCTCCACTGCACAAGCCAGAGCACCCAAAGGATCCACTGCCAATGTCCTGGTTCCAGACCCCATAGGACACCCTGAGAGGTCCTCTTGTCCATGCCCAGTGGTTCAGAGCATTTTTGAGCACATAAGGGGGACCAACACAGTATTAGGCAGGTGGTCATAATGTTATGCCTGATTAGTGTATATCAGGCATGCAGACCCTCGTACCTCCATAAGGTAGCAGTAGAGGAAGGGTCCCTGCGACAGGATGAGGTTGGTACAGATGCAGCTGGCTACAGTCTGCTGGACGGCCATCAACTTCTTCTTAGCTAAATCAATGCCTGAATGCAGACGTTCAAGGTTACTCCTGCACAGACAAAGAGAAAAAAAAACCCCACTTTGACACAAATGTTTCTATAATCTGACCATAAACATTTTAGAGCTTTAAAAAACAAAAGCAGAACATGTGACTGTATTCAGATTTTTGTCAGTGACCGAACTACACCTTTGTTTCCTCTACACACCTGGAAAGGGCGTCAAGTGCCTTGATAAAGTTGTCACCGTCGCTTTCATCCTTCTCTGTGCTCTCCAGCAAGGCAGCAGCCGCGTGAACCATATCACTGGCCAGGAAACGGTTCTTAAAGCCAAAGTGAACACCAAACGTCTGGATACGGATGTCCTTCATACTGATGACGAGATGCAAACAAGGCTTGACTTATAAAATGAAACTGAATAACAGCAAGTGTCACGTCAAGTCCTGTCTAGATTCATACCCATATTTATTAGAGGACTCTTCAATGACGTCCCTCAGGTTCTCTTTGATCGACATGTCCATGCAATTAAATTTCTGTCGTACTTGTTTCAGGGGCAGCCTGTTAAAAGCAACACACACACACAACGTTACTTAGGAAAACAAGCTTGTTCTTCGTACCTCTGTTGATAAACTCTTAACTGCGAACACACAAAGCACAAACCCCATGTCAGCCAAGAACTCCTGGAGTTTCTTCTGGCCGTTTAAGGTCCAAAGCTTGAAGCTGCAGGACGTGTAACAGGAATTACAAATGCTCTCATAGAGAGACCAGTGCTGGTAGAGGGTTAGACGCAGGCTGGAGCAGAAGGTTGAGGAGAAACTATGACACTTGTATGATGAAACAAGCTGGGACATAAAGATCCATTAAATGACGGCATGTCAGATAAACTAAGGATACTCGTATTCGAAGGAGATCCTCATACAGTCGATGGAGAGAGAGTTTTCCTCATCTTCGTTTCGGTGGTTATGCCGGGAAACGTGTCGCTGCATTGTGGCGATGTCTGTTACATACTTCATGCTGTACATAAAAACAAGATAGACAAGAATAAGTGAGTAAGCAGCCTAGTGCAAAAAAACAAACAAAACTAAATGCATACAGCAGTGAGTCCGACAGGTAATGATGATGTTGTAAACAACTGCTTTAAAATATTGAAGACATTCTTACTGTGTGATTTTATCATGAACCCACTGGTCTGTCAGCCCAATGACAGCCCACCTACAAATAAAGAACAGATTATATCTCACAGTCTGTACAAAGCACAATACATTAAGGCAACAACTAAAGATTATCTTTCATGTCAATCTGACTTCAATTAATCAATTAGTTGTTTGATCTACAAAATGGCAGAAAATGGCCAAAAATGTTTATCAGTGTTTCCCAAAGCCCAACATGACGTCATCACATGGCTTGTTTTGTCCACAACACACAGATATTCAGTTTAGTTTAATACAGGTGTAAAGAAAACAGAAAACATTACAATTCAGGAAGCTAGAATGAGGGAATTGTCCTTTTGACTTAAATAGTAACTTAAACTAAATAAGTTAACAAAATAGTTGACGATCAATTTAAGAGTTGCCAAAAAAATCAATAATCGCTGCCGCTCTACGATGCATTTTCATGTTTATGTCAATGAAAAAGAAAACAAGCTCACCAGAGCATGTCCTTGGTGTCTTTAGTCAAAACCCATGCAAGCTCAAAAAACATCATTGCAGCCTGACAGAAGAAGAGACATGAAACATTCAAGAATTCATCCAGAAATGACAGAACATGTGCAACAAGAGTGAACAGATGCACAAAGTGAACTCTATGATGTGTATGTTTTTATAATTTAACAGTTCTGTGAAAGTTTAATTAAGTTCATTTTTGATCTGGAAGTCAAAAGAAAATTATTTAGATATTTCAAATAGGAACCGTGATATGTACTCACAGAAGTTCCATGATATTCATACTGCTCATAGTCGAACAAGATTTCCCTCCTGTGAAATAAGTGAAACATCAGCATCAATTTAAACACTGTAGCGAGTACTGTAAAAACTAAATACCAGTAAGTCATTAAAAACACTTCACCTTCGCGCCTCCCACTCCCTCCTCGCTCGCTGTCTTTCAATTCTCCTCTCAACTGCCCCCTGAAATGACACGATCACAAACCCAACAACACGACCGTTACAGTTAAGTCCACACTCCTCTGCTTCATTTCTGTGGGATCTACCAATTCTGTTTAACATGTACTTCATCGAATCTCCTCCGTTTGCCAGACGGCTCTGAGCCTTCATCGCTCTCGTTTCCAGAGTCATCTCCTTCCTCATCATCATCTTGAAAGATATCATCATAAGAGGGGACGCCCAGGTCATCATCCTGTTTAATTAGCAGCTTTATCTGTGGAAAAGACGACAGAAGTTGACGCACAAGTGACATAAGGCTGCATAGATTTTTTTAAAAGTCTTATACAGCAAACTTCAGGTGCAAAAGAAAATAAATCAGCAGATGCATGAAGAAATTCAAAAGGACAAGCAATTCAATGTGGCTGCACTCTTCCTACAGAAGTCTAAACTTTGAACTGATCCTTCAACATCACCTGGGTGTCATTGTAGACATTAACCACATCTACAGGCCGGTGAGTGTCACAGATGAAGAAGATGGAGTCATCATCTGGCTGCAGCATCTCAAGCAGGTCAACATTTGCCCCACAGTTGATAAGAACAAAGTATCGAAACTACAACACAACACAAACCCAATTATTCCATTTAGTTCCTCCTTATTGTCATTTTTCATGCGTTAGCTCAGGTCTGATTTAATTATACCTGCTCTTTGTGTTCAAGGAAGGCAGTGCCAAGGTCCTGCCAGCCTGTAACTGGAACGAGTGTGTACTGGATCTGGTCACAGTGAAACAACGCCTAGGAAAGAGACAACAAGATTGAGCAAATATTGTTGAATTTAGAAATTCATCCTCTGAGAACTAGGAATAAACCGATTACCAGCCTGGCTAAATATCAGAGCAGGCAGCCTTTTTCTCAATATCTGTATTGTTACTCTCAATAAAATACAATAATTTAATAATGTGCTACACTGGCTTTGATGCAGTCGTGTCTCTATATCTACAGTCACCACTCTGTTGTCTCGAGCAATATCCCACCGACACTGTCTGAGTGGCTACACGTCATAAGTAACAGCCAGTCAGCACTGAAGGACAAAAGTTCACTTATAATCAAACATATGAAAAACACACATAAACAAAGGCATCAACAGAGTTTTGTGTTGCTGTTTGTTTTATTCTACTTTGTATAAAACAAGATATCAGTTATCAGTTATTAAGTTGTCTGCTTTATTACAAATAACTGGTATCAGCCTTGAAAAAAACACAAATTTGAGAATGACAACACTGAATCTTAGGTCACTGTGTGAACAGGAAGTAGTTTACAGACAAATATAGAAGTAAAGATAAACACTTTTATACACATTTAATAAATGTATTCAGTAACTGGTCTGACATGTAACACAAGTTAAATATTCACAGGTAAAACATAAACAGTAATAACATAAATCTGGCAACATCCCAGTGTAATCTGCAGTTCAGAACTACAGGAGATTCGACTGCGAGTATTTAAATACCAAGTTCTCATATTTACAAGCATGAGCAGATCCTCTAGTAGTAATTAAAGGTGAAATGGTAAATGGTCTACACATACACAGAATCATTTTAACCATAGCTTTTAACTCACTTTACTAGGGCTTTTTTCCTCCATCTATTCACACGGTAATGACAGCCCCAGAGTGCATTCAAAATACAAAGTTATTATACAAAAAAATTCATTTATTTATTATTTTTTATCATTACATCATTTATTTAAGTTAACACAATCACAGCTATTGTGATAATTGATTTATCTCCTTCACCATTAATAAAATGTAATAAATACATGTTGGAAACTTTTTCCTCTTTAAATCTTAAAGTTCTCATCCTTGCAACAGAATGTAGAGCAGGTAATTTTTTTATTACCTGTTTTTTAATGAGTCATGAAGTAACGATTCATAACTTTTAACATCTACTGTACAAGAAATTTTAAGTTGAAGCCTAAACATATGTTACAGAAAATTAGATCTATTTCTCAAATCGTTCAGCCCTGAATGGTGGTCACAAAGCCAGATCACTCACATGTATATTCAAACACAGGGACACCTGATTTCAGGCTGCGCCAACAGGATCCCGTTGTTGATAAAGTTTAGCCAACAGAAAGTAGCTTTTTGAGCCCGAACAGGAGCTAACGCTTGCTAACAGTTAGCTTATTATCTTACCTGTAGTATCTTACAGGCGCAGAGAGCGTCAATGTCTGAGGCTACCAGGAGTGCGACTCTCTGAAAGCAAAGAAAGGTAAGTTTACAAAACAAAATAAATACCGTGCGACTCAAAAATTATGATATCAGCTCAGCAACGTTAGCCGTCCACGGTTCGAGACAACTAGCTAAACTAATGCCACAGTCCAAAATAACTCACCTGGTTGGCAACGACTTCATAAAAATCCTTCCTGATGTCCGTGATGAACATTTTTCAGCGTTGACTTAAGACTTTCAAAACACGACAAGCGGGATAAAACAGCGCTAAAGTAACATGAAGAGCGAGTTATTTTGGTTTGCTGTCAGGCTCTGAGCTGCGTCGCTCTGTTCCTGTTGGAAATGTGGCGCCAAATCTGTACGTCACACCTGACCAATCAGATGGCAGGAGACTCGTGTACGTCACAGCCTGGAAGCCACGCCCACCATGTTGAGAAAACAAAGCTGTGCAGAAACAAAGAAGACAAACAACCAGACAGAAGGCTGCATAGATGCTTCATATAAAGAGGGATTCCTACACATTAGTCTTTTAAAAGCATTAATTATGTTTGAATGTTGGAACAAAAGTTACATTTATTATGTTTTTCCCTGCTAAGCTGTGCTGAAATCATGAGTCCATTGAAAACTCACAATCCTGTGTAATAGGATTTTTAATTTCTAGCATTGAAACAATTTTTTCTCTCCTTTTTTGTCTTTGAATTCAAGTCATAAAAATCACTTCTATTTTTCAAGATTCACAATTAAGAATAAAAAAACTGAATCATAAAGTTGCTCAAACTCAACGGGCCAAAATCAGATCTCAAGTACAGTGTCAAAAAAAAATGGGTTAAACATCTAGAATTCCAAGACAGCACATTAAAATGCTGCTTACTTGTGATTCTACAGTTATTTTAATATGTCTTAATCCAGGCCAGATGACACAAATGTTTTTTCTTTGTTGGAATATGACAGAAAAATATAATTATTTGCTGTATGATTTAAAATATAGTTCATTCAATAATTTACATTACTTGATATTTTAAAACAGGAATAGGATTTTCCCACCAAAATAATACAAAAGTATCTCACTGTCAATGAGTAGCACTTAAAATAGTAACTCTGGGTCACACTGCCTTCAGAAACTGTAAAACATTGCCCACCTAAGCGAAAAACACGTTTATTTTTTAATTGATTTTATCGATATTAATAATACAAGCGAAACTACTAAAACAAGCTGAACTTTATTGAAAGATTTAGGTTTGCATGATAGCCTTGCTTGTACCAGATTCCTCTTTTGTTTATGTCAGCACGTGAATTGTATTCATGCATTTTAGGTCTGCTCACCATTTTCATTTCATTAATTTACTAAAAAGTTTTTGTTTTTGTTACAAAGACTTTTTTTTCTCAATTCCTGGCCACAACCACAAACCTGACTATGACATTTCTTTAAAATTATCAGTTTATTCAGGATGACATGCTTCAACGAGAAGACAGGCGGCAAGAATGATGACTTTGATCTGAGATTTAACATTCCCTCTTGTTGAAAGACATAAAAACATACCAGGAAATCACGTCCCAGTGCATCATCTACAAATAGAAGAAACAAACTGCAGCTATAAAACAGAAGAAATCTGCTATTCTACAAACTGTCACTGCTGCTTCACAATTTGTTGTGCATATCTGTGTTTCTATTTTGCAATAATCACCCATCAAAACCAGGACTGTTGACTCAAAAGAGCCAAGGACAGCGTGTATCGTAAGGTTATTTCAAAACATCATTGAGTGTCACAAAAAGATTCATTAAAAGCATCACAACATGGACAATCAGGATACCGTATCAGCATGAGCAGCTACTGTGTGGTCATGACATAAATAAAGCAAACAGGCAAGTTTTAGTATAATCCCTTGTCATGACGGCAGATCTGAAGGAGAACAGACATGATCATCGACCTGAAACAGTAAATGTGTGCTGAAATTCACATAAATCAACAGTATGGATGGAAGTAATGAGGGTAATATGTTGCTCTTGAGCGGTGGACATGCAGGATTATTATCAAAATGCAGCAAAGTCTAATGAACCTCTTCTTTTTTTGTCTGAAAGCTCCCCCAGAAACCTGTGAACCCACAAATATGACTCCAGTTTTCATGATCCTCACATTTAAAGTAACAAATATTCAAGTAAACTCCTACATGCCCCGAAATTAAACACAGTTGTACATCATCGTAAAAATACCTGTAAGACTGAGCAAGTAAATTCAGATATTATTAGTCTGAGAGGCAAGTTTTACCTCCTTCTTGTTTAATCCCTCTGTTGTAAATGTTACAGTCACCACACAGAAAACCTTCACATTTCACTCCATCAACAACTAAATTCATGTAAAGTTTTTTTTTTTTTGAGGTAAAGAAAGGCAGCATGCCACATTTAAACATTGTGTATCTTCACAAGTGAATCCCACACACTGGAAACTATAAAAAAGTAAAGATTCAGAACAAAAGGTAACATGACACAGAGCATACACTGTAACATGCAGTATACACTTCATCCTTTAACTCAGAGTGATGTAAACAAAGGCACAAATTCATGTTTTTTTTCTGCCATGTTTGGTCACAGCGACACAAGCATAAGCGCTTTGACCCTGCAAAACTTTGGCTGGTTTCACACGCAAACAAACATGAGGTCTGGTCGTCTCCGATGCAAAACCAGCCTTCTGAGCATAATCAATGGACGCAACTGAAAACAAGAGTGAAACCCCAAAAATGCAGCCGAAACTTAAACTTTAAAAAAAGAAAACAAACCACCAGACTTCATGTGCCAGTACAGCTATTAACAGGATAGAAAACCTGACCAGCAGGAGCACTGGGAGGCTAGCACCATCACCTGGAGAGGGTTACAGCTCCAGGTACATCAGAAAGATCTGGTTCCACCGCCACTCCGAAGCCCAACCCCGCACCCCTCGCCTCTCCGCTTCTGGTGAACATTCAAACTCAGGACGAAGCCGCACGAGTTGGCGGAGGAGCCGGTGTGCAGCTACAAAAACCAGACCTGCAGTAAGCCTGAGACCACAGATGTAGGAAAACATTTATCCCATACGTTTCTTTTAAAAGTCGGACTAACTTGTGGTAACATGTGCTGTCTAGTTAGAGCAGAGATGAGATGATGACTTAAAGTACAGCAGGCACTGGAGAAACAATAAGTAGTGCTGCTCTACGTCAGGATGTTACACTGAGGACTGGACATGTTACTATGCTTCTCCAGATACTGTTGATGGAAACATTCAAAATCTACTATAGGAAGACAGAAAATTTAAAGCACTCACGACAAGTCGTTTTGGATCAACTTGGTTTGAAATGTAACCCAGGTGTACAACATGAGAGTGTGTCTATACGGTTAATAAGTGTTCATTTAAAGGGCAAATATGGCAATTGCTGATATTTTCCTCATGGCCAATTAATCCCATGAAAGATCAAATTAACTGCCTTGTAGTCAAAGCCGCAGATATTTTTATTCCTCTGTGTTGCACAGCTTCACTGTTGCTCAAAAACTACTATAATATTAAATGTGTATTCACCCATGACAGAAAATAGTCCATGATAAAAGAACTATTTACTCCAGTCTGAGTCACTTTTGCTGAAAACTACAGAGCCCAGCTGATAAAGGCCTTTAAAAGAATAAAACTATGCACCTCTAAGTTTTATACCGTCAGTGAGAATGATGCGTTTTGGTTTCATCATGGGATTTGTTGACGAAAAGAAAGCTATAGAATACTGCCAACTTTGCTCTTTAATAAGTGGCCGTTGCTGGCTCTGGCATAAATCATTGTATGGTGTTATTAGTTGATTTCATGTACTTAAATCGCAGGTTTAACTAAGACACTCCTACCCTTATCTGATTTAAAAAAAAATGCATTATCACAAATCAATATTGTGATAATTGTGATTTTATCCACACCCCCCCCCTTTTTAGATATGAGCCGCCTACAAAGACACCTCTTACTTTACCAGTTGTCTTTGAATAAATCAAATATTTTACGGTGAAAAGAATCTAAGCTCAAAGTTCCACTCATTTTGGATCATTTAATCGTATCTCACCGTTTCCCTCTGTGAATGCAGCCGACTCATGGGTCGTCACGTGAGCTTTAAATGTGAAGTTTTGTCACGTAAGGTGATCAGAACGCCTCTCTGAAGTTCTGAGAGGTTTGCTTGTGCTATTACGACATTTGAACCAGCAGGACAAATAGAAGTTTGACCCCCTAGAGTCAGCTCGTGGTGTTTGTTCAGTCTAGTCAGTCATGACACCTGAGCTAGCTCCAAGACACCATAATATGTGGCTCGAAATTCTCAGTCTCAGCGAACAGGCGTTTGAGCTTTGATCTTATTCACCTTAAACTGTTCCTAAAGGTCAAAGTGAACATCCCACACACAGAAACCAAATACGGTATTCAGGTATCTTCCCCTCAGGCCTGTTTAAAAAGTTGCAAGTTTACAAAACAATCACAAAATAGTGACCCTACGTGAGAAACTGTTTCACATCAGCTGAGCCAGGGGTCGATGGGCAGTGGACTAAATAGTGCAGTGGTTGTGTTGTTAACCTGCTCAGCTGTTGTGACTAGTTAAAGTTATGTGATATATAGGCACAATACACAGCGTGTGCGGAGCTGGGCCATGTGGGAAACAATAACTAGCAGACCTCTAAAATCGATCTATCCAGTATGTAATGACATCTTTTTAGGTTTAGAAACGCACACTTCAGCTGGTCTGTGTAGCTGACGTCCACTGCGTTGGACTGTTGCTGTGCTAAAGCAGCTCTCAAATGTTTCAGAAACCATTCGAGAGAAACCTGACTCCCTAGTTACTCTGTTTTAGTTTAGAAAACAAACTGTGCATCATGTGTCACCAAACAAAAAGAAAATCCCCCACAATACGGTTACAATGACTGACGATAGAGAATAAATACTGATATGCTGCCCAGCCCTAAAGATGTGAAAACCAGAGTTACACAGATTATTGTGTACTCCGGTAGAAATGACACCAGTTAAGAGTATAATGCAGTTACAGCTGCTCTACAGGGGCAGGATGTAGTTGGAGTTGGCCAGCTTGCGCTCCTGTGCAGCGGGAACAGTCTCTCTGTGGCGCAGAGGTCTGTGGCAGTCGGGGTCCTGAAGAGGAGGGTAATGCTGCCGGTAGCAGAGCCAGGCGAAGGCAAGACCCAGCAGAGAGCCCACTAACACATCTACAGGGGGAGAGAGACGAAAACACACAACACAAGACCTAAACTGAGGTTCACAGTGTGAGTTATAAGAATTTATGGCAGTCTGCATGGAAATTGTGGTTATCTGAATTTTACTACTTCCTGGTTTTGCTAATGTTATACATGTGAAGGTAAACAGTCAGTTAATAGTTTAGTTGTGTGTTTCGAGAAGCTTACAGAGAACCTGCCACACTATGAGGACAAAACTGAGTATGTTAAACTGCTGCAAATAAATATCTGTCAAATTATTTATCTGTCAGCTTTAGTTATAATTCATTGCTTAAATGATCAGAGTGCCCTTTTAAGTGGATTGTTTTGTCTCGCACACAGAAAAAGTCCAAAAAAAAAATAGATAGTTATTCCCTATAAATACTAATCAAACCAAACAATGTGAGAAGAAGGAATTATTTAACAACTTTTCTGACTGGTCTGACCAAGCCCAGTTTCTGTTTCCATACATCATGTGCTTTTATTGATGAAGAGGGCTTTCACTCTGACCTTGCCAGTGGTGCTTGTAGTCGCAGGTTCTGGAGAGAGCGATCACAGTTGCGACGAGTAAAGGGGTGAGGAAGGCACACAGCCGCCACGCTCTGCCTTGTCCTGCTGCAGTGAAGCAGCGCAGCTTCCCTGCGACGTAGAGCGCTGTGAAACCCAAACCTGCGAATGCAACTGGAACCGAGGAGAGAAAATCGAAAAGGGCGATCAGAGTCAGACGACGTTTCATGCAGAAACAGAGGAGGGTGAGAAACTAAGAGAGCTGCAGCAGGGATGCTTTTTAGAGTAACACAAGATGCTTTCTTGCTCATGCAACCAAATATGAGCCTGAAGGCAAAAATACACTTAAATGCATCTATTTTGAGACGTCGGGTCTCCTGCCTCACTTTGTGCATTTATTTGCTTTTGTTGTTGAAAACGGACAAGCTAAGCAAACATATTTGACCACAACTGCCTCTTACAGGAAGAGTGTCCGCTGGGGAAGCTCTTTCTGCCCTCTATGACCACATCTGGGTCACCGCTGCATCGGAGCTCCAGGTTCATCTGACCGTCCGGGAAACAGCGGTAGAAGAAGTCTGGTCGCGGCCTGAGGGAATAAACGGAGAGACAGAGAGGGAATGTGGAAGATGAATTCAGGCTTCTGTTCACTGCAACACTCACTAAAGTTAGGATCTGCTGTGTGATGAGGCCCGTTTACCTGCCAACAACAAGTTTGATGACGTTGGTGAAAACTCCATTCAGCACCAGAGTGAGAGTCACAGCTGGATGACAGGGGGAGACAGAACTGAATCATGAAAAAGACGAGTCAACTCCAAAAGCTAGTTGACATATTATAAAATAAAAAATGAAAAAAAACAACAACAACAAACGCTTTTCTTACCCAGTGAGGCTTCTTTTAGATCTCCGCGCTCTGTCTTGTTCAGGTAGGTGAAAACCAGAATTACAATCAGAGGGGTGAAAACCGCCACGCTCTGATACAGACAGAAAAAAGAAAACAGTATAAAAACCAATCTATTTAACGCAAAAGGAAAAAATTGGTGCATCAACTTAGTATGACATTCCTTTAGCAATGTCAGCACATAACACTGATGCAGCAGAACCAGAAATACTGTCATAGAAACCTGTGCACAGTTGGTAGGCCTCCCCTTAAACATCTGTCTGTGTGCATGTAGAGTATATAAATAAATAACAGCAGCCTTCACTAAAAAGTATTATGGTCGTGTTTATATCAATATTTCAAGCAGCCACTGTCGGTTTACTGTTTTTGCCACAAGATGAAAATCAGCTTCCATAGGCTGCAGAGAAATTGGTTTGTCTGAGTTAAAATAGAAGGTAACAAGCATTTGCAGCCATTTGTCTGCCAGTCCTGTTCTTGCTGAGCGGTAAAACATTTGTGCTTCATAACAAAATGACAGACAAAAACAAAAGATATGACATTCATTGTGGTAGACTTTCCTCTCTCAAACAACAATCATGTCCCTGCGACTTAAAATTCTCTGAATCCAACTTTGCAACTATGAACATTTTCTGGTTTCTTTTCTCCTCTATGACAATAAACTGAATATCTTTAGGCTGTGGACAAAATAAGACATTTTAGGACGCAATATTTGGCTTTGAGAAACACTGATTGCCTTTTTTATCCAAACCATTTTCTGACATTTTATACACCAAACAACTGATCTACTACACAAGAAAATAACTGGCAGATTAATCAACAATGAAATTAACTGTTAGTTGCAGCTTTACTTAAAATATGCTCTGGATAATGGTTGTCACTGTAATGTTAACTGATGGTGGTTAATGTGCTGAAAAGAAGCACTACTATGATCGTTCAAACACAGCAGGAGATGAGAAGATTCTCTGAACCGATTCATTATCTTCTAGTTTATCTCACATGCATGCAGACACACTTACAAACATGAGCGAGGTGGGGACGTGGTCTCTCTCCACCCGATGGAACTTATACAGCCACATCTCCTCCGCCTGGATCTCACGGTAGAAAGGAGGAAGCTGCTCCGTCACACTAAGCGTAGGACAAACAGTATCACGTTAGTGTTTGTTTTTCCTCAATAAAACACAGTACCTGCATTATAGATGATGGATCTGTTGCAAATGCAGTTATGCATCCACAGGCATTACTCAAAGAAGGTACACAACTTACAGGAACACCACCAGCAGCGCCAACCGGATGGAAACTTCCGACAGGAACCCACGCAGCAGCCTCCTCTTCATTTTGTTTCTTGGAGTGGACTTCAGTCAACAGCGAACATCGTCACTCCACCTTCTTTAAGCTTAACTGGGACTAAATACAATTGAAGAACAGAGTTTTAGTTTATACAGTGATTAATCTGAGTGTTAAATGGAAAAATGGAAAAATACAAATAGCTGCTTTCTTATTATAATTAAAGCCTGAATTGTAAACAAGGCTTTCACATCAGTCAATATTAGCTCAATGCAAATAAATCAATATTAGTGTGTGTGTAGGACAATAAACAAGAAATTACAGTTGAGTAATACTAAAAATGTGGAGTAGTGTTGAAACTGTGACCATTATTTTAAGCTTATGTTTCCATTGTAATACCATAATACCTCTTACATTTAGGGGATCCTTATCAAATAATAATAATAAAAAAAACACGTCCAATTTATTTTCTTCCATTTCAAAAGTCCTCCACATCCACACAGGTTTCCTGCTTTTCAGGACTGTGCAGGAAAGTCCACACTGACCTCGTCTGACTACCTCATCATGCCATTTTATTTATTTCTTTTACAGATGCTGTTCGCTTATGCATTGTTTATTTGTTCTCCTTCTGCTATTCTGGTTCTGTCTCCCATTTAACCTCACCCTAACCGGTCGAGGCAGATGCTTGCCATCCCTGAGCCTGGTTCTGTCGGGCTTTAAATTTAGTGTCAGTGTAAAAAAAAAAAAAAGAGTAAAATATCTTTGTGTTACAAGAAACACATCAGTGTTTTCCTACATTTCAAATCACAGACAAGTATTAAATCCACTGTCGCATACAATTTCCTAAAAATCTCTTAGATTATACTTGTGTCCAAAAAGAGGGGAAAAAAGTCCCAAGTAAATGAGGGAAATAATCTTCTTTATACAATATATCTACAAACCTTGTACTCTCGGTGTACAACAGACCAGTTGGTATTAAAAATAATATTAAGAACGTCTCAGTATTTACTCTGTGTAGCTCCTGCTTCCTCTAAAATCAGACATAAAGGCCAGCATACTGTACCTGTGCCCTTATCTTCCAGGTGATACACATATTTAGGAGATGCTGTTTAAGTAAACATAACATAACCAGGTTTTAATTGTCTCAACTAGCTGTACATCCTGTCAGCACACAGAGAAAGAGGAAAACAAAGCCAGCATCAGTGACTCTGTGGAAACTAGGTGTTAGCAGATCAAGCTAAGCTAGCTAGCAACATCTGTCAAACAAGACATCTGGCCCAGTTCCGCGTTGACAAACAGTCAATAGCAGCTCCGGTACTAACCTTTAACGGGCCGGTATTTTATCTCTTTATCCTCATATTAACACGTTCCGTTAACACGAACCGGGCCTCGACATCCTCCGGTTCTGCCACCGGTGAAAGTCGCGCATTTGAGGACTTAAGAGAAGCAGAGATGCCGCGGAGGAGCGGAGCGGCGCGGCGCGTCAAGTTAGAGGATACAACACACACACATCCGGTGCAGATTTTCAACATAAGAGTATGATATTACACCAACGATGTACTGAAGACCCAGAGGATTAAAAATGTCTTTCAAATAAATAAATGCAATATGCAAGTCACTCGCTTTATAAAACATGCTTTCCAAAATCTTTACTTTTTATTCCTCATTGTCGTTATTGCATTGCTTTAATGTAAAACTACAGTTATAATCCAAGAAACAATTCACCTCTATACTTTTTTGAGGACTGAATTATTCATTTTTGCCATTTAAACTAATTCACTCTTTGCATTTATTACTTAAACTGTATTCTGTGAAACGTGTTGAGATATATTCATGTGAATACACTCTAAAACACATTTTGTCTGTCAGCAAAGTCCTGTGAAATAATGTTTATCATCAATTATTTCCAATTTTTGGCATAATGCATGTCATACTGCAAGATTGCAAGCATTAGATTGTTATTTTTATTGTACTATTAAGATTCTATGCATTGAATAAGCTTGCAAATATTCTGTTTATTTGTTTTGGTCACTTATTTCGTGACTTCCATGACCATCATTTTTAAATTATTAACTTAATAAAAACAGTACTTAATGGTTTAAAATGCCTCCTATGGCCACTGTAATGCACATATTGTCATATATATATATATTTATATGTTTTTGCATTGTCTGTTGTGTTGTCTTTTATTCCTAAACACCACTATACAGTATAGGTAAATGCAATCCATCAATATAACATTTTATTTGTAGTCTGGGACTTTTTGTCTTATAACTTGGTATGTACATTGAAAAATATAAAAGGATATTTAATAAGTAACAAGCAAAATTTACTTAACTTAATTCACTCTTGACATTTACTAGCTGCACTGTGTGTTGGTATTTCTGCTGTTTTTATTGTATCTAATGAAGCATGTTGAGATGTTTTCATGTGATTTTCAGCTTGAGCACATTGTATCTGTCACTGAAGTTACATTAATTAATATTAATCAGTCATTATTGGCAATTTGAGCAAAACTCTGCATTAATATGAGATTGGTAATTTAACTAGTACTATTAATTAGTACTAATTAGAATGACCTTTTCCTTTTTTTTTTTTTTTTGTCTTTTAATTTGTGACTTGAATCGGTCACCATTTTAAATTCATAAACTCAGGAGTTTAGTGGAGTAGAGTTTTAGTGGAGTAGAGTTTAGTTTAATTAAAAACAGTAAAATTCTAAATATTCCACCTTAACATACATACTGTATTTTATAATAATATGTTTTTGTCTTGTCTGTTCTGTTTTCCATGTTCTCAGTGTATAAAAGCGTCTGAACATGTTTTAATGAAGGTCTGAGGCGCTTCATAAACAGGAAACTGCAGTGAGATGATTTTATGTAACTTGACACGTGGATGCGAGAAGCCACGTCACGTTACAGATGATTTTTTTTTAAATCTGTGACGTTGCACGATTTTTTGTTTTTCTATCAGAGTAATTCATTTAGCAGTTTTCTTAACTGACGACATATTATAGTTTTATTTTAAGATGTTTTTGCTTCTAAATCTTCTTTAGAGGACACAGAATAAATTAATTCATTTACCTTTTTAAAGGTTCATCTATTTTTAGACAAATCCCTCAACACACTATAAAAAAGGGAAAAACATAATATTCTGGGAGCTGGGAGCCAAAAATACTGTAAAATAATGGAAAAATAACATCTCATCAAAATACACTTTTGTCAATTAAAATACATTTTTGGCCCTAATTTAATGAGAATATGCCATTTTATTTTGGCTTTTTAATGTTTCATAAAGAATATTTGCAAGTAGATAAATAGATAGAATATAATACAGTATAAAATATGACAAATAATATATTTATAGTAATAATCTTGAATATAACTTTTATCTATTAAATTAAAAAGAAAATACTTATGATATAATACATTTATTATTAGTGTCTTTTCATGTTAAAAAAAAACTATTCTATTTGAAAATTAAATATTATTGTGACTGACATTTATTATTGTAATTTCACATTAGAATCAATCATCAATTAGGCCTATTTTTGTAATGTTAACATTTCCACGTATTTTAAAAAATAATCTGTAAATTTAAAAAGGCAAAATACCATAAAATTGCAGGTTTTTTTTACAGTGTACTAATTCACTAATATGTTCCTTATTTCCTCCAAGCTAAAATTCAAGATTATTTTCATAGACTTTGTTTTCTCCATTAAGTTTTAAATATATTCAAATGCAATATATTTTTTCCTCAGTCATCTGTTGTCAACATATGATAGAAAATATGTGATTATCAAAGCTGCACAGACATCGGTCCTGTCTGGTTCACTGTGTTTCCACCGCGTGTTTAAACGGCTAGAAAGTCGCACACATTGAGAGCGTTTCACTGAGACAGAGTACAGCTTTATTAAAGTCAAACTTCAGGCATGTCTGAACTCTTCAAACTCAACTTTAGAATGAAAAAGGACAGAATCAATATTCTCAAATAAAAAGACAGTCATGTACAAAAAGAGTGTCGTCTCAACAGTCACACACATTTAGAAGCAGAATTGTACAGGCAAAAAGAGCACGCCACAGTAACATGATCCTATGCAAGTTCAATGCAAACTATTTACAGGTTCTTCAACAATATGTAGTATGCAGTAACACAGGTAGAACAGTAATAAACATGGTATTTTGTGTTCATCCACGTTTTAATCGAAGCAACACCAAGAGAGATAGATATGACCCCAGTTAGAGTTACTGTAAGCAATTTTACTACAAGTAAAAAGAGATGATGAGTGCTTATGACGGTGAACTTATTTCTTTATTCCATCACTACTCGACAGCATGTCAATTAAAAACTAAATGACAGTCGGCAACATTGCACAAAAACAAAAAAAACAGACGTCACAGTGAACTGAAACATGCCCTTTCACAACAAAGGCGGGTGGTCCATCCTAAATTTAAGTGAAAAAAATAATGGCGTATTTAAGGGTCACTTAAATGAGAAACATGCTGTCTCTTCAAAAAAATATTAAAATGCGGGCAACGACAAACAACAAAACGTATACATCAGATAGTTTTTGAAATGGGGACACTTAAATTAGTAATACTGCTGCTGAATCAGCTGAGAAGGGCGAGGGAGGACACACTGGCACAAAGAAACGATCGTGGTCATGCGATCTGTAGGTGCAAAGAAAAATAAAGGCTGTTCGGTTTTGCTAAATCTCTGTGCAATACGGTAAAAAAAAATAAAAATAAAAACAAAACATTGGCATTTAATCACTGTCTGATGTTTTAAGCATGCATGTCAGCTGAACAACAGTCACCTTCAAAATAAAACAAAGGCTTTAAGACCAGTTATGCCATCTCAAGTTGCATTTTTCAAAGGAACTAAAAGTCAGGGATGCCTGCGGTGCGATAATCACACGTGTATGAAAAAACCAACACAATAATAAATAAAAAAAATAAAGAATATTCAAGTTTAGATGACCGTTTTGCAAATAAAAGTGCGTCAATGATGCACCCACCTGATAGAGAAGTAATAACAACAAGAAAAGAAATCAGTTGTTTTTTTTCCCCAGGAGTCTTTGAAAATAGGCTCCTAAAAGAGCTTCAGTGATGGCGGGAAGGAAAAAGAAAAGCTGCTGAATAGTATGATCGTTTAATCTGTGCATAAATACAGACATTTAACAACAAAAAGTTAACAGAAAAAGTAGTAAAAGTTTTTCTTCTGCATCCTTTATGCGATTAAGCACCTGTGTTGTGCATTTATGTGTGCATATTAAAAGTCCCCTTCACTCAAACGTGATTTTTTTTATTATTCTTCTGACATTTGAAGGGAAATTCTTCTCTGTGCTCGAATTAAATCTGAGTTTAAGTCCAGATTCATGGTCCAATATGCAACTTACACGTTTGCTGTGGAAATTTAAGCGAGACTGGATTTTCAATGAAATAAAAATCACTGAAAAGCGGATTATTTGCATATTTATAGATTCTAGACTATTTTCAAGGGGACGAAGGATGAACATATGCAAGTTCAAGTATTTGCAGCAGTGTAACCGAAGTTTATCACCTAAAAATGTCTAGAACTTTATTACTCTTCTGCATTCAGAGCTTCACCTTCTTATTTCCCCCACTTTCTTTTGGATCCTTCTCCTTTATGATCAACATTCAGCTGCCAGTTTATCAGGTTCAAGCAGTTCATGCAGTCTAATACAACAGTCCTGCAATAAATCCTTCACAAAGTGTTTAAGTGTTGCTTTTTGAGAGGTGTTGAAGGAACTCTGGGGTCATTTTAGAGGCTGCAGTTTGAATTCAGATGCGTTTCTGTTACTTCCTCTACCCTCATCAGGTATAAAAGAAATTAAAAACACATGGCAGCTCAACTGTGTTTCCTGAAATCTGAAAACTACAACCTCAGTGAAGGACTTATTGCCTGCTGAACCTCATAAACAGGCAACCGTGTGCATCTACTGTTTGCATTCAAGGAGACAATAAAATGACTCGAACTGATTTGGAAACATTGGCACCATTTAACCCTGTTTCTCGACTTTTGACACCAACCACTATGGAAGGTCAAAAAACAAACCAAAAAAAAACATCTTTAAGGGCATAAAACACAAAAAAGTCACGTAACTGAGGACAAATCACAAGCAAAAAGCTGAGGCATGATGACAGGAAAGCTTTCTCCTGTGACGATCGCTTGAATCCAGCGTAAAAAAAAACTGCTCCGAAACAGAAACTTTACATTCCAATACTGAACTGCTTCACACTGCTTTTAACACCAATTATTAGTGAGTCACGATACAGGCCGATGAGCAGCGGCTGTTACCAAATGTGGAATCATTACACCAAATGTAAAAAAACAAAAAGGAAAAATAGGACTAAATACAGGTATATTATGTAAAACTCCCCGTGTTTTTTTTAAATAGTCTATTTCACTTACAGCGTGGTGAAGAGGGAGGAAAAATTACTGCACTGGTGTTTTGAAAAAGAAACTGGTATAAAATGTGGTGCCATAAATACAAAAAATTTTGGATTTGACAGATGAGCGGTTAAAAACACTGTACAGAAGTTTGTATTTTGTACATTATACTGGACTGGACTGTTGGTACACCATTACGTCTTCTTATAAAGCCCAGCCTTGAGGATTTTCTCCAGGTGGAAAATGAAGAAGAAGAAGTAGTAGTAGTAGTAGAAGAAGAAGAAGAAGAAGAAGAAGAAGTGCCTCCGGAGTACACCGAGGACTTTTTTTCGTATGAAGCTCGGCTGGCAGTCAATCCTACTTGTGCCAAAACAAACAAACAAACAAAAAAAAACCCCACAGCATTTAGGCCACTTTCCTCAAAATAAAGGAAAAACTTAAAAAACAACAACAAAAAAAAAAACACACCCAGCACTTGGCATGTTTCTGGCCGAGAGGCAAAAAAAGTTACAACACAGTTTAAATTCCAACGTCACTACGAGAAAAAGAGGTATCCATTTTGAAACACTTGTCGTATGATCTTTTAGTATACATTTCTGTAGATGTATGACCTAGCTAAACCGTGTAGCGACGAGCCGTGTGAAAGTGCTTTTTCAGAAAGGTTTGGCAAAACAAAACAAAACAAAAACAAAAGAAGCCGTCACAGTACACAACTGAAATTAACTTACTGAAATGGACTGCATCTGGGCAGTAGTTACTACAGCCAAAATCCAACTTAAGGCTTATTAACAATACTTTAAGACAGCACCAGTGATCACAAGCTGGGCCCCTCCGTCTACTATACAAATGATAGGAAACACTCAGACGAAATGTGATAACGTAAGTTTCAAAATAAAATAAAAAAAGGATCTGTCTTGTCGGTTTAAAAAAGCGTTTCCTTCTTTCAGGAACAAACCGGAGAGGCGTTTTTCGTCGCCCCTCCTGATCTTTAAGTACTTTACAATATTGTGAGCCAATTATGTACACAATGGCAAGTGAGACTGGCAATATGAAAATCACAAGTACTTCTGTAATGTCATACCATTACACTATATACCATTATATTTCACCTTAATAGGACTATTTTCACAAGGAGGTCTGCGTAATGTTCAACACCTAAACAAACAAACATAATACACCACTCACCGAGATGAAGTGAGAGAATCTGTCTGTAAACATTAACAAACATAGATACTGTATATAATTATATTCATCTATACCCATAAGTATATTAAAACCATGTTTAAGGAAGGTTGGAATGTAGTGTGGTCCTGAAAAAAATTGCACAAAATCGGTCATTTCCCCCCCGACTCCCTCCCTGCTCCTT